>CM053793.1:777656823-778256823 GCA_028749045.1 Cupressus sempervirens | reverse complement strand
TAAGTATTTTAATGTGTGCATCAAATGACACCTATGTTATCTATGTGTAAATGACATGTCATATAGGGTTTTTGGGCATGAAGTCACTTAACCTAAATTTAATCCCCATTATGAATTTTAGTTAACCCACCTTGGAGAGTGTTAGGATGAGTCTCCTTCATAGGAACTTTAGAGAGCCTAAAAGTGGTTCCCAAGTAATTTTTTGGTGAAAATAAGTCACCCACATGGTAATAGTATGGGTTGGGGGTCTAGATACACCCATAAGTTGGTCTAGGGGACTTAGGAGACCCTCTAAACTAGTCATTTTCAAGTCACTTCGAAAATCAGAGTGTCAAATGACTTCTTTCCTTGTCCCACCACTTGGTTAAGTCCTATTGGTAGAAAGGTACAAAGGTGTAAGAGGTGTAGATGAGGATGGAAGTGGAGGTCTTTTCAGGGAGCTTGTGCCAAACTTAGGAGTTTTTCACCCACTCTCTAATTGTAGAGATAGTTAGGGTTTTGGAGGAGGAAACATGGGAGCCAAGGGAGGGGTGTTCTTCATCACCGCTTGATAGCCATTAGCTTGGAAGGAGGTTAGCACTTCATGCCATGAATTTTCTTATCTCTTGAAAGTTGAATAATGGAGATTGCACGGGTGTTCTTGTAAGGTTTATGTATTGCATGATGTATATGTAGTAGTTGTTGGGTATGTAAATGAGCATGTTGGATTTATTTGCATTTGATCATATTTCTTGAATTTTTAGTGGTGGATTGAATGTTGTGTTGTGTGTGAGGGCTTCACTCACCCTTAGGGGGAAAGAGAAGCCTTGGGGTGAATGGGTTGGTTGGGATTTACATTGGAGTTGAGAAATTCTTCTTTTGGAGAGAGGATAGATTTCATGGAGTATGGACTCCATTTAAAGCCATTTGTCTTTCTATTGTTCTATCGGGAGGTATAAGTGAGAATTTGTGAAAGGAGCAAGTATGGCTAATCTTGTTGAGGTATGTGAATATTGATAGCCTTGGATGTCATGTGTTTCTTGAAATCCTTGTTGGGAACATTGCAATTGTGAGATTTGTTAATTCATAAGGATATGGCATTCTCCTCTTTGAAGAGCCCACCTTCACCCAATGGTTATGATTCCATTTGTGAATCATTGTGTAAACCTTCATTGGGGTTGTGATTGTGTTGTAAATATGTTGGAATTATGCTAGTTCTTGTCTTTGAATATTGCTTGAATGTATCCTAGTTCAGCCTTGTTTCCCCTAGCTCAGTGGGTGGTCTCCTTGAGGCCTAGGTTGGGAGGTGAGCCTCCATGGTTCATCATTTTTATCCCTCATTCGCAGGTTCTTAATGAAAGGTCTTGGAAACTTGGAGTTCTTTTTATCTTCCATGTGCATAGGAGGAGAAGACATTATTGCATTGAGATGAGATAGAGAGCAAACTCCATCTTGTCATGTGAGTCTAAATGTATTGTAAGAGGATGTTATTGTCTTAGTTCAATAGTCAAATGGAGAGGTTACGAGTATTCATATGTAGTAAAAAGTATTTCCATTGTGTATATTCAATATGTTGATTTCACCACCTTTTGTGTATGATGAGAGTATCAAGGAAGAGAAATTCATTGTAATATTATTGTTGATTTATTGTCTTGGATATGAACACCAATCAGGGATTTAAAATACTTGATGTTCTTGAGTGGTATGCAAAAGATTGCCAAATGAAATTTGATATCATAGAAGAGTTTGTATTGATAGGAAGATTATCTTTGTTGAATGTTACTATCATCTCAGTTCTATTGCATATTAGTTGTATATATACATTCGAGTTGAATCTTGCATGAGAATACAATGTTAACCATTGAGCAATGGTTTGTAAATTGCATAAGTCATAGATAAAAACAATTTAGATAGTCATATATAACCTTGTCATGAGATGTGTATCTAATGCATTAATTGAATGTTTAAATGCTAAATGAATCATCAATCTAGGCTATACTTAGTCTAATGAGTAACTCCAAATTATTATTGTAATAACCTAAGAAGGATATTGTAGACCTTAGAGGTAGAAATTAAATAGATGACATAGAATGTATAAGTGCATAGAAGATAAATTTGTTGTAGGTGCTCATGAACTCTCTGGAATTTCTATGGTGAAAGTGAAAATCCTACCTAGCTAATATAGACTATTAAAATATTCAGAGGAATATTCCATGGAATCTTCTAAATGTGAAATTTATATAAAAATATTTAGATAATTAAGTATGTTCTCAATATAATATATACCCTAAGATACATCACCCAAAGTATAGCTCATTATGTCTTAAATAAGGAAGTTAGAAAATCTAAAAAACAAATCCCCATGCAGGGATCAACCAGGAAGATGATAGAGATACAAAACAATAAAATCATAAACAAGAAAAAAAATCAATTAAATCAAAAAGTTGCTGCCTATCAAGTCTAGGTGACCATGATTGTGCAACATTAAAAAAAACATTGTTTGGAGGAGAGGGAGGAAGGGGTCCCACCTTTCCATCTCCCCCTCCCACATCTTTCCAAGCTTCTAAGTGCTTTTAGCACTAACCCAACCTAACATAAGTCCCCCCATCTCATTTAAATAGGTCGCCCACCTTAGGAAAGGACTTGGGTCAGCTAGGAAGAAGTTGGGCCATTTCTTGGGAAGGGGCACAAACATAGAGGTATGTTAGGTGGTTTAAAAGGGTAATGACATGGTTTGAGAGCCTGGTAAGGTGATATGAAATTAAGTTCAAAGGACATTGGTTGGTATGCATGCCAATGCAAGGAAGAAGGTGAGTAGTAGGAGGTTAGAAAATTATGTATAGGATAGCAAATATTAGTTAGTAAGGAAGTTATTAGATGTTAATGAGTTAGTTAAATTGCTAGTTAGTAGCTTGTCTAATATATATAATGAAATCATGAGATGTTAAGAATACTAACAAGGAAATGATGTTAGTTTTAGGTTATTAGAAATATTAATGAGTTACGTGTATTGAGCATAGGTTAGTGTCAAGAGTTAGGTTAACAAAGTTAATAGATGTTTAAGAATGTAATAAGTGTTTAAGATTGAATAAGGGGAATAGGATAGTTGATGGATATTAAGATAGTTGTGTCCTAAAAGTATTAGAACTTAGGATAATAATAGAATATGAATAAAAGAATTAAAGTTGTACAAGTTATGGATTAAGATTATTAGTTTAAATTAAGTGGTTAGTACCTAATGCTAGGATTTAGAAATTTATTAGTCTAGGGAAATATTAGAATGTTCATGTAACTAGAAGTGGATAGTTAGGATGTTAAGTCATTAATGTTAGTAGTTGGTTGAAACTTATCAAAATTTGGGTTGGCAAAAGAAGAACTAAAAATTAGAGATGGGAACTTGGAAATGGTATATGATATTAGTGGATTGATTATTAGTAGTTACCTCAAGAAATATTAATTAATTGCACACCGGTCTAGTTATGAGTCAATGAAATTGTCAGGAATGATATCAAGATAGTATATTGCAACAATTAAGATTAATTAATGAGGCTAAGTATATTTTAATAAGATATGGGTTAGTTAATAAGTTGGAGTAAAAGAAGTAAGTCAGGAATAGTAGTTTAAGTAATGAGATATGATGGGATGATAGGTGGTTATGATGATATGTATATGTATAACTTGGCATTGATTTCAGAATTGTACATCGATATATTCAAGTAGAGTCCTAGGTATGTTTCTAATAGAGTCTTAAAAGTAGGTTTGGACATTATATGTATACTTGTAATTTGAGTAAGCTAGGTATATCATCTCCTTAGGACAATGAGTCTGAGACATTCCATTGTTTTACAATTAGAACTATAATGTATAGTTATAAAGGAATAGGGATACAAACTTTATCTTATGGACAATGGACAAATAGAGGAGTAACCAACTGTTACCAAGTTGTAGTTATCGTAAAATTAGTAAGTAGTGACACTATTGACAAATGAATGAATTTATCCTCATTAGGACAAATTTAGGAAGTACCATACGAGATTTACCCTGATATCATGATCATGTTTGATGAAAGGATTTGATTAACTGGTAATGTGTGGTTAAGGTTCCTTGCCACCCCAATTGATATATATATATATATATATATATATATATATATAATGTTTGTGTATCTTAGAGAACAGTCAATCAATGACCAGAGTGTCTTCAGAACTTGATGCTTACACACTTAGTCATAGACAGTTATACCTTTAAGACCACCTTAGCCTTATTCTAGTATAAACCTCTTAATTGATTATTATGTCATCGAAAATCTATGACATATAATCTGAATGTGGAAAAAAAAAAATTTAAATTAATTGTGTTCTTGCCCCTATAAAGTGGGCATGAGACAAAAAAAAGTACGCTTTCAAATTTAGAAATTGGGGATAACACTAAGTGTTAACCCACATGATATTTTGATGAAAATAAGAAAAAAGTTCATTAGAAATACTATCAATGAAACAAAACATGTCGATGAAGCAACCTTTTGACTTTAGTGATCCTTTATGTTAAATTAAAATCAGATTTTGACTAGACTATCCATGTTTTATCGATGAAGCATTCTCTATATCATGACATGTTAACCATAAAAAATATGACATGTACCAACCCACTATAATAAAGTTTTGCCGATGATGAAGATGTCTCAAATCATTTATCTAGAATGGGATGAATATGGACAAAAATATCAAACAAGTATTAATATTATATGAAATTGTACCATAATTAAATAATTTATAATAAGATATTAGTAATTTTATGCATTATAAAGCTATGATTTTTCTTTAACTTAATTTTATTTAAATGTGAAGAGATATTTTTAGCTACTAAACTAATCATAGTCATTATTTTGTACCTTAAGGTTAGATTGCTATGATCAATATTGAGATTTATCACTTTGAGATGATTATGTAAAACTTTATAGTATATTTTTCTTTCATTGATTGACTATTCATGGACTTAGTGAGTGAGTATTTCTCGGTTGTGAAATATCATCAAGTATAAGTATTGGAATTAACTAGATTATTTGATCAATACAATTTATTATTAGTATATATTTAAGAACTTATGGATTTATATTCTTAAACTAATCATTTTGGCAAATATTTTTACATCCCTTGTTTTAGTATAGCACTATTTAAAAATCTTTTTTGGTTAGACATTAGTCCCAATTTTATAAGCATTTCTCCAAAATACTAATTTTAAGTTAATCCATGTATATCATATAACAAGATAAAACTTGGAAGAAAAGACTTACATTATAAGTAGAAAAGGAATTGTTCATTTTCCAAATTAATGTGTAAATATGATCCTCTAAATGTATTGTTTCATATAACCTTAAGTTAGTTTTCATCCGTTCTTACCAATGAGTAGAACTCAATGAGGAAAATTATCTAGGGACTTTACTCCAGATAGGATTACGCACCCACTTTGTATTTTTAATAAAACATATTATAAAAATCATATGGTGTATTGTATACCATCTATAGATAATAAGAAAGACTAATATGGTCAAAGATTCAATATTCAAAACTATGAAGTCTCTATGCATGATGTAGGAAAGGACATCAAAGATGATCTCCTAAGACTTAGGTCTAACCCCTTAAAAAAATTAATCACTTTTTATACCTTTTATAGATATATTAATACAAAAGGTTAATCATCATGTATTTAATGTATAACAACTCTTATGGCATACATCTAGTTATGAAGATATGTGTATAGATACATGTATTGGAACATGATGAAGAAACAAGGAAGCAGTTGTAAGTATATGTTAATTAAATAAAGGTATAATCTTTGTACCCTCTTGGTTTGTATTTTATATTTACCAAATAGTATTATGTAATGTTTCTTAAATTAATGTAGTGCATTTTAGTTAAAATAACTCTGTATATTTTATTATAATTTTTTATCTTGTGTCAAGGTTTCTTCAATGAGGCATTATAATTTCTACATCCTACATATTAGTTATCAACGTTAATTTAACTTTCTGTGGAAAATATCTCTTATCTATCATTATAAATTTCATTTCCATCATTATCACTATCAATAAATTCAATATGACTAACATGTAAACACTCCTTAAAGCTTGCCTCCAAAGCATACCTACTTATGCTTTGAGTCTCTTTAGAATTCTAGCAAAATTGGCAGATACTATTGACAAAATCCAAAGGAATTTTCTCTGGTTTGGCACTAAGGAAAGGAAGAGAATGGATTTGATAGCTTGGGATCAAATTTGAAAGCCTATCAAGGATGGTGGTCTGGGAATTAGGTCAATGCAAAGTATGAATAAAGCTCTTCTTTCTAAGTATGGATGGAGAGTGTATCATGATGATAAGGAGTGGAGCACTATATGGAAACATAAATACATTTTTAATGCTCCTTCATTGTCTAATTTTCTTTCATATCCTAATGTTCTCTCCCCTTTTGCCATCTGGGGGGCTATGCAGGGAGCTAAGAACATCTTAAGTAAAGGATGCTCCTGGAAAGTTGGAAATGGGCAGAAGGTTAGATTCTGGGAAGATGCTTGGATCTTGGACCATCCTTTGATTGAGGATTTTGAGGATAGGATCCAGATTGATAAATGTAAGCAATTGTATTGCACTCTTGTGGGACATTACTAGTTTAACAATAGTTGGGTTAGCCTTGTTGATATTAACTAGGATTTTCATAATATCTAGATTATATATAATGCCTTTTGTTTGTATCCCCATAAGGAAGATAAAATGATATGGAGTGTTGATGCAAGTGGCTATTTTAAAGTTTCATCTGTGTTTAAATCTGAGGAGAAAGGTGCTCACCCTTTGTGGACTAGAGCATGGATAAAAGGTCTTACTCCAAAAAATAAATATCTTTTACTAGATATTACTTTAGAATAAAACTCTAACTCAGGACAATTTGCAAAATAGAGGCATCAATGTGATTAATCGGTGCAGCCTATGTAAAGAAGGTTATGAAGATAGAGATCACTTATTCTTAAATTGTACTTATAGTCAAAAAGTATGGAGTACTATCCTCAACTTCTGGAATATTGCTTGGGTTCATCATAACAACATTGAACACTATTTTTAGAGCTAGAATTGCCCATCTAAGGATAGTAATGTTGGTTTCCTGTGGAAAATTACTATTCCCCATCTCTGGTGGGGAATCTGGAAAGAAAGACACAATAGAAGTTTTAGAAACAAAGAAATTCCTGAGTGGGTGCTTGGCCAAAACATTGTCAAAGCTATAAAGGAAAACATCAATTCCTAGAGAAAGTGCAATGAAGATTTCCAAATTGACAATCCAATGCAAACTACAGGTTCTAAAATGAAGAAAGAATATCAAAGACTGAATACTAGATGGAAGGCTCCTCCTATGGGATGGATCAAAAGTAATTTTGATAGTGCTACTAAATGAAATCCTAGCAAAGTGGGTTGTAGAGGGGTTTTGAGGGATCATACTTGTAATATTATTGATACTATTACCATTCCTATTGGTACCTCAACTAGTCATAAAGCTAAGGCTACCACAACTCTTTATATGTTGAGGCTGGTAGTGGAAACTAGTTACTGGTACCTCTAGATGGAAGGAGACTCCTTGAATATCGTAAATATGCTTAATGGTAAAAGCCCAATTACATGGTCTATTGAAGCTAGTGTAACAAAAATTAAAACCTTAATGGATAAATTTGACAAAGTCATTTTCTCTTACTCCTACTGTAAAGGAAATGTTGTGGCTGATTGTATTGCGAACCAAGATGTCCAAAGGGAAAGTAAGCTGAGGTGGCATGATTACCTAAGCAGGATTGTGGATTTGAAAGCACTTATTAGTTATGACAAAACTCATGCCATGGAAGGTAAGATTTTCTAAGATTGGTAATTTAATGATAAATGGAGGTGGGATTATCGAGGACAATGTTATATTCCCTAGGAAGTACCTAAAAGTTATTATTACCTGTGCTTGGCACATAAGTGTTTTAATGAGCTCCTTGGTTGTTTTTGTGAGCACCTCGGCTTTTCTCAAATCTTTATGTCTCCTAGTCTACTCTACCTTGGCATTTCACATAGAAACACAATTTTTGGATATGGGCAGGGAACCAAGAAAATAGGAACCAAAGAACTATAAAGCATGGAAGACCAAAGCCCTTGTTTGGTAGATTCTAGAGAAGGGTAATGTTACTACTTACCTGGAGTGCCTTCATGGCTACAAACCACATATCACGGAAGCCTTCTTTAAAAATTGGTTCAAAGACAGGGTTTCCATGCATGGTATTACAGTTCATTTGACAGAAGATTTCATCACCGAAGTCACAAGGCTTCCTAAGGAGGGCATAAAGTTCAGCAAGGAAATTAGTATTTCTAATGCTACATTCAAGAAATATTTGAAGACAAAAGAGGAGGAGAAAATTTTGGAGAAAAATGGAGATTTTTATGAGCTGAATCAGATAAAATTTATTTGGCAGGACGTCCTTTCTTGCATCTGTGAGTACTTCATTCTTGATGTTAGGGGGAAAAAAGTTCATAAATTTCATTTTGTTTTCCTGATTGGTACAAGGATAGGATCTCTTTTCCATTTTATCCGAGGTACTCCTTACTTCAAAGCCTTCAAACCCATAGGAAAAAAGAATCTCGTCTAGTTTTACATGAAGAGCTAATCCTTTTAATTGAAAATTACTATAAGAGTAAGGCCATTATATCTTCCCTGCCCTCTAAGAAAAAGAGAGGTTCTGCTAGTGAGACCCATTCAAGGAAGAGTAAGGGAGATGAAGGGGTAAGTGTGAAAAAGAAGAGTCTGAAGCAGGACACACCTCAAAAAAATGCTAAGGAAATTACCGAGTCTGAAAATTTGGACAAAAATGATGAAATGAATATGGAGAATGAGGAGAATACAGATATGGGGGACTTTAGTTCAAACCTGGATGGTTACTCTAGTAGCAAAGGTGAGCCTGCAAAGGATGAGGCTGAGGAAAGTTATGACAAAAATATAGGGTCAAAATATATTGGAGAAAAGGATTAAAACTAGAGTGAGCAATCCCAGAAAGCTAGGGAAGAAAATTTGGAGGAGGATATGGGGAAGGAGAAGGATGACCCAACTGGTAAGGGTGATACACTTTTGGAGGAAGATATGGGGAAGGAGAAGGATGACCCAACTGGTAAGGGTGCTACGCTTTCTTTCCTTCGCACTGCTAAGCTCAAGGTAGACTCCTCTCTCCAAGGTGATTTTTGGATGTACAATGAGTTAATTACTCTAAAAAAAAGAATGGGAAAGATGCCACAGGACTAGGAAACTGCTTGGGCTAAGATAATCCAACTGGAAGTTTAGGTTGGCAATATCCTGGAGAAGTTAAAGGAATATTAACATGAGCTCTGTCTTTTGATCAGAGAGAGTGGTAACAAGATGGAATAGGTCACTTCAAGCCTTTGTGCAGCTATTGCCGACTTGGGTAAAAAAAATAATGAGGAAATCATGTCTCCTGGTGGGCCAAGCAAAAGAACAAGACTGAGTTCAAGGAAGAAGGCGACTGAGGCAATTGGGGGATTTGGGTTCTCTATTGCTAACATTATCCAAAACACTGCAGAGATAGGCAAGGAGGTGGTGAAAATGATCAAGGAGATGCAATAGCTGCTACTAGTGATTTTGGTAACTGGTCTCTAGTTTGGGTTTATTAGTTGGTTTTTCTTCCTTTTGTTTAAACTCTAGGTTTCAGGTCCTTGTAAAACTTGGTTTTGTTTTCTGGTCCTTTTTTGTGGTTTTAGGTCCCTGTATAACCTGGTTTTGCTACTTTCATAATGCAGGTTTCAGGTCCTTGTAAAACCTAGTTGTGCTTATTTGAACATCTTTTGTTTTTATGTTAAGGGTTTCAGGTCCCTTCAAAACCTGTTTATACCTTAATCTAAAACATGTAAACAATCCAAATTATCCTATCGAAATTCAATATGATTATCATGTAACCCATAAGGTCTTAACTTCTCTAAGCCCATATAAAAATTTTGTAATGGGGCCCTTGAAGAGAATGTTTGACATAAATAACCTAAAGAATAAGCCATATCATGGATTTTCCTCCTACTCAATAAATTCCCATAATGTTACTAGTATTTTAACTTTGAATTGACATTTTTTGAAGTGTTAGTAACTCGTATAGACCAATCAATTTTCTATTTAATAGTTTATCATCTTAAATTGTAAGAAACTAATTATTGTGAAATGAAGGACTTTTTTCTCCCACCTTAATGTGTTTTCTATAGAAGGAGCACATATCATACTCTCTTTTTTATGGGTAATAGGTCAAAGCCAAGTTTAATTATCATTATTTGTTGTAATTAATTATTATTATTTGTTAAGCTTAAGATTTGAACCCAATACCTCTTAGATAAGAGGCTCACAATTTGTGGTTGTGTTATAGGCTATTTCCTAGGTTTACATATCACACTTAATGAACATCTATGTTCTAATATTGATCCTCTCCCTTTTCAATATTGTTTAGAGTCAACATTAGCCCTTATTTCTAAGTGTTCTCCTATATTTTTTTCCCAATTCCATAATTAATTTCTTCACCTAGGCCCTATATCCTTATTTGTGGCCTTAATATTTTATTTCAACCTTAGAGTTGGCTATAGATAATTATCTTGCATTTAACTATTTTTCTTACTTGTGCATATTACAAGAATAATGAACATGATGAAAATATTTTACAAGAAGGATGTAACACCCTGCCCATAGATCCTTGGAACATAAGGTGATAACATACACTAAACTATTTTTTCTTAAGATAAGTTACTTAGCAACAATATAAAGTAACCGAGTGCAAGAATGAAACATCTATCCAAGCTAATAAAAATAGGGAACATGGTTAAACTCACATGTTCACTTAGACAAGTAGAAGTCTTACAAATACTTCCAAAGATCTTCAAGCATTAAATCATAACTTACAAACCAAAGATTACATGAATCATGATAATACCCAAAGGAGACCTAGATAACATCCATAGATCCCACTTGAGGGAAATATTGAACTATCTATCCAAAGAAAGATGTTCTTTTTAATCTCAAAGTATAAATTCCTAACATAGTTAAACATACATGTTCATTTCCAACTAATCATAACATAATCAAGAATACTAAGTACAGACCCTCAAATAGTCATGCACAAGACGAGGGCTCAAGATTACAACCACTCATCTACTGGACACCATGCTGAAAGAAAAATGTTAAGTCCTAAAATTTGGCTAAGTCTGAAATCCTCAAACCCTAAAATTAAACTAAGTATGAAATTATGTCAGCTAAAGAAATCGAGAATCTTTATCTTAACTCCTAGAGGGCTGGCACCTATCTCAAATAAATCATCGCATATATAGAATATATCTTAAGTATAAGAAATTCTTATACACCCTATAATAGATCTATTTTGATCCAAGAAGATGCAAGACCTAAAATGGTATCCAAAACCAACATTCAAATTCCTAGAAGGAAAGCATATATGCCCTATGTTTTTCATGTGAGAAAACACATCTCCCTCGCATGAACTTTCCCCATGAACTAGACGAGCTTCCCCATTAGGCTCATGTAAAACTTTGCTATGCCTTGTGAGACTTTTCTCTACCATGTGAGAGAGTACATACTCAGGCGAGACTTTTCTTAATCATGTGAGAGAATGCCCTTCCCAGGCTATATAAAATTGACTACATAAAAAAAAAAAAAAGCAAGGTGAAGTGTATAAAAACATGCGACCTTCACATTGAGGAGTATTAGATCCATGTAAATTGAGGAATGACCACTCGAGAGCATAAAAGTAAAGATAAGAACTTGAATAAAGCTAAAATACACATTGCAATAATATACATCCATCTAATCAACATCACGAATATGCAAAATGAGGTTAAACAAAATCATAGTTAAGAAAAATCTATCAACTAGATTTACAATTGAACTACATCAAACCTACTTATTTTCTCCCTACCATAATGGCATCATGAGATCTCAAGGATCCTAACCATACCCCCAAGCATGAATCTCAATTCGCCAACAAGATTGTCAGATGTATCTCATGAGATGTTCTTACCCATAACCATCAATTAACATCATAAGCACAAGTATATCCAACATGTTGATCTACTAATAGCATCCCTAATCCAAAGAAGTGGTAAGAACATCGGCTAAGAAATAAGACACATAATCATATCAAATGCATCCAAAGTACAACATAAATCAAAAGAGAATATACTCTAGATACACCTAAGTACCAAGTGAATATCAAACACTAGCCTCAAACTAGAAATAGACCACCTATGTACTCTAGTCCCCAACTATGATATAGGTAGCTATGTCTACCAACCACATGGTACCCATAGGCCCACATCGATCGAGCTAATGGAAATAATGAACTGACCACAATTAGATAAGATAGAAACCCATGGCTAGCACTCACACCAATCAAGTATGATACCACATCTATATGATCATGAAGATAATGTAGTACATTAGGTCACTGGTCAGACTCACTATAGGATGTAGGGACCCTAGTGGAGTGTAATTTTATTGGCATCAAAAATCCCAACCTATATGTAGCATGGTAACATGCTTCCCTTAGGAGACCTAATACCTAGTGTTGTAACATGCTTCCATAAGAGGCCTAATACCTAGTGTGGTAACACGTCCCCATAGGAGGCCCAACACTACACCCTCACTAGCTCCCTTGGGATGCTCATAGAACATATAGGTGTTCCTTATCTTATCATTAATTTTTATTTCCAATTTATTAATTTGGTTATCACTTATTTAAACCTCTTCACATTATCTTGTTGGTCACTTTCAGGTCATGAGAGGAACCACTACACATGTATTCCCTACATACCCATGCTCATCACATGATGAGTTCCCATAGGAAACATAAGTTCCCAACTCAATCCCCAAATAAACAATCCCTCAACTGACCTATATCTGGAAGTTTAGGTCTCACAAGATCCCTTCATACTTATGTGCACGTGGTCATGTGTGGGCAAAACCAACTTCATGAATGTATTCAAATAATACCAATGCAAGGGTTGGATATGAGAAACACAAAAATGAAACAAGTATAACAATCTCGCTCAACTGGCCTATATATGAGAGTATAGATTTGACACAAATCCCAACAATGCAATTAATTACCAAGCATCATGAACTCACACAACTGGCCTAAATTTGGAAGAATGGATTCTACATGAATCTCAATGATGATAAAGTGAAAACATGGTTAGATTGGAAACCTAGCATCAATTCTAAATCCATGACCAAAATAAGTGCCAATAAATACCCAAGAAAATTGGATGACACTCATAATGAGGCAATGTAAAAATCTCTTAAAAATTAACATGATCAAAAATTGACAAAATTAACATGCATTATCCAAATGGTTTCCAAACTCCTAAAAATCAAATAAAAATTGAGTTCAAAGCTCATATGCAAAAATGACTAGCATAATGACATGAAACTTCAAATAAAAATCCTTAAAAATAATCAAATATTTGTACTTGCCCAATTGGGTAGAACTAGAAAATCAAAATGGAGGGGAACATTAGTTCTCAACCCTCAAACAATTTACTACTGAAAACATGAACTAAAATGGAGCCAAAAAAATAAAGTGAGAAAGCCCTACCTTGTAGTTGAGTGTGTATCACCTAGTTTAGTAGAGTAAAATGAACACTAACTATTAAATGAAAGCATTAACAATACTAAGCAAGCTAACACTTAAGATAGGACCAAAGAAGACAAATTTGAGGAAAGTAGACCAAAGATGGTAAACTTCTCAAGTGCTTCTCATGGTGACGAACCTATGTCCTCGATTTAAGGTATGTGTGCTCACAAGTCTAGCTCAAGCTTAGATGGATGGATGGAGTGAATGAGGCAAGGTTTCAACAATGGAGTCATGGAGTGATTTTTCCATTATAATGGTATTTTGGTAGTTTATGAGCTCTCAAAATAGCATTATAACTTTGCATGGAAGGTGGATTCATTTTAGTGAAGGGAGAGGGTTCAATTTATAAGCAAGAGGCTTGAGGGATGGAGGGCTAAGATGAAAGGATGGAAAGATGGCCCAAGGAGGGTCAGGATGCACTCAAAGGGGAGCACATGGATTGTGCTTGTTTAGCACCAATCAGGGAGTGACACATGTCATAGGGAGAGTGGGTGGAGGAAAGGGCATGGATGAGTCAAAAAAGGAGGCTCAAGGCTTTAAATGGCCCTCATAAGTGCTTGTAAGAGCTTTTAAGAGCATGTAAGAGCATTAAAGGCTTTGTGGTTGGGATAAAGTTTTATGGTTGGGATATTTTGAGGGAGGAGACTTTGGTTTGGCTTAGGAAAGTCTTAAGCTTACTTAGGGAATGTGAAAAGGTTGGGGGGGGGATTAGGCTTGGGTTAAGATTAGATTAAGGATGTTAGAGATGTGCAAGTGGATGGCATTCATGAGGGTGGGTGAGTTAGTGGCTAAGCTAGGTTAGTATGGGTGGATGGGGTGGATTAGGCTAAATGGAGGATTTAGGATAGTTTAGGGGCTATTAGATTTGAGGGCTTTATTTATTAAAGTGATTTTAATAAATTTGGGATTTGGAATTAGATAGAAGAATAGGATTAATTGATAAATAATGGGTTATTTGATTTATCAATTAAGACTATAGATGATTAATTAAATTAATCAGCTAGGGGATGGCAAAGGATTAATTAAATAAGAATTTAATTAATGATTCCTTTAGAGATAGCTAAAAAGGATTACCAAAGCGGTGTAATAAGATTTAGGTGTCTACATTTTGCCCCTCTTTGACATAGTGTTGAGACAACACTATTTCAAAGAAGTTCAAACGAAGATGACATGAGGAAGATGTTTTAGCAACAAGGTTGCCCCAGTCTCGGATAAGAAGAGGAGAGACTAGACTTAGAGATGCCCCCTCAAAAAGGTGATAGGGAGAGAAGGCGAGGCCTGATAGCTTCTTGAAAAATATAAGAATCCGCGATAAGCAAGGAGACTTAGATTGGCAAAGAGAATGGGTTGAATTAGCTCAAACTCTCACTATGGGAGAATGATAAAGGGAGGTCAGATTCACAAAAGGAAGCAAGCTTAAGACATGAGTGAAGGTGGAGGAGGAAGGAGCGGGGCACTATAAAAGGAAACTAGGAGGAGGGGATGGATGAGGGGATTAGATAAAGCTAAGGCAACAAGATTTCAAAGAGTCAGATTGGCGGAAGATGGGTTTCGAAGATCCCTAGGACTAGGATTGTGGATCTTGAAAGATGAGGCTTGGTGGGCTAATTTGATGGGTGGATCCCTAAGACTAAGATTGTGGATCCCTAAAGATAAGAGTGATGATTGATTCTGAGAGATAACTGAGGCACAAGCAGGGGTGGGAGAGATGGATGTTGGATATGGATGGGGGATAGTGGAGATGAAGGGAATCCATTGAAGCTTTTTGAGTAGGGGGATACTTCAAAGAGAAGTATCACCATGTAGTTGAGCACTAGATTTGCTATAGGAGTGTTGGTTAATTGCCAAGGTTACCAAGAACATCAAGGCCGTGTCACCAACCGTCTAGAGGACTGACGAACTGACTCGAAACAAACACACAAGGATTTCCCTAGCATCACATATGAAACCCAAATTAAGTAGCATGGAACCGACACTAGGAAGAGTCAGAGTGGGAATGATATTGGGGAACCCACAAGCAAAAAGGAAAAGAAAAGATGAAAGACCTAATGAAGACCTTGCACTTGAATTGCCCCATTCATAGCACACCATGATATAAAAGATTGTGGCGACCATGAGGAGGGAACAACCCAAATCACTTGGAAGAGATACTTTAAGAATCATGCTTGAAATCTCGAAAAGAAAATAAATCGAAAGAAAATGTAAATCCATAAAAAAGTTAACTATTTGCCAAAGAGATCGGTAGGACTGGATACTGATGAACCAAGATCAGACGAGAGGAAGGATGCATCCTACAAGGATCTATTGGTAATATCGAGGACTAGGATGAGCTGGGCAAGCAGAACTCTTTAAGACAAAATTTTGATGACAAGGGATCTCGTACAAGGATTCGCTAAAGCACTTAACCAAGAGAACTGCAAGTGATGCTCAAGCAGGAACTGACGTAAAGAGATGAGAGGTATACAATGGGACTAAGCAAAGGGCTAATGGGCATGGAATATACAACTAATAGATCAAAGGATGTACAAGGGATTACTGGACAAAAGCACAGTATGATAGGATAGTGGTGCGAAAGATAAAGATGAAGAGATAGTGGAAGATGGATTGGGATGAGGAGGTAGAGAAAAAGCATGGGATAAGGAGATAGAGGGGATGAAAATCTCAAGAGGAGAAGATGGTTTGTGAAAAGCTTAAGATAGCAAGAAATAAGAAGCTCAGGATGAGGAGATAGCAGATGAAAAGCTTAGGCTGAGAGGATAGCGAAGGAAAAGCTTAGGATGAGAGGATAGCGGAGGAAAAGCTTAGGATGAGAGGATAGCGGAGGAAAAGCTTAGGATGAGAGGATAGTGGAGGGCTAGATACCAATGACAAGGGATATACCAGGCGATGGAAAGATGGGGGCAATGTGAGGAGATGCAAGGATAGATGAAAAAGGGAACAATGGATAGAGGGATTTGGGTAGAGGAATGAAAAAAGATAAGGATTGATGGAAAGATGGAAATGACACGGTCTCCAAGGAATAGAGTGCCCCCAGTTATAATATGCTATTCAAGAGGATGTTTTATGAGGGATGCGATAGGATGGAGTATTGGTCAACAAGAGGATGAGGGAGATAGATGGAAGCTAGGATGTGAAAGGTTAATGAGGTAGAGGATAAGGAGGATGGTGGATGAGGCCAATGGAGGGATTGGATGGATGAAAGAATGGCTAGATAAAGGATAGGTGGATACAAACTTTGATGGAAAATGGATGACAAAGGGATGACCAAAAGCATGTATCTAGTGGTGGACTTTACTTCTTTCAAGATCCGAAGGAGGATGGTGAATGAAATGGGTAGGATGTGGTTGGTATGGTGGGATGAGATGGGTATGATGGGTGATGGAATGCCCACAAGTGTATAGAGCATTTGGATGGAGGGATTATGCATGATGCTTGTTTGCCAAGTTTTCATCATGGTACTTGTCCAAGGCGCCTGAATTGCCAAGTTTTCACAAATGGACAATTTTTTTTTTTTTTTGTTTTGTTATTCTTTTTTTTTTGTCTTTTTTGATGCATTTTGACTCATAGATGCTGGTAGGATGGATGAAAAAGAATGGATTGAACAAGTGGAATGGTGGGTGGGAGTTTGGTAGATAATGGATGCGAAGACATAAGACTGGTGGGTAAATGGATGAGGAAAATGGAGAGATCATCATTGGCGCACACCTTGAGAGGTGATCAAGTAGTGGGAAAGATGGTATTGAGTGAGTTTGAGGAGAAAATGGAGGAAGAGAAAGATAAGGACTACAAGTAGAGTTGGAAGATGGAGGATGGGAAATTTAGGACAAGAAGCATACGGACTAAGAGTGGGTTGGGGGGATGAAGGATGAATATATGGGGATTTAGATAAAGGATGGATGGATGAGGCTTTTTGAGTAGCATGAATGGATGCCAATTGAGATTTTTCTTTGAGATGCATTTCTTTAATGAGCATCTTGGGTATCCGCATGATTTTTGACTTTTGCAACTTGGGCCTTTGTGGCCTCTTGACTTTTTCTTTGATTTGGATCAAATGTTTCTCTTCTTGAACATGTATTTTAGAAGGGACATGTCGAGACTTGGATTTTTGTGGATTTGTGGATTTATGCTTTTTTATTTTGGCATCCAATATGCTTCTATTAGCCACGGGATGGGAACCAGAGCATGGGGGATATGGAGGGATAATGGATGGAGTGATAGGGTTTAAAGGTTGGAAGGGATTCAAGGGTGAGTGCCTTTGATGATCTAGCCGGTGGATTTGAGGGGATGGAAGGATAGATTGGAACATAGGATATGGAGGGATATAATTGCCCAAAATAGATGGAGGGAATGAAGGATATGGGCCTAAAATAGATGGAAATGGGGAAGGTGTAGGTCCCAAAATAGAGGGAGGGGATAAAGGATTCATATTAGGTATATAAGGACCCAAAATGGATGGAAAGGGTGGGGGATTTGGATAGGGGGTATATGGACCCAAAATGGAGGGTTGGAGATAAGGAGTAGGATGAGGGCCCAAAATAGATGTAGGATAAGATGGATGGGAGCGTTGGGGGGAAGATGGAAGGACTTGTGACCATGCAGGGATAGAGGGGATACCAACATCTGGAGATACATTTTTTATTTATTTCTTCAATATGATGTTCATTATGTGGAACACAAGATGTGAGTCCATTATTAGCTAAAGGAGTTGAAGCTTCATGTATGATAGTTAGTTCTTCTTCGACGGATCTATCATCATGGATTATGGGAGATGTATGATCATGGAGCAAAGGGGATGGAAGGATAGAATCTTGAGTTGGATGGAGTGATGGGAATGGATCTTGAGATGGAGGGGATGGTAGAAGTGGATCATGTAGGGGAATAAGTGGGATGGCAGGATCTTCTGTTGTGTCAGGGGATATTTCAACATGCTTTTGGGCAAGATCTTGACAGGAATGGATGGGAGTGGATGGTATGATAGGAGAAGTATGGATGGTTTCTTTAAGTGAGGTAGATGGAGGGGTAGGAGGTTCTACAATGGGGATGGATTGATGAGGGGTATACTCATTAGGTTCATTATATGGGATTTGGGTAATGCTAGGAGGAGGAGATGTGGATGGGATTTGGAGGGATTCGATGGATGGGAGGTAGGAGATGGAAGGGGTTTGATAAGTGGATTGGATGCGATAGGGATGGTAGCGATAGGATGATGTAAGAGGAATGATGGGGGTGGGAGAGGGAGTTGCTTTGGGCTTCCTTATAAAATTCCTTGGAGACAAGTGTGCTGGACTAGGAGGAGTAAGGGGATTGGGGTGATACATTGTAGAACTAGGATTGGTTGGAGGATTTGGAAGAGATTGGGATGGTGGATTTGGACTAGGGATGTAGCTACTAGAATTGTTCTAGAATAGTGGAGGTTGGGAGATGAAGGTAGAGGAATATGGAGGTATGACTTATGTATAAGAGAAATATGTGGGCACAATATAGGAAGGAGGTAAGGATGAGGATAGTAATGGATTTCCCTTGTCAAAGGCATGGTAAGGAGTACTAGTGGATATGTAGGGAGGAGGGATGGAGTAGTTGGGAGGAATGTTTGGATTTTGGAGGATGTTTGGAGGAATATCTCTAAGGCTTTCAATATACCCATCATAGTTGACAAGATCATCATCATCATCAAAATAGGATGAGGTGGGAGAAAAGGTGGGATGACCAAACTCATCACAATAGGATTGTGACATGATGTTTTAATGATGAGTTAGATGGGGATGAAGGATCAATATGAAAATGCAGATTAGGATAAGTTGGGAAGCTCAGATTTGGATTTGGATGATGAGAGATTTCCTAGGGAGAGTCAAAGCTGCACGACAGACCTAAGGAGGATTGACTGGAGATTTTTGACTTTGCTATGGATGGAAGACTTCAAGGGTATGCTGTCAAAAAGTGAGAGTTTTGCTTTCCTATGCGCTAGATTTGGTGGTGGCTGTGCCAACTTGAGGATAAACTAATGATCCTATGGGCATGACACGAGATTGACCACTTATGGATCCCAACCTTTAGCTCAAGGTGATGAGGGATACAAGTGACAAAGCTGGATTACCCTAGACAATGCTCTATCAGAGGAATAACCTTGGTGAGATTGGTTGATTGGTAGGATTGATTAGATAGAAAATTGTGGCAGAGTGACAACAACTCTTTAAAGTCTTGGATGATTTTGGATTAGGTTGCTAGTTGGTTGGGGGAGATGATTTGGATGGACTTTGGATTTGGGATTGTTCTAAAGCAAAGAACTAGATAGACTCAGTTGTGGCAGGGGAGCTTGGATGATTTTCTGATGAGGCAGTGACTACGCTAAGTATGCCTTGAGTTGGGAGATTTTTTCTTTTTTGGGATTTTGACCAAAGTTGGCAATCATTCATTCAAAAGCTATGAACAAACAAGCAGACAAAAGTTTGGAGCAAGCACGTCAAACACACCAACATCCTAGGAAGCTTTCTACAAGGATGAAATTTGGTTTAGCTAGGGAGTCCTCGATATATGCAAGGTGCGTGAGGCCCAAATCCGTAGATGAAACCAAAAAGATGTCACACAGCTGAGAGGAGTGGTAACCCACTTCTCCTCTTTCACTTCTCAAGGGTATAAAGTTCCTTGAGGCTTAGCCCGAGTGACAAAATTTTGATCCCAAGAGAGGTGTCTTTAGATTCACATCTTGATCTTTATACTCCGTCAGAACGCTGGAGTTGAGATCATCCCAAGGGGTGATGAAATCCCCAAGCAAGCCTCCTAAAACTAAAAACAAGGTTTTTGGATCCTAGTCTTATGCACCCAAGATGGTCCGCAAAGGCGACAAGGGTAGAGAAGATTTAGCTGACCTTGGCCTAAAAAGCAGAGTTCTTTCACCAACTGATTCTTAGATTGTTTGATCTATTGAAAACACAAGTGATTAAGACATAGATGTTCAATTCCAACTTGACAACATCGTCAACATAATGGAAATCAAGAGATCATCAACATAAGAGATGCGAGCATTGTTGAAGTGTGTCAAAATCATGCAATGTTCATTGATTTTTAAGCAATCAAGATTGAGTGAATTCTTTAAGCATGCATTCGAATAAAAAGTTGATTTTAATCCATGGCATTCGAGAGTGATTTGAGCGACATGCATTGTACAAAGATGTGTTTAAACATGCAAGAAAAATCTACGAAAAATATGATTAAGTTTGTTAAGACACTCCAACCTACAATGCTACAAAAAAGTGATTTGATTAGTTACCCAAAAATCCCCAAAATCAAAGCTTAACTATGGGAAATTATTTTTTTAAAACTTTTTTTTGTTATTTTTGATATGCATAAAAATGCTTAGAATGGTCCATATCTTACGGAACCACTAAAAGTCAAATTTTGATTTATACTCTTTTTTTAAATTTTTTTTTTAAATATGATTATGATTATAATTTGATAATGAGCATAAAGATATGATGATTAAACCTGCTGAAAAAAAGTTAGAATAAAAACATGCACTGGAAAATGTAAAAAAATTGAACCAAGCAGATATCAGAGCGAACCTGCGGGTTAAGAATGCATTCCCGCAGGCACAGGAATGTGAGAATTGTCAGCGGGAACGCGGCAAATGTGAAGTAGAGTTTTGGTCAGAAAGGCAAGGTGATCCCGTTGGAGTTCCTGTTCGCGGGAATGACAATCCCGCCACAAATCTAGATTGCGAGAATGATAGGAAAGATTGTTAAAAAGAATTAAAACCGCGAGCCAAAAACCCAAGAGCTCTTTTTGACAGAGCGATCCCGCGGGTTTATGCCATTACAATGTTCCTACAAGCGGGAATGATGATCCCACTGAAAAAATTTTGTTACAGTCTCGAGAAGTTTAAGATAGGAAATGGCAAGGTGGGAATGACGATCTCGCTATTTCTGAGGCGCGTTCCCGCTGGAGGATTTGTCGGCGAGGATGAAGAGGTTGTTTGATGATACACAGTAGACTATTTGTTGATGAAGTGCGAACTCATAGTTGCGGCTTCGTGTTCCTGCCAGAGAATAGCAGCGTTCCTGCATTGGGGGATCGCATTCCTGGGGTCGCAGGGATGCAAAAAAAAGTTTTTTTCTTAGGGTTGACTAGGTCAAAACCACTTATAAGGTTGTATGTGTGTTCCTATGGCGGTCAATAGTACCCTGCAAGCAAAAACCACAAGACAAAGACACAAAATTTAAAGCACAAAATGTTAGTTTCCCATGGTTAGTAAAAACATGAAAAGGTATGTGAAACTAACAAAATGGAGATTAAAATGACCCTTGCGGGGTCCCATCGGGCATGCCAAAATGTATCACCTAGTTTAGTAGAGTAAAATGAACACTCACTATTAAATGAAAGAATTAACAATACTAAGCAAGCTAACACTTAAGATAGGACCAAAGAAGACAAATTTGAGGAAAGTAGACCAAAGATGGTAAACTCCTCAAGTGCTTCTCATGATGACGAAGCTATGTCCTCGATTTAAGGTATATGTGCTCACAAGTCTAGCTCAAGCTTAGATGGATGGATGGAGTGAATGAGGCAAGGTTTCAACAATGGAGTCATGGAGTGATTTTTCCATTATAATGGTATTTTGGTAGTTTATGAGCTCTCAAAATAGCATTATAACTTTGTATGGAAGGTGGATTCATTTTAGTGAAGGGAGAGGGTTCAATTTATAAGCAAGAGGCTTGAGGGATGGAGGGCTAAGATGCAAGGATGGAAAGATGGTGAGGGAGGGTCAGGATGCACTCAAAGGGGAGCACATGGATTGTGCTTGTTTAGCACCAATCAGGGAGTGACACATGTCATAGGGAGAGTGGGTGGAGGAAAGGGCATGGATGAGTCAACAAAGGAGGCTCAAGGCTTTAAATGAACCTCATAAGTGCTTGTAAGAGCTTTTAAGAGCATGTAAGAGCATTAAAGGCATTGTGGTTGGGATAAAATTTTATGGTTGGGATAGTTTGAGGGAGGAGACTTTGGTTTGGCTTAGGAAAGTCTTAAGCTTACTTAGGGAATGTGACAAGGTTTGGGGGGGGATTAGGCTTGGGTTAGGATTAGATTAAGGATGTTAGAGATGTGCAAGTGGATGGAATTCATGAGAGTGGGTGAGTTAGTGGCTAAGCTAGGTTAGTATGGGTGGATGGGGTGGATTAGGCTAAATGGAGGATTTAGGATAGTTTAGGGGCTATTAGATTTGAGGGCTTTATTTATTAAAGTGATTTTAATAAATTTGGGATTTGGAATTAGATAGGAGAATAGGATTAATTGATAAATAATGGGTTATTTGATTTATCAATTAGGACTATAGATGATTAATTAAATTAATCAGCTAGGGGATGGCAAAGGATTAATTAAATAAGAAATTAATTAATGATTCCTTTAGAGATAGCTAAATAGGATTATCGAAGCGGTGTAATCAGATTTAGGTGTCTACAGAGTGGACCAAATGGAAAAACCCACAGTAAAATAAATGGGTTGTTGAATCTAACAAAATGTTTGGGAAATGAAGATCTTCCCACTATGGATCCAACAATACCACTCTCACGTCAATCCACTAAGCCTATCTCCCACAACGAAGAAATTAAGAAAATCTCATAGGGGATTTTAGGAGGATTTGTTCCAAAATCCTAATGTAAAATGTGAGAAGTGTAAATAAACTCACTTTTAACCAATATATGCACTTTTACTAAGTGAAATATAAATTATATTATTTAAATTAAATAATCTAATTAGCTCCCTTAATCCCAAATAAAATCAAGCAATTCCAATTAAAGTGGAATTCAACTACGACAAATTAGCCAACAAATAAAATAAATAAAATCTCTCTAACCCATTAAATATCATTTAATGTAATATTTTCTACAACAACTTGGGAATCCTAAATGCACACACACGCTCATGGGTTAAATCACATAATGTATTATGAATTTGGATTTACCAATTACTAGAGGGTTAAAATAACATAATAAGGATACATCTCCCATATAAGGATGATATTGGCTCAAAATGAAAGGTCTAGTCACTAACTCCATGTGCCACTATTGAGGATATAAGTCATGTACAATAAACAAACACAATCAAGTGTAGATACACAATGTGTAATAGTCAAAGAAACAATTATGTATAATCACATAATAAGGCATCTAATTAAACCCATTTAAATAATAATTAAGTATTCCATTTACATTAATTTACTAAAAGAGAAAAGATAATATCTGTAGCACATAAATCAATAGATCCAATATGGATAACTCACTTTCTAACTAATTTAAGCATTTAATAATGGGAGTTATAACAACTACCAATAATGTAAATAACACCATAAACATATAAGTCAACATGGTCAAACACATGAATCAACATTGCTGTAGGAACCTAGTCAAGTGCAACAAGATAGATAATACATAGTGCAACCATTGTTCCTATCTCAGAATGATCATGGAATAACATCATGATACATATTGATCCAGGTAACCACTGAGACAAACCATCAAATCTATCATAATCTCATAAATCAAGCATAAGCACAATCAACAAGCTAATGCAACAATATAAATCAAATCACCCCAAGGGTGTAGACCACTCACGGGTCCCAATCATGATCACTCACAAAGTAAGATCATCAAGGTTGCATCCATCAAGATGACTTACAGAAATGAAATGGGAGAGGCACTACAAAGGATATTAATGAATGCAAGAATATTCTTAAGAAAAATCAAATCATATTTCCTTCAAGAGTGTCTAACTCAAGTTCTTCTTTGTAATAATCAAATTTTGATAAGGGAAAGGATCACACACTTGGGATAAAAAGGAACAAAGGATGATTTTTTATGCTTCTTTAGATAATTATTTAGGGATATTTAGCTTCTAGATTTAGGAGCTTCTCATCATATAGAGTCTTTATAGTGCATGTTTTCTTCATTTGACCCTTGCCATGTGCTAATGATTTTCATGGGCTATTATACTTCAATAAATATAATTAGGAAATGAAACAACAATATTAGGGAGGCTTAATACATATGCCTTTGGTCTCGTTTCTCTATAAGGGGAGGAATGTTGTTGAAAATCTTGAACTAGCTTCTATATTTATCCTAGAGCATTTACATTGGTTACACAAACTAAATTGGGCCAAGGGTGTTCTGATGTGAAGTCTAATCAAACTTAGTGGTTTATTTGGTGCGGTTTCCCCCCAAATTATTTCTATGGGAGTTTGGGGGTAGCGCCCTTGTGGGGTCCTAGGGCAACACCCTAGGTGCACTTCCTATCACATAACAAGTTGGGGTTGAGGGGCAAGACGCCCATAAGGGTTTTTAGGGGTAGCACCCCTGAAGTCAAAAATGACATTATATTGTAAAAGGCATCAGCTGCTATTTTTCTATTGGATGAATTGTTCTATCCCTAATTTTGTAAGCGGCAAAAGCTTGTATAAAATGGCTTAGGGATTTCATAATGTATGGTGATATTGTATCTTCTTGTGATGGTATTGAGTTGTAAGGGGTTGTGGATTGTAATCATTGTATAATAATATTATTGGAATTGTTGTTGTTGGACATAGCCTAGGGATTGGGTGAACCATGTTAAATCTTTGTGTCTTATGTTCTCTTTTGTGTAATTTATTATTTTTTGATATTGGTTATATTCTCATGTAACTGTTATTTTCATCTAGGATTCATGGGCTTCTTGGTCTCTCTTCCTCTTCTTCTCTCTTATGGAAATAATTGTTCCTGACATAGGGTTTTGTCCTACTTATTCTTCCTAAGAGTTCTTTTATGTATTCATTTCTTTCTTGGGGAGGAATTTTGGCTTGTTGGGGTTTCTTCCTTTCTCCTCTTTCTAATAGATTGCATTGCATACTATACATGAGTATCTAACATGGCTTATTATCTAGGAGCCATCTTTCATTCTCATCTAGTGGTGTGATTTTAAATACATTCCCCTATGTTGCACTTAAGGGAGGTATTTATTTATTTACACTTTAGTTAAGCTTAGAATAATACATTGTTAGGATTAAAACACAGACAAAAATATAGGTAAATTATAAATCATAGAGAACAAACACATGACATCAAGATTTAACATGGTTCACCCAAACCCTGGGCTACATCCACCAAACAACATCTCCAATATTATTACGATCTAGTGATTACAACCTAATTACAATCTATAATCCCTTACAGCTCAATATTGCTGCAAGAAGCAATTTTTGCATCACACATTATATAAAAGATACCTAACCCTAAGCCCTTTTATACAAGTATTTTTCCATTTTAGGGTTGAAACATGTCGACCATATGTTGACCATATGTCAACCACAACCCAAATTATTTTTCCAAAGAATTATAAATATAACAATATTTCCCTAATCAGTCACTGCAAACTAACAATCTCCCACTTGGGGACTGATCAGGCTCCACACTAAACAACAATCTCCCACTTGGAGACTGATCCTATAGCAACATCGCTGCCACATGGAGCTCCCACTAGATCAAACCACCCTGAACTCAGATGTTCTTTTATTGTGTTTACTCTAGAAGGCCAACTGAAGTCTAAGAGGATTTCAACTTCTCCCTTGTCACTACCTTTTGTAAACATATCCATAGGTTTGTCATCTGTATGTATCTTGCCCAACTTTAACTATCCATCATCCAAAACTGACCAAATGAAATTGTATGTCAACTATATGTGTTTTGTCTTTGAATGTAGAGCATAATTCTTCGCAAGATGAATGACACTCTGACTATCTATAAAAAAATAATTTTCCCTCTATGGGTTTCCCAATCTTCTATGAAGAACTAAAGCCATATCATCTCCTCAGTTTCCTCTATAGTAGCAATATACTCTTCCTGTATAGTGGATAAAACATTCACCTTCTGTAACCTAGAAACCTAAATCATTATTGCCCGACAAATAGTAAATACATAACTTATAGTACTCCACCTAGTATCAATATCCCCTTCTAGATATGAGTCAACATATCCCTGTAAATCAGTAGTGGAGCCCCCAAAATTTGGACACTTATTGGATGTTCCTCTTAAATATCTAAGAATCCACTTTATAGCATTGCAATGCTCAAGCCCTGGATGACTCATATACCTATTAATGACTCCCACTACATGTGCAATATTTGGCCTAGTACATACCATAGCATACATCAAGCTTCCCACGACTGAAGCATAAGGTACCCTGGACATCTTATCCTCATCTTCTTGTGTCTTTGGACACATCTTCTTAGTCAACTCTAAGTGACCAGATAAAGGTGTGCTAATAGCTTTAGCATTCTCCATAGAGAAACATTGCAACACCTTCACAATATAATTAGCCTGAGATAATGTCAATATCCTATTTTTCCTATCTCTGCAAATATTCATACCAAGAATTTTTTTGTTGCCCCCAAATCTTTCATAGCAAATGCATGTGCTAACTCATGTTTCTATCACTTAATGTGATCCATGTTAGAACTAGCTACAAGCATATCATCAACATATAAACATAAAATAATGTAGCTATCATCATCCAACCTCTTAAAATAAACACAATGATCTAAATGACACCTACTATATCCATGCTCACACATAAAACTGTCAAATTTTAGATACCACTATCAAGGTGCTTGCTTCGAGCCATATAAACTTTTCTTCAATCTACACACAAAGTTCTCCTTATGTTTGATCTCAAATCCCTGTGGTTGTACCATATATATCTCTTCATCCAAATCACCATGAAGGAAGGTTTTTTTAAGATCAAGCTACTCCAAATGCAAATCTTTAGTAGCCACAATACTTAAAATAATGTGAATAGAAGTCATTTTGACAACATGAGAGAATATCTCATCAAAATCAATGCCTTTTTCTGTAAAAATCCTTTTGCAACTAACCTAGCTTTAAATCTTTTCTTATCTACATCCTCTTTTTTCAACATGTAAGCCCATTTATTCTATAAAATTCATTTACCTGTAGGCAACTTGCATAAATCTCTAGTCTTGTTTTTCAGTAAGGAGTCCATTTTGTCTACCATTGTAGACTCCCATTGAATCTTAGTGTCCACCTGCACAAGTTCATCATAACATTCAGGTTCACCAACATGTATTACTAAAATAGAGTACAAAGAGGGATAAAATCTTTCTGGAGGTCTACTTAGCCTTGTTGACTGTCTAACATTCATTGGGGTTTGTGGTATTGGTTGTTGTGGTCATTGCAGATCATGAGGAATTGCTGGAACATCATCTTTTGGAGTCCAACACTACATAATTATCTTCTTTCTTCTCATGTTGATGCAATAGATCTTTGTACAACACTTTCTCATTGAATATGACATCCCTCCTTCTTACAATTTTAGGATTTTCAAGATCCCAAAGCCTATAGCCAAATTCATCAATGCCATATCCAAAAAATATACATTTCTTTGACTTAGCTTCTAGCTTGGTTCTATTTTCCTATATGAGAAAATGTTTCACAACAGAAGGTTTTGAGAAAAGAATAACTTGCCTTCTTACCAGTCCATGCTTCCTATGGAATACCACAACACAAAGCAGTAGAAGGACCTCTATTAATCAAATATACAACAATATTGATAGCCTCTGCCCACATGTTTAAGGGAAACCCAACATGTAACCACATGCTCCTTGCATGCTTCATTATAGTCTTGTTCATGCTTTCAGCCACTCCATTTTCCTATGGAGTTCTTGGAATAGTTTTCTATCTATGAATACCATTAGTGGAGCAATAATCTTTGAATTCATGATTGCAATACTCACCACCATTATCATATCTAACACATTTTAATTTCTTACCAATCTCATTTTCAACCAAGCATTTCCATTTCTTAAAAGTTTGAAATACATAAGATTTCTGCCTAAGGAAATAAATCCATACTTTTTTAGTTGCATCATCAATAAATGTAACATAATAATGAGAGCCATCAAGGAAAGATACTTGATCTAGTGCCCATACATCTATATGCACAAGTTCTAATCTCTCACTTCTCTTTTTCTTCCTACTCTTCACAAAACTCACTCTCTCTTTTTTTCCATACACATAACTTTCAAAAAAATCCACATTGATACATTTTAGACCTGGTAAAACTCTTTTTGAATGAAGTGATTTCATACCTTTCTCACTTATGTGCCCAAGTCTGTTGTGCCAGAGCATTGTATTAGAATCTACAACAATTTCTTGTTCTCTCTACTCAACTACAACAACTGTTCCTGAACATTCATTTTTCTTTGAAACAATTAAAGTAGAAGGAACAATATGACTTGTACAAATATATAAGGTGCCTAATTTCACACCTTTGGCTACTACAAGGGAACCTTTTGAAACCTTCCAATTTTTATCATTAAAAGTAATTACACAACTCTCATCACCGAGTTGCCCTGTTGAAATTAAATTCCTACTGAGCATTGGAACATGTCTTACCTCATGTAGTAGCCAATGACTCCCATTCTAGAAGTTAAACTTAACTTTTCCCTTTCCACAATGTAATAGGGTTCATAATCCCCCAAATAAATAAGGCCAAAATCCCCTTGGACATAATCAATAATATAACCTCTATGAGGTGTAGCATGAAGTGAAGCACTAGAATCTAAAACCCATGAATCATCAACACTTTCTAAAGAAAGAAGAAAAGCATCCTCTTTGGAATTGTTACTTACCACATTTTCCTCCTTGTTCCCTTTTGGTTTATGTCCTTCATTGTTCTTTTGAGTCCAACAATCTTTCTTCTTATGCCATGATTTTTCACAATACCAGCAATCTCTTGGTCCTCTGGATTGAGACCTATTTTCCTTTACTTTTCTCTTGATTTTCTATGGTTTCCATAATTGTTTCCTCTCTCGGTTGTTATGCCTCTACTTTGTGCATTCAAAGCACTTCCTGATGTGGATCCACCTCAGGTTTTCCTACAAGTTTCCTCACTCAAAATAACACCAATCAGATCATCATATTTTAGGGTATTAGATCCAAAAACAAAATTACTCACATCCATTACCAAGTCATTCTAGCCTTTAAGCAAAGAACACAAAATCAAGAGAACCCTAATTTCTTCATCAAAATTAATACCCACAAAAGATAACTAACTAGTAATAGTAGTAAACTCATTTAAATGATCTGCAACAGATCCACCTTATGCCATTTTCATATTAAATAAATGCTTCATGAGAAATACCTTGTTTGAAGTGGAGGGTTCATACAATTCTCTAGGGTTTCCATCAACTCTTCCGTCATCTTGTCTTTTGTAATGTTAAATATCACTGATGGTGACAAGCATAATTGAATGCTTCCAAGTGTCTTTTTGTCTAAAATCTCCTAGTCCTCATTTGTCACAGTTTCCTATTTCTTTGTTTTTCCTTCCAACGGCTTCCAAAGTCCTTTTGATAAAGATAGTCCTCCATTTCCATTTTTTGTAATTGAAAGTTCTGCCCATTAAACTTCTCCACCTTTAGCTTACCCTCATTTGCCATTGCTCCCACTCAACCGTGAGACTTTCCTGTAGAGGATAACTCAAAAACAACCTTGTAGGAAACTTGGCAATAAAGAATATAATCGTTTTCACATAACCCATAATAGATCTGAAATAAACACGGAATTAAAATCCACATGCAAGAGAATAGACAACATACCCACAAAATGTGACACAAGATATACCCTAGGAAACCCTCATTGAGGGAAAAACCCAGCCTCCAAAAGCATCCATCATCATGTATTATTCAGCAAAAATACCATTGCCATACAACCATGGAAGCCTTCATGGCCATAGCCACAACCGAGTAAACTATGTGAACAAGCATGAATCCACACATCCCATGCCATGCTTTCAACCTTCACAAATGCTCCCTTGGCTAACCTGTCAAGCCTTGTCCTGCTCGACTCTTGCCTTTTGTCTTCTCCTTGTCACTCTTACTCTCTCTACAACAACTACCCTTGTGGCTGCTTATATAGTAGCAAGTCCCACAAAACCACTAAGTGGTATTACATAAACTATGTGCTAATACCATGTGCTACCTAACCCACTGACCCCACATTTAATATTGGGCATTTAATTCTTTTCCCCAATATTAAATAATTACATAAAATATTTTCACAGTGTTACAATACAACTCATCAAGAATATTCCATGAGAATCTTTACATGTTGCACGTCCATCTAGGTACAACATTACATAATAAAAATAATAAAATAACAATATTATGCAATGTGTGCAACACCCATTATCTCAACAAACCTCGCTTTGATACCACTTGTTAGGATTAAACCACAGATAGAAATATCAATTACATGCAAATATAAACAATATTAGGAAATAATAAATCGGACAAAAACAACACAAGACACTAAGATTTAACGTGGTTCACCCAAATTTTGGGCTACGTCCATTAAACAACAAGTCCAATATTATTATGATCCAGTGATTACAACCTGATTACAATTCGTAATCCCTTACATCTCAATACTGTTGTAAGAAACAATTTTTACATCACACATTATATCAAAAAAACCTAACCCTAAGCCCTTTTATACAAGTATTTTTGTCACCTTAGGATTACAACATGTTGGCCATATGTTCGCCACAATCCAAAAAAAAATTCTGAAAGAATTATGAAGTATGTATGTTACTTCCTTGATCAGTCACCACAAAACTAACATAGATGCATAATAGTTTTCATTTGAGAGACTTAGGAGTTTGTACCTTTATTTACACATGGTCTAGGAGAAATTCCACTTTAGGCAGTGATTGTAGTTATTGTGCATGTTTATGTGTTGTGTCCACCTTTAGTGTAGTTCTCACATTATCATTCTCCAAATGTTGCATATGCTTCATTGCATACTAGAGGATGATCCTCCTTTGGTGGACATGTGATTCCACCTTATGTGTGTGAAAATTTATCTCCTCATCAGCATTGCCTCTTATTGCCTTTTCTATGACATAAGAAAACACTTCTTCATTATATTCACTAATAAATTCATTGTATACAAGGGTAGAGGGGAAATTCATAATTAGGTTTGTACACATATTCCAATGCATATGAAAGGATTTATTTGACAGTGCATTTATGATGATGACAAACCTTTCGATATTCAATTGAGAGGTTGCTTTTTTTAATGGCTTTCGAAGTTTATTTTTAGGGATTTGTATTAGTAATGAGAGGTAGAGGGGGGTTTATTTGTAGAGAAAATGGTGGAAATTTTTACTATGTATTCATCCAAAAAATAAGTGTACTCTTTGGGGAAGATTATGAAGGAGTGGCTAAAAATTGTATTCATTATAGATGACCCTTTCTTCCTTATAAAATTACGTTCTTTACTTGGTATTGATTTTCTTATCTCAAAATTTAAATATAGACCAAATACATACATTTCATGGACTTTATTTATGCTTGGGGCCAAGATTTAGGAACATAAAATGATTTTTGAAGAATTATGGAGCAATCTGTGAAGCCAAAATAATGAGTTGATTTAGATGCCATATTGGAGCTAGTAGAGCTCAAGATTGGTTCTTTTATGATTGGAAACGTTTAGGTTTCAATTTCAAGATTTCCTTTCCATGTTGACCCATTCTTTCTATGGGGTTCCTTAAAAGACATAGAGTACAAGACATTTGTGTCAAAGAATTTGGTAAGAGCACCAAGATAATGAACAAAAAGGGTATAAGTGGCCACTTTTTTTTAGAAACAAGGTATGCCTGTACTTTGAGAGAAATATGAAGGACGTGTACTCAAAATTAGGAGTTGTTCAAAGAATAAGAATTGTAGTACACTCTAAATCTAGTGTATAAACTACTTGCATTTTTTTTCTTTCTAAATGATAAGATTAAGAGGGTCGAACCCACTATGAACAAAAAAAAAATTTCTTGAATTTTTAAAAACATAACATAGCATGTTTCATGTGCTTCACACTAGATATAGTTAGATTTAGTATTTTTCAAAACCCTTTGGTAGAATGATAGGTAAAAGTTAGATCTAAAAGTTGTGTATTTTTTTTTTGCAATTTCTCTTTGAGTATTTTGTAATGATTTTTTTAACTGACTGCATCCTAAAAATGTTGGTGTCTATTAGTGCACTGGGCATAACTTGCATCAAAATAATAAAAATAAGAACTTGTTTTTGAAAAAGTGTATAGAATCAACTATAGAATAGTAACATGTAATTTTTTGGAATTTGGTCAAGTATACTAGGAGTTATTAAGAAATTAGCATATATATGTTTGTATGGATTGTCAAGGCACCGGTAAATAAAATTAAAGTTTGTCCCATGATAATGTTGTCCAAAAATAGAATAAAATATATGGTTAGAAAGTTTGCACAATGTTTTTGGGATTCTACATGCATTGAATTCTTGTAATCGAAACTTATACTTTGTTATTAATAAAAAATAAAAAATATTTTTTGACAAAAAATGTGATATTTTATTGATGCACTAATGTGGGATCGAATGATTATTTTTAAACATTCAAAGATGATTATTTTTCATAATATAAGCATTCACCTTATCCCACATCTTACATTCTACCATCATTTATTAATTTTTTTTCTTGATAGGTAATGGGTCGAAGCCTAGATTAATTATTATTGTTATGTGTTAAGGTCAAGTAGACTCAAACCCAAGACCTTTAATACGAAAGGTTCACAACTTACCATTGTGTTATAGACTCTTGCCTATCATTTATATATAATTATTGAAAAATAACCTATACATTATTAATAAAAGACTAAGAAACTAGTCTAAAATGGCTTGAAATGTAAAATATTTTTAAAAATAGATATTTTCCATAAATAATAATTTAATATTAAAAATATTTAAGCAATGCCATCAAATTAAATAATTATAAATATATAGATTTAAAATTTAGTAGTAAGAAAAAAAAAACATATTTAACCATTGATATTTAGATATAAAAAACAAGGGAAAAGTATAGAAAGAAGGTAAGGTAGGGGTCCCATGGGAGAGAGGCTCGGGCTCTATTTGAGGGGGTGAAAATGGGTGGTGCTCAATTTAGTCCCACCAACTTAGGAGCTTTTTTGGTCACATGTCAACAATTTATCAATTATTTCAAAGATTTAATTATGATAGTAATAAAAGAATGACATCATAAATTTAAACTCTTCAAAGGACCACTAACTTTAGGAGCTAAAATTTTAAATCTAAACAAATTAAAAAAATTAATAAGACCAATCACCTTAAAAAACTCCTAAAAACTCTAAGATGCCACTCACTCTATTTTTAGGGAAGCCCTCCTCGATGAGACCCAACCTAAGAGCTCTATAATTTTTCTTTGTAGTATTATCATCTACTATGTGAAACTTGTGCATTCACTAGATTGTAACTCTGTCCACTTCCAATTACAAACATCACTATAACACTACAATATTTTCAATCATTTTGTAATTCCTCCACATATGTTCTTTCTTCCATTTGCTTAGACCTTTACTTTTAATTAAAAACAAAAAAAAACCGTCCAACAAATATTTCAATATTTTAAAAACATTTATAATAACTTTCTAATATGTATACTTGTAACTTTATAATTTGATATTATTATTATTTTTAATACGAGGGATCCATGAAGAAACAAAAATGTAGAGGACTTTAATAGGCAGCCAGCGAGAAGAAACAAAAAAAATGGTAATGCAAGAAAGTTTAGGTGGGGGAAATTGGTCAAAACAAGGAATTAGTCTCCGCAAATTAGGTGGGTATTACGTGGGAAAAGATAGAATACAACGTCACGTCACGTTTCAACGTCTCTTTATGCGAAAAAGGGTATCCTCCGTATGAGGGCGTTGAACGATCGGACGGCAGGCAATATCATGATGCCCGCCATCAACGGCCCACACACGTCCCTTTCGTTTACACGCTTCCCGATGCCACTCACTCACAAAGCTATAAAAAGCCCCGCGGGCCCCATGCCCACAATCTTTCTTTATTGCGCCCCTATTTTGTGGCCTTTCCCCTGTTAAAGTAGAAAGAGATCATTATCAGACACAAGAGAGCTTTGACCGACTCTTCTTTTATTTCCGTCTTTGAATCCCTCATTTATTGCGCCTTTGACTGCCCCTGTTGCTGTACCCATCCAAAACCCTGTCCTTCAAATCCACGATATCATTAAAAATATTGTTGAAATCCTTCGGAGAAATGGATGATCGATCTGTGTAGAGTGGGGCGGCTCTTCGATTTTGCTTGTATTTTTGGACAGGACGTCGGGGGTTCGAATCTGCGGGAGGGGTTTGGGTTTGATTGCTGCAATGGTGAAGAAGCGGCAGGATCTGTGTGTGGCTGTTCCTTCCTTCTTCAAGTGCCCGATTTCTCTGGATATTATGAAGTCCCCCGTGAGTCTGTGCACTGGCGTTACGTATGATCGGTCAAGCATCCAGAAATGGATTGAGGAAGGGCACAATACTTGCCCCGCCACCATGCAGGTCCTGGAGAGCAAAGAGATTATTCCGAATTATACGCTCCGCCGGCTCATTCAGGTATGGTCTGTCTCGAACCAGATCTGTGTGAATTCTTGTCCGGCTGTTTCGGAGAATGTTAGCGAGCCTCCAATCGGTCCCAGGCAGGCCGAGGACATTTTGCAGGACGTCCGAAATGGAGCCGCGGACGGTGAGATTTTGAAAGATTTGCTCAAATTTGCTGCGGAATCGGAGAAGAACCGTGAGCGTCTCGTTAAGGCCGGGGCGGTCTCAATTCTGGCGGAAGTATTGTCCAGACGTGGAAAATCCGGCGAAATCGGGACTAAAATGGCGGAAATCCGGTCCCTGGCCGTAAAGATTTTGTTATTGATTCCGCACGACGAGACCGCGGTTCGAATCCTAGCGAGCCCCGAGATGCTGAGCGCTTTTGCAGGGATTTTTGTTGAGGGAACCTCGGAGGCAAAGATCGAGGCTGCGAAATTGATCGAGAGTCTGTTAAGTGACGGAGATGTTAAAGGTCGAATCGCTTCGCATGAGGGATTGTTAATGGCGCTGCTGAGGATTTCTGAAGCGGACGTGAAGGTCACAGAAGCGGTTCTGCGCTGCCTTCACGGCCTTTGCATGGCGAAGCGCAACAGGCAAAATTTTGTCCGGCTTGGAGTCGTCGGTCACATGACGAAGCTCCTCCGAGGAGCCGACGGCAAAATCGCGGAGCAGATTCTCGGTCTCCTGGAATTTATTTCTGCCTCTGCGGAGGGCAGGACTTCGATCTGTGACCAGCCGTTGTGTTTGCAGACAATTGTGCAGAAAATGCTCAAGATATCTGTTGCCGCTACGGAGCGCTGCGTTATTATTCTCTGGAGCGTTTGCTGCCTCTCGGCCGATCGGAGAGCCCGCAATGCTGTCGTGCAATCCGGCGGGCTCACGAAGATTTTGATCATAATGCAAAGCGATTGCTCGCCGACCGTGAGACAAATGGCCGGCGATCTGCTCAAGATTTTCAGAGAGAAATCTAAGGAGGTTTGCCGTAATTACAGCTACGACAGCAAAATGACGCACATAACACCCTTTTGAGGTCTCTCAGGAGGGAATTCGATCCAGCGACGTGTAAATGAACGATGCTCCTCATCAAATTTTGGACTGTAAATGTCTTATTTCTAGTTGTTTTATACCATTTTTTCAAAAATCGGCTGTGAGCACCGAATGTTCAGAAATATATTTGTCAATTTGTGAAAAAGAACCGCCAACAGGAATTTAAGCACTCTCAAATGCCTGGTTTTGGGCGCTGGAAAATATATACATTTGATAAAACCCTCCCTCAAATCTTTCTTGCGAATTGCAGTGGAATGGTCAGTATTTTGCTCTTCTATAATAATTCAATTAAAATAGCTTCATAAAAAAAAAGAAACCGGTTTTTTTTCTGTTTTACAGTGCCGAATCAGATTTAAAAAATGAAAACTAAATATATACACCATTATTGCTGATCGATAAAATCCTTTGGGAAATCTTTCTTGTAAATTTCAACGGAATGTGAAGTGTTTTGCTTTGCAGTAACAATTCGGTTAAAAAACAACGTAATTTAAAAAGCCGGTGGATTCTGAGTTTCTGTTTTACACTAACAAAACACATCTCAAAAAGAGTGAAATAAAATATTATATCTCACCTTTGCTACCTATCGGAAAATTCCTAAAGGAAATTTTTCTTGTGATTTCAGCCGGATGTTGAGTACTTAGCTTTCCAGTAACAATTCAATCAAAATAACATGGTTATTCAAAAAATCGGTAGACTCTGGATTTCTGTTTTTTAGTAGCAAATCAGATCTCAAATCAGCGAAATTAAATATATAAATCGCCATTGTTACCGATCGAAAAAGTCCTATCGGAATTTATATTTTTGTGGTTTTCAGCGGAATGTCGAGTATTTTGCTTTGCAGCAACAATTTTTAAGAACGGCGGATTCCGATTTTCTGTTTTACAGTGCCAGATCAGATCTCAGAACAAAGTGAGAAGTTAAATATTTAAATATATACACCATTGTTACCGATCAAATCTTTCTAGTAAATGTTTGCCGATGTTGATTATTTTGCTTTGCAGTAACAATTCAATTGAAAATAACTACGTAATTGAAAAAAATTGTCGATTCTGGCTTTTTGTATTTACAGTACCGAAATCAGATCTGAAGAACAGCGAAATTAAATACATACACATGTTGACAAAATCCTAGCACAATCTTCCTTCCGAATTTCAGCGGAATGTACAGTATTTTATTGCACACAATAATTACTTCAATTAAAAATAGCTTCGTAATTTTAAAACTACGGCGGATTCTGGTATTATTTTTCCAGTACCAAATCGGATCTCAAAATGCGTGAAGTTAAATGCAGAACTGAAGTAGCGTGTATTACAAGTGGTTTTGACTTTGCGTGTAGGTAATAGATTGTTTATCGTCTTCGTTCTCCTTGTACGCTCCGATTAAATTTAATAACGGCCAGTCAGTCTGACCGGTATTTTTATGTGTAATTCCTTTCATACATCTCTGGTAAGATTTGAACCTGTGACCAACAAATAAATGACTGACTTTTGCCAGTTATTTATTTAGACCACATTATTCCAATATGATGGTTATCGGCTCTGAACTAAATAATAACAGAAATGTTTTTAATGATGGCAGTGAGATTAGGACGAACATGGTTCACCACATCCAGAGTCTGCAGAGAATGTCCTTCAAACATCTGGTAATTTGCCTCCTGCCCCACACTTATTGCAGATTGAGTTTATACTTCCATTTAGCACTTTGTTACTTCAAATTCAATAGTCAATTAAATATTTATTATTATTATTATTATCAATGTAGTCACAGCTTTGCTGAATTAAAGAAACGATTAGGGCCTGTTTGGCTGCAGGAATAGGAATAGCTATTCTGGAATAGAAAATGGCGCTACTTATTCCTGTTCTCTGTTTGGTTCAGCAGATATTTGATGGAAAATTTGCGGACTCTAAAATTTATGTTTTCTAATAAATAAAAGTGGAATAGAAATAAGTATTACAATAACACCTATTTGGATGGAATTGCAAAACTCCATTTTTGGGCCAAAATTGGAATACGTATTCCTATTTTACTCCGTATTTCAATTCCAATTTGGTACATCCAAACAAAAAATTCAAAATTTTAAAAATATACATATCCCTGTTCCGCTTGTATTCCCATTTAAAAATTTTTAAAAATGGAACTAGGCTGAAATATGTGAATTAGTTCAATGTTTCCTCTGGAGAGTGTGAAAGTCTTTCATTGAGGGTCAGAGAAAAGGCCGCCTAGATTCAACAACCCTTCTTTTGGTCAATGCTAATTTAAACGGCTGTAATCCATCAGAAATCAAGGAGATAAAACCGCCTCTTGTATATTATATTCCCATGCCCAATTTATTAGTACAAAATTATTAGCAGTACTAACAGGAAATTGTGTTTCTCTTTGACCAGGCCAATTTATTAGTACAATTGAATTATAAGTACCAGCTGGACCTTGTTATATGTGCATGGCATTATTACAAAACTATATATGCTTGGTATGCTTTTTAGTTCACAAATGTTACAAATATTTACCATGTTTTAATCCCCATGGCAAACGATTATTTTATAATATTTTTAATTATTATTATTTTATATATATTGTTATATTTTTTAGTTACACAAATATTTTGAATATTTATCATAGGTTTTAATTTTATATATATATATATATATATATATATATATATATATTGATATTGTTATGCTTTTTTGTTTCACAAGTATTTTTAATATTTACTATGTTTTTATCTTCATGGTATATGATTACTTCTCACTTATGCTAAATGATTAGGTACTCCTCACAATGTAAGAAAGGAGGTTCCATTATAAAAAGTGATATCATTTGTCTTTGAACTAGTCAAATATGGTATAAAAGAAATTGTAGAAACTTTTTGGAACAATTTTTTTAAAAGTTGGTGTAGACAATTGAATGCCAATTTTTTTTTTATGGTATTTTAAAAGAACTTTAGTTTAATATATTGAAACAAGAAAATTATGAAGAATCATGTAGACAAGTTGCAAAATAGTATTTTAGATTTAGTAGGGGCAAATTTAAAATAAAAGAATAAATTTACTATTGTAGACCTTAGTTTAACTTGTACATATGATTAAAAATACTCAGTACATTTGATCATAGACAAATAAGCATTCTATTTTTCTTGAAGGGATGCATTTGTTGAGAAGATACTAATCTTAGAGTCTTTAATATAGGTCACCAATCTTAGATCACAAAGCTAAGCACTTTTTCTTCTTTATACTTGCTTTCCTAAAATAATTATTATAACTATATGAGTTCGTATTCTTGACTACCTTTATTTAATCTCAACTACCTTTTGCATTTACTTAAGTGTACTCTAACTACAATGTGATATCTATGATGTTCTTCAGTGACATGCTCCATTGTTCAAAGATCAATATTGAATATTAAGTGAAGGTGATATGTTATACCTACATTTTATCCTCACATGGTGACACACCATTTCTAGCAATTTATTAAGAGACATCTTAGTATTTGCAAAGAGAAGCATTGCCATTAATGTTTGTTTTATAAAAGCATCAAAGATTCTAGCTCCCAAGATCACATATACAATAAAAGATAGTCTTTCACAAAAGAGTTGTGACCGAATATATCGTTTGATTATGGATGCAATAATGAAACAAAGTAAATTAATAAATCAATAATACATATTGTCGCATGAGGTCTTATTTGTATAGTTAAGGTGTGAGGATAAGTGAACTTATGGTCATGATGTATGTTACACACATTTGAAATGAAACAAAAAGAGATATAGATCATAAGTGAATCCTAAGTAATAATTGTCTGACAAGTGTGAAAGGGAACTAATAGGTGAACTAATTATATAACATCCCTATTCACACCAACACGCCTCTCAACTATAATTAATAGAGAGAAAATAAATGTAATAACATAAAATTTCATATATGGTGGATCATTTTTGCAAAGTTATTTTAGTGTTAGGGAATAATACTTCATAATTTATTTCCTACATAACCCATGAGAGACAAGCATACATAAGTTTAAAAAATCACCATTATGCCAAGATCAAATAGACAAGCCACATGATAACATAACATATACCCTAGGAACATCCTCAAGAGGGAAAAATAAGACCTTGAGAGTCATCCATACTAGATTGTATTACTTAGCCATAAAACAATATAAAATACTTGTAAAATTATAATAAATACTCTTTAAACATCAATATGCCTAGTGCATTCTTCATGATTCCAACCACACATCCATACATCTAACGTCATGCTTCACATATGCAACCTTAAAAAGACTTGATAACAAGATAAACCAATTTTCTAATATGCATTTTCTTTTATGCTCACAAAAGTACAACTAGAGGTAAAGTGACCCATGTGCCACAAAACCATGTGAGCATGATACACAATTGGCCCCTCATTTAATACTACATACTAAGGTTTTACTTTATTAAATAGATGTTAGTAGTAGATTATGCACCACCTATTTTAAAACTTCCCACATTGCAAATCCCAACATCCCTCAAGTCACTCAATCATTTTTTTCTCTAAGGCTACAATCTACACAATTGCAATATCGTAAATTCTACAAAGCTCACAAACTATGACCACATCTTTAATGCTTTCATTTTCTTGTGACCTGATGGCATCATTGAGTTGACCGTTTTCGAAAGTTGATAACTTACAACCAAAGCTTCAAAATTTTGAGAAGTAAGCATCTTTCTGATGGTGGGTTCCCTAAAGTGAAATCATCATGATGTTAATTTTTATTTAATGCAACAATCCTAGCATAACCTTGTAAGGGGACATTTTTTCAATACAATATATAAAGAACGTCCTATCATGAGGTGGTGAAGCACAAGATCTCAATTTCTCATGCACTACCCTCTTTAATAAGCTAATTGGAGCCATTGTAAATGAAGTACAAATTCATTCTTCAAACACCTTGTTCGCTAACATCATCTTGCAAGTTATGTTAGCTATTGATTCTCTCCTATCAAGATGGGAATTCCTTTTCTAAAGGGATACAATAATGAAATATTTGGGTCTATGCTCTAGCCTAATCTTACAAAAGAAAATGGAACAATTTGACATAATCTCTAGGATGTTCATTGCTGCTTGGGATTTGAGGAGAAGCCACACATGTTAAGAGAGTGACATTTTTGAGCTAGAGGGAGAAAGGAACCGTTCTGAATTTGGCTTATACTAGCTGAAGTGGAAGAAGAATGAGCTTTAGAATTTATGGTGGACCTCCTCAACCTTCTACATACAACCTTGTGAAAACAAGAAGGAGTGGAAGTTGAAGAAAACATAGAAGTGAACCCAAATGAAATCTATGACATTGTTGTTTCTTGATAATAGAAACAACTTTGTAACTAGCACTCTCTGAAAGGGTGGGTAGTGTTATAGAAGCATGGTGCTTGTAAATGGGGGGGTGGGGGGGTGGGGGTAGAGACAAGGCATAATCTTGGTTTTATCTCCTAATGTAAAGACTATAATCTTTTTTCATTTTTTCATATGAATGCAATATCAATATTTTGTACTGCCATTATCTATGCCTTTGTTTTGATGCTTTGTGCAAATTGTTTTTAGATAATTATCAAAGTTGTGTAGTGTATTATCTTTTAATAATGACTGATGATAATTTCAAATTTTATATCCTCTACTTGCATTTTGTAATTTTTAATGTAAATGAACTTTGTTTCATTTATAACCATTATCTAGTTTAAAGATAGTTTTTTTTACTTCTCTATATACGTGTTCACTTTCTTTATTCACTTTCTAGTTAAAAGTGCATTGATTTTCATTCATTGTATATCTTACACAAGGGATATGTGCCTCTAAAATTCAAAGCTAGGTTTGACATGATTGTGCTTCCCATTTGTCTATTATGAGTGTTTTGTTACCTTTCAGACTTATAGGGTCATCTCTAACACTTGTATTTATAGTGACAAAATACTCACCAATAGATTTTCCAAAGAATCTATTGGGGACTCTAAATAGATTTCTTTGGTTTTATATATTTTGTATTTCCCACAATCCTATTTTTCTAGCTGGTGATTCTATTTCCAAATCTGCCCTTCACCCTATCCCTAAATAATTTTCCATAAGAGTGCCTCTAAGTTTTTAGAAGAAATCAATAGCATAAATGATAAATTTCTTCACTAATGTTGGAACATATTAAAAGAGAGCATAGCCAAAGTTGAGAGGCTAATTTTGCAACCCTTTGAGGATTATCAATCAACTTCACTCCTAAAATGCTTAAAGAAAAGACAGTCTTCCATAAGAGATTTGCAAAATAAAATATACCTTTCATTATGGATGCAATAATGTTATAATGTTCTAAGAGATCAATAATACATATAGGATATGAGGCTTTATTAATATAAATAAAGTGAGAGCATAAGTGAACTTATGGTTATTTGACATGAAATAAAAAGAGATAAGGATCATATGTGAACTCTAAGTAAAATTTACATCAAAAGTGTGAAAAGAAATGACAAGGTGAACCAATTATATAATATAAACTCTCATACTAACAATACTTATAAGTGCAACTTAAAAAAAAAAATGTAATAACTTAAAAAATTATTTATGGTGGGTCCTTTTTACTAAGCCATGTTAGTGTTAGGGAACAATACTTCATGACTAGTAACATTCAATCTATTTCGTACATATGCCATGAGAGACAAGCATTATTAAGCTTAAAAAATCACCATTATGTAAAAATAAAATAGACAAGCCATAAGATAACATAAGATATACCCTATGAACATTCTCATGAGGGAATATAAGACCTCCAAAGTCATCCATACTTGATTGTATTATGTAACCATATAAACCAATGCAAAACACTTATAAAATTACCACAAATACTCTTTAAACATCAATCTACCTAATGCATTCTTCATGATTCTAACTATCTATCCATACATCTAATGTCATGCTTCACATATGCAACCTTAACAAGACTTGATAATGATAGCCCACTTAAAATAATAACATAATTCACTAACACACATTTTCTTTTATACGCACACAAAAAACTAGTAAAATAGGCCTCATTTTTTGACAAAAATTGGTCAAATTTTCTACTCATGTTGGTCAAATTATCTATAAATTGTTTTATCACTATTTTCCTTTGACCAATCCTTGTCAATGTCAAAATTTTGATGTACAATTTGTTCAAAAATGGCCTCCCTTGCTCGTGAGAACATTCGTCGAACTTTCAACCAAAGCATTCACCAAGATGCTAAACTCACGATGACATCTTAGTTGATGCTTTGGTCAAAGTTTCGACCAAAGCCTAGTTGAAAGATCGACCAATGCTAACCCTCGATCGACCAAAACTTTCGACCAAAGCATCGACCAGGATGCCAAACCCATGATGACATCCTAGTCAATGCTTTGGTCAAAAGTTTGACTAATGGTGATCCTTCAATCGACTAGGATGTCAAACCCACGATGACATCCTAGTCGATGCTTTGGTCAAAAGTTTGACCAGTGCTAATAAGAATTGGTAGAACTTTTGACCAACATGGTTTGTTAAAAAAAAAATTACCTAAAGATAATTATCTAAAGTAATCACCGACAATAGCCTAGTCAGTGATTAGTTTGGATATTTACCTTCATGTCTTTGGTGGGTCTACCACCACCTTGAGATGAGATTTCACAGACCTATGTTGATGGCACTTATAGATAGATGAGATTCTAGTATGATGTCATTCCATCTCCTAATTTGGAGATCTTGGGAGTTGGCCATTAAATTAGTAAACATCTTTCAAATCCTAGATATTCTCATACATAGGGAACAAGTTATGATGGATAAACCCTTGATAGCTGACATCTATGAGTCATGCATCTATAAGGTTATGGTAGGTTAGTGGATGATAAAGGACATCTCTACTTGTGGTTGCTTGAGTAAGGGTGGTTCCAGATTCTATTGATGTGGTAAATTTTGATGACCATAATGGCAGTACAAGTGGATACAGATGGATGAGGTTCTCATCTATCAGGGTGTCTCATTCCCATCTATCAAGACAAAAAGAGCAAGGAACTAGTTTTCATTTAGGTGAGGTTGAGATATTATCTACTCCAAAACTAGCTTGAGACCTTCATCCATTGAAATACATATCCTAAATAGGGTCATGATTGATTGTCAACAAGTTCTCAATAAAAAACAAATCAAATGTGGAAAATGTTTTAGGTGAGAGAGCTTCTTTAATTAATTAGTAACCCCTCGAATGACTTCCATGTTGCAAACTTGAGGTTTAACCCAAAAAACACATCACCCACTTTGTTAATCTCCCTCAAATATCATCTCTAAAAAATAAATCATAAGTAAATTATTCTTAGTGAATGAATAGAAATATTACATAATTAACTTGGTACTTATTTAGTAATTAAATAAACATAAATGTTACATAATTATTATGACCATTTTGATACATTGTTTATAAATTATTTTAGATAACTATTAAATGAAAAAATATTTGGTACAATCATTGACAACGATGTGCTCCCCCTTTATGGACATCCAAGGAGGAATATTATTGTTAATAACAAAAATAGGTCACACTAAGTACAAATAGATCTCATATCTCCAAATGGATTGACACCTTCTACTACCAATGAAAGCTTGAGATTATGAGGTTCTTCTTTAAAGTGTGGCCATGTTTTTTCTATGTCATTAAATGCAAAACCATCTGCAGGCATTCATATAATGCCATCTTGACTTCTAATGTGTGCACGATAATCCATAAATTATGCTAAGCTAGTGCACCTGAACAATCATTCAAGATGTGGAATAATAGGAATGTATTGAAGAACCTTGTGAGGCACCTTTTTTGTTATTTGATTTGACTGATATCTACTAATATGATAATTAGGGAATTCTGTTGCAAATTCATGTTGTTTATGATATAGAATGTGATCATTGGGACATGCATGTATTGTCTAATACTTCATTCCAATTTGATTCATAATGGTAGATAATTCATGGTATGAATGGGGCAAAATGTTTGATGGTGGTAACAAAAACTAACCTGTCAACCTACAAAAACAAATATGAATTGTTAATATAATAAATAGTAATGGTATGCTATCATTGAAGATGAAAAACTTGACATACCTTAGCATATGTGACATTACTATGTTGGATAAACCATTCATAACCTTCAAGTTCACCAACAAAACTATAGTAGAGAGAAGAGTTGTTTGGGAGCCTTGGTATAGGGGCTCGTATGCCTTCTCAAGTATAGGTATATCAAGACCACCTTCATCATCATTATAGGATGCACTAGTACCATCATCGTGATCATCTTGGTCAGTTGCATCAATACCATCTTCTTCAATCATGTCCTCTGACACATTATCATCTTCTTCCATGGGAGCATTATCCTCAGCTTGGATATTCACACCTCCATGTTCCTCCAATTGGAAATCCACATTCACCAATTGACAAAAATCATGACCCCGTTCAATGTGACCATGTTGCCTACAATGACTATGGGTTGTTGTGATTAGAATTCTTTGATTCTTTAAGCCCTTACAATTTTTGTAAGGACAATTACATTTATCAACTTTTCTTTAGAACTGAGACCACAATCTAGCAATTGTTTCGTTATTTTATTCTGGGTTCATATTGCTAGGCATGGTTTTTCTTGACAGGAAAATATATCACATTTTGAAAGGAAAATTTGGTGTAATTAATGTGTATATCTACAAAAATATTGGACATGTTGTACTTAATGTTTATAGTTGAACATATGGTTTTGAAAGAAAATTTTGGTAATTAATGTGTTTATCTGAAAAAATATCGAACATGTTGTATTTAGTGTTTATATCTGCACATATGGTTTTGAAAGAAAAAATTGGTCTAATTAATGTATATATCTACAAAAGCATTGGACATGTTGTACTTAATGTTTATATCTGCACATATGATTTTGAAAGAAAGATTTGGTCACCTCACTCAAATTCACCCATATTATAATAAATGAAAAGTTGTTTGCTTGCAATGCTCTGTGTCAATAATTGGAAACAAGTTTGTTTTACCTTAGAAATGAATTTCCTACCATTAGTAAAGGTTTGGGATTAGTTGGTGTCCATTAGGATAAAATATGCAAAAAGTTGTCACATTTGACAAGAAATTGCAAATATGCAAAAATGCAAATTTGAAAAAGTTGTCAAAATATCTTTTTGGCCTCCCAATGTTCATAACCATAAAAATTTGGTTTGAACCAATTGGATGAAGGAATTTCAGAATCATTGTGTCCATTTCATAACTGATCATCAAGTTGTACAGAAGAATCAACATTTTATGAAGGGAAAAACCTATTTTTTGGAGCAAATTTATTGTGTATGACTCTGTATGGATTGATATTGATAGATGATGCACATGTGAAGTTGGATGCCTATGTTACCTTTCATTTTTAATTAATTTGGTTGAATTTGATAGAGTTTGGAGGTAGTTATAGCAGATATTCTGGCTGCGGGTCTGAAACCCTCATTTCAAGGGTTTGAAGCCAAGAAATGGACATAACTTGCAATTTCATTGTTGGAAATTGATTCCCTTTAGTGAAATTCAATGAGGTAGGATGCATTTTGTGACTTCAAAGGATCAAGATAGGAAAATCCCATTAGCCACTTCAAACTTGATGCCTTAGGCTAAACATGACTATGTATTTAGCCTTAGCATGCATTGTTTGAGCAAGTAATTAGCAAGGGAAGATTGTGGGTTAGATTTTTTGGATGGAATAGTTCATTCTTGGTCTGTAGGAGGTCAAAAAACCAATAGGTCAATTTTATGCACCAAATGGAGGCATTTATAGCAAGCCCTAGCCTAATTTGTTCACTTAGGTTAGAGTGTTGTTTGCAGTTGCTTGTATTGCTAGAGTGAAACTGATTATTGTTGTTTGGGGAAAGGTAAGGATTGTATCTGAACTTTCCAAGTCCATCCTAAGAATCCTTGAAACCACAATATCATCCTTGTTTGGAGAGAAGTCACTAGGAGAGACTTAGTCTACAAGTAGGCTAAATGCCACTGATTTGATATGTAGGTAGTCAACCTTTAGATGGAAGGTTGGGTGATTGAAACAAGTGTAAATGCCTTCTTTTAAACTAGTATAGGATATCTTAAGTATTGGGTCAGCATATTGAGAATCATAGTGCCTTAGAGGGAAGTAGGAACCAAGAAGTGAATTAGAATCTTGAAGAAGGAAGAGTAGAAGTTTGAGTTGATAGTGCATTAGCACTTTAATCCACATCTGAACTTTGGATTGGGAAGAAGCTTTGTTGTGTAACTCTGCATCATAAATGCCCAAGAATAAAATTCATAAGAAATTTGTTATCTTGAAACACACCCTCTCACAATAGTATTCAATCAAAAATAAATTCCATGTGAAGTAACAAGGCAAAATCTCTTTAAACAAACTTGAAAAGACATTTTTGTTTCAGACATATTGGTTTATAATAGAATCTTTGAAAAGGGTTATGTTCATGAAAATCTTATATTAGAATAATTCCTTATCAATACGATTGTGATCTTCAAAATAAAATAGATAACCATAGTTTAAAATTCCTTATCAATTTGATTGATATAGCTGCCAAGATGATTTTGGAATCAAATTGTAACACTAGTAACCTTTGACTTGTTTGATTCACTTGATCATGTCATATAGATATGTTTCATCATTCAATTATTTTTCTTTTAATTCATGTCATATGATATGATATATCTATTATGTGTTCATCTTTTCTTATAATCAACTATTGATGACACGTGTTGGAAATATAAGAGGAGTAACTAAGAGGGGAGGAGAGAATCAGTTACTACAAAAATAAATCCTACATCCCTTAGATGTCAATACAAAATAATTTTGTGAAAACTCAAGTCTTTTGAAGCTTGGCAAACAAAGAAATATTGTAAGTCAGTAGACACTGTAATTGCTCGGCAAACACTTAACATGCAAATCTTAAGATGTTATCTGTGATTAGTTATTACTTTAACTTGGTTTCAAACACATAAAAGAAATACCATGAACACATATGACACAAAGATTTAACGTGGAAACCCAATTTGGAAAAAACCACCAATTACAAATGGTTACTAATTTTCACTCTTCTAAAGTGAGCCCTATTAGGACCGAACCTTGTTAAAGGTTACAAAACACACTGTTACATATGACCCTGTTAGAGGATTTAATCGCCTTGTTAGGAGTGACCTTGTTAGATGTCTCTAGACAATTCAATAGAATTGCCACCTTGTTAGAGGATTTACAAATAGCTGTTAAGCCAACTCAGTTAGGAGATTTAGATCATTGCTACAATGGTTAGAGAGTAACAATGACATGACCTGATTTGGATGCAACTAAATTGCTGATTACAGGTCTCATTTTTGGCTTATACTTGACCCTTCTTGATCAAATATATATTTTTAGCTCTACAAGGATATTCTATTTATCCTTTTGATTCGCTTCCTCTTAGCATCATCAAATCTTCAATTGTCTTCCATTCATTTCACACTTCCTAATCCTCAACTTGACCTTTTATTTATATCTTTTATTTTGTCAAGTCGGCTCAAATACAATTTAGAATAACTAATATTCATCTTCTTAGTTGGCTAGAACCAATAGATAAATCAATTAAACACAATATGCCAAAATAAGAAAATTCTTCATTAGCCAACCCTACTCAGTAGACACTAACTCAAAAATGATTTTCCTTTGTTAACCAAGTGAACTTGGTTAGCATTGCATATTTACAAAGTGTTGGTCTCAGATTGGTTTTGACAATTGAGTGTCAACACACTTAACCAATTTCCAAGATGATGCCGAGTATAATATAGATGTCGAGCTACAATATGTGTTGAGCCAAAGATTCAATAGGTGTCAAGAAAGTTTCAAGTGCTGAGTCACTATAGATGCCAAGTTACTATAGGTGCCAAGAAAAGTATAGATGCTGAGTGAAACAGAATTACTATAGGAGCCGAGCAAGATAAAAATTCCTATATGTGTCAAGCATCAACAATTAGCAAGTGCTAAGTAACACATAATCAACATATGAGATTGTGCCTTCACAAACTCAGATGTAAACCATTTTTGAGCCAACTTAAGATGAATCTCGAACGATCTAAAAGATAAGATCGAATCTTTTGCATTCCCTATGTAATCAACATGCAACCAATAAGAAAAATGGAAAAAGCATGCAACCAATAGGAAAAGTGTAAAGATTTGAGCAGGAAAAGAAGGATGAATATTGATCATAGATTCATACCTAACCCTAAGTCTTTGAAGCCTTTAAAAGGAGGACACTATCCCATAGTTCCTACATGAGTGAGATACATGGGAGAATGCTAGCAAAGTTCAGAGGGGTGTAAAGACTTAGAGAAGGAAGAACAATATTGCAGAATCTAGTTGGTTAGAACAAAGTATCAACACTTCGAGCAGAGACATATCAGATCAGGAAGGATTACACTAGATTGAGCAAAACAAGGATCTAGAATCAACAATTAAAGATTGTAAATCATCAGGTCATCAAATTCTAATACTTTCTAGCCATTTTATTAGGAATGAAAATCCTATGGAGATAGGTTGGTTTAATAGCCATGTTGTAAGCCTTTCAACAAGGTACTAAATACTCTAATAGGGTAATATTCCAAGTGAATGTTTGTAAATCCTTTAACCAGGTCACTTTTAACAGGGTGTAAAGCCTTTAATAGGGTAGGCCTTTCATAGGGTAGACCATTGGAAGTGGTCAAAATTTGTAACCTTAAATAGTTACATATTGCTATAGTGATAATTTGTGGGTGTCATCCCCACCTCAGTTTTACCTTCTCATTTTGGAGGGTTTTTGGGTGACCAAAATCTTATGTTATCTATTTTCATGCATTTCTTCATTTTTCATGTTAAGTAGATATGTTAGATGCATGTGAATGATCTCGGCTAGAAATTTTTAAAGGTTAAAGTTAGTTACTTCTAATTCACCCCCCCTTCTCAGAAGTAAATCTTCCCATTTGTAAATTCCAACAATTGGAATCAGAGCCTAGTTATCATAAAAAGAAGCCTTACAGCTTGGAGAAAAGATCTGGAAATGGAAGTCTACAAACTTGGAAAGGTCATAGAAAACCAAATGATTGATATACAACTCACCCTACATACTCTGGAAGAAGCTCGGGAAGAATTGAGAAAATCCTTAAAGAGAAGAAGAGAGATTGCCATAGCCCAGAATCATACATAGTACAAGGAGATTAACACCTCAAAATTGTTTGCAAATGGAGATTCCAAAGAGTTTGATGTAGAAATAACAGATTTGATGGAGAAGAATAGAGCTCAAGCAGAAGAGATAAGAATACTCAAGCTTGAACAAGAATCTCAAGCCATGATGGTTTGTGAAGTGACTGAACAGAAGAAAAGAGCTATTGAAGATAAGGCTATGCTAGAAGAGTACAAGAGAAACCTTGCTAATAGATTGGAAGAAAAGTCAATTGAGCTTGCAAGAATTTTCAACATGTAGCTAGACACCCTAAGTCAGATGATGAATGCACATTATGAACTAAATGTCAAAGACATTGAGATCTCCACACTGAAGATGCAAAATGAACAACTACAAAATGACCTGAAAAGAGAGAAGGAGATTGCAGAGAGCTTCAAAAAACCTAATGAGGCCATCAAGTACTTTGAATAGCTACTGGAATCACCAAAAGCCAATAACGATACTTCAGGACTAGGATACACCAACATTGAAAAAGGAGAATCATCCAAGACTGTAGAAGAAAGAAGTAACAAAGGTAAGAACACTAAAACTACTTGTCATTTTTGTGGTAAAAAGGGACATACCTCTAATGTGTGTAGGATTAAGAATGCCCATCAGCATGACAAACCTAAGAATATGGGTCACTGTTACAAGCACAACAAGCAAGGACATCAAGCACATGACTGCAAGACCAGGACTATCAAAACACCAAGATTTGAAGGTCACTGCTACAATTGCAAGAAGTATGGACATAGAGCTTTTGAGTGCAAATCAAAGCCTATGTGGACACCTAATCAACAAGAAAGGGGAAATAATCATGGACATCACTATAATTGGGACTACAACACTAGGTATAGCTATCACTAGTGTCAAGAATATGGACACATCCCAGAAAATTGCATAAGAATGCAGTTCAGTGGAAACTATAGTAGATGGTTGAGCCAAACCACATGCTTTAGTTATTTGAAGACTGGTCATATCAGTAGAAATTTCCTGGCAACAAAGTCAAAGGCACCCAATTTAGAGTTCAACAAAGGAAAAGGAAAGGTAGATGTTGAACACGTTAGAGGAGAAATGAATAAGACATGGAAAAAGAAAGATGGAAGCAACACATCTAATGAAGGGATCACTTCACCTAAAAGGTCAAGTGGTCAGACTTCATCCAACTAAGCAAAAGAAGGTATGTGGGACTGATATACAATGATTTATCATACATCAGTTCCAAAACAAGTAAGTAATGAAGAGAATAGATCAACATGAATAGAGATGCAAAGATAAAACTTCAAGCTTTCACTCGTATTGCCGAGTAAGAAAAGTTACCCTCAGATGTCGAGTAAAATCCCAATACAGGCCAAGTTGTTTGTTAAAATCAATAGAAGTCAAGAGGTTAGTTGCAGCTGAGTTGGTAGCGCAAGCCAAGCGAAGGGAAATTTTAGTTGAAGCTGAGTAAAGGAACCTCCAGTGTATGCCAAGTGGAGCCAAGTAATGCATAAATGCTTAAGAAGCCGAGTGGACAGATGTGAATGCACTAATCATTAAATGCTGCAAAATAAGGGTATACAATTGCATTTTGAACCATTTTTCTTCATCAAAAACAAAGAGCAAAGATGAAGAAGAGTACATAATTATTTCCAAGCAGAGAATCCAACATTTGAATAGATTTCTACATAGATTTAGCTTAATTTCATCAATTTCAATTTCATTGGTTGAGCAACATGCAAATGATGTATGTTTTCTTGTGGATATTGATTATACCTATATTCAAGTAGCCATACCAAGGGTTAGATGGGTAAGACCTCTTGGTTATGAAATCAACATTGATGAGGCATCTATAGCCATAACAACACTATTAACAGAAGAAGTGGACAAGATTGCACCATATTTTGGCACTTATGATGTGGTGAGATCAAAAGTAGATACAGAGTTGAAAACTACCTCCACATTGAAGAAAAAGGATAAATTGGTGAAAAAGCTAAAGGCTAAATTTGGAGAAGGGGCAACTGAGGCAGAGGAAGAAGAAGATGAAGAGGAAGATGATGATGAAGATGAACAAGGGCAAGAACCATTAGCATTGACCCAAGGCATCGGTGAAGATGTAGAGGAAGAAGAAGGCACCGAGCAAGAAGCACCTAAGACAGAACCCAAGAAAAGGAAAGCTCAAAAACAGCCTGTTGTATAGCCAAAAGGAAAAAAGAAAATGGCCAAGCCTAGCCTAGAAAAGCCTACCACAAGGGTAGATACAAGGGAAACAAAAAAAGTGGAAAAGGAATAGGAGATGAAGAAATCAATACAACAAGGAGGACCAATAGAAAAGAAGAGAATAAAATATGTGGCACCCCTAGAGTTAGATGAAGAGAGGACATAATCTAACAATGAGCAATTTAGAGTGGTAAGTCACACCACTAAATCTAACCTTGAAAATGCTTGTGATAACATTAGGGATAATGCAGATTTAATTGGTTTGAAGACCATTGAAAGTTGACAAGAGAGGAGTAGAACACAGTGGAAGAATCTATCTACACTATGATGGCCAAGTTCAAGACTACTCCACTTGGACTGGATATTTCTATGCCTAAGGAGCTAAGTTCAATTTTTGAAAATAAATGGCATTATTTCCTAAACGTGGAGAAAGAAATAAGAGAGTCAACATTGGCTCGAGTAATGTCTAACCTAACTAAAGGTCAAATAAGCAAGGCTAGCAAGAAACATGGGAGTAAATTTGCACCCAAATATAGAGCTTTCAACATTTTGCAAAACAAGATTGAGGATGTTATGAAGAAATCCACTCTCATGTGGAAAGTTATATATGGTCTCCAAACAGTCAAAGAAGGACAAGAAGATCCCTTTGAGGGAAGAAATGATGGTGAAGAAGAAGAGAAAAATGAAAAGGAAGATGAGGGAGAGAAAGAGAAGGAAGAGGTAATAGAAAGAGAAGGAAGAGGTAATAGTGGAGAAAGAAAGACATAAAGGTGATGAGGCAACAAGTAAGGAGCAACAACAAGAACAAAGTGTCCAAGACACACAATTACCACCACCTAGTCCTCCATATGCAGCACCTACATCTGTATAAACTATAGTTGTGAAAGATGTTCCTGATACTTCAAGTTAGAACATCAATCCATTGATTGTAGAGGATCTTAGAAAGATCCTTCACCAAACAACTTTGCAATCACAATTGTGTACAAATCTAGTTTTGGTGAGTGTAGAGGAATTGCAAAAAGTTGTAGTTGAAATAACTAAGGAAAAGGTGAATACACAAGAACCACCTTCACAACCTCCTACAGCTACAAGTGATCAACCACAAGAGCAACAAGCACAAGATACAACTGTCAAGGTTGATTGGACATAGTGATAGTAACTTCAACTGCCAAGGAGAAAATAGGATGGAAAGATACCACTGATCCTACAACACAAAGCTAAGGTGCACCTCCTCTAATCACTATAATCAATCAAGGCAAAAGTGAAGAAGACAAGGAAGAGGAGAAAACCCCTAAGGAGAGAGAGCAAGAGGCAATACAAACTCTAGTCAATTTTCCTACTATGGGGATTCCTACTAAGTAGCCGAGCACTGATGCAGTACCACTGCAAATTTTAACACTAGGCTTGAGCTCTACTAAGGTAGCAAGGGTACTTCACTATGGAGACCCTACACTTGATGAAGAAATAGTCATACCAAGTTATGACTGCAAGACAATGAACTTAGCATAGATCAATGAAGTGCAAGAGGCATTGGAGAGGAAGAAGAAGCAGGAGATACTTAGGAATGAGTATTGGTAGAGGCAACCACTAATAGAAATCAAAGATATCTTCCTTGATGCATTCAACTTGCTAGTACTTGATGAAACAAAGCCCATTATGGAGAAACTATCCAACATAGTGGACCAGGTACAAAATGAAGACCTTAATACCCATGTCAAATTATTAGAATGGTCTAAGAAGAAATTTTGAATGAAGGTTAATGAGAAAATATATGGTGAGATAGCACTATCACAAGTGGAACTAGCTAAGAAGGTAGAGAAGGTGAAAATAGTACTTGAGAACATATTCTCATTGTACTCCAAGTTGTGTGATTCCTCATATTTCACACAAGAGACTAGCCAAAGAATATTGAGCTTGGAGAGGAACCTCAAAACATCAAGCACATAACTACCCAAGGATCTAGCTCAAAGTGAGAAGCATTTTGCCACAATGCTTCACACCCAAAAGGAGTTATTTGTATTAACAACATATGAGGTTAGTATTAAGGCCAAATTGATATAGATACAATCTGTAATCAGCCCACATATGGAAGTATTGCATAAAGAGATGATCTATGCAGAGAATTTTTTGAAGAAAGATCCAAATCTTTCTACATTAGAAGGCCTAGTACACATTGCAGCAGAGACAACCATCCAACTCAAAGCATTGGTAATTGCCTTAGACAATTGGGATGCTTCTTTGAAGATTATAATGGAGGTAAATAAAACCTTTTTGGCCAAGTATTCCATTCATTAGGACCCTTTGACATAAGTGTCAAAAAGGGGGAGATATAATAAAGATAGGAGATAATAAGAATGGGGGAGATATAATAATTTGGGGGAGATAATAAATGAGATCCAAAGGAGAAAGAATACCCAAAAGGGGAGATAATCAAATTTTGAATTTTGAGGAGTGATAAGGATAAAGCCAAAAGGATACAAAAATTGCAAGGAGATGTGTGAAAGGAGGAGCAGGCACAAAGTAGACACAAAGCAAAAACAAAACATATAGAAACATAAGAAAAGGAATGATAAGGTAGAAAATGGAAATAGCAAGAGACAAATCCAACATAAGGAATTTTGGTTACAGAAATGACACATAAGCTTAGGGGGAGTTACAAGTTTTTGAGCTATATAGTTTTCTACAAAATTTTGAACAAGTTTTGAAGTTTTGTACATATGTCAAACATGATACACATTATACTCATAAAGATCAGATTCATAATGTTTAGTTAAGTGTTTTTGCCACTCATGTCAAAGGGGGAGATTGTTGGTCTCACATTGGTTTTGAAAATTGAGTGTCAACACACTTAACCAATTTCCAAGATGATGCCAAGTATAATATAGATGCCAAGCTACAATATGTGCTAAGCCAAAGATTCAATAGGTACCAAGTGAACTTCAGGTGGTGAGTAAGTTTCAAATGCCGAGTCACTATAGATGCCGAGTCACTATAGGTGCCGAGAAAAGTATAGATGTCGAGTGAAATAGAGTTACTCTAGGAGCCGAGCAAGACAAAATTCCTATATGTGTCGAGCATCAGCAATCAACAAGTGCCAAGTAACACAGAATCAACATATGAGTTTGTGCCTTCACAAAATCAGATGCAAACTATTTTTGAGACGACTTAAGATGAATCTCGAAGGATCTAAAAGATAAGATCTAATCTTTTGCATTCCTTATGTAATCAACATGTAGCCAATAAGAAAAATGGAGAAAGCATGCAACCAATAGAAAAAGTGTCAATATTTGAGCAGGAAAAGAAGGATGAATACTAATCATAGATTCATACCTAACCCTAAGTCTTCAAAGCTTTTAAAAGGAGGATGATACCCCATAGTTCACGCATGAGTGAGAGATATATGGGAGAATACTAGCAAAGTTTAGAGGGGTGTAAAGACTTAGAGAAGGAAGAGCAACATTACAAAATACAATTGGTTAGAATAGAGTATCAACACTTCAAGTAGAGACATATTAGATTAGGAAGGATCATAACAGATTGAGCAGAACAAGGATCTAGAATTAGCAATTAATGATTGTAAGTCATCAGGTTATCACATTCTAATACTTTCTAGCCATTATATTAGGAATGAAAATCCTATGGAGATAGATTGGTTTAACAACCATGTTGTAAGCCTTTCAACAAGGTGTTAAATCCTCTAACAGGGTAACATTCCAAGTGAATGTTTGTAAATCCTTTAACTAGGTCACTTTTAATAGGATGTAAAGCCTTTAATAGGGAAAACCATTGGAAGTGGTCAAACTTTGTAACCTTAAATAGTTACATATTGCTGCAGTGATAATTTGTGGGTGTCATCCCCACCCTAGTTTTACCTTGTCATTTTGGAGGGTTTTTGGGTGACCGAAATCTTGTGTTATCTATTTTCATGCATGTCTTCATTTTTCATGTTAAGTAGATATGTTAGATGCATGTGAATGATCTCAGCTAAAATGTTTTAAATGTTAAAGTTAGTTACTTTTGATTCACCCCCCTTTTCTCAAAAGTGAATCTTACCATTTGTAAATTCTAACACAAAGATCCTTTGGTAACCGAGTGAGCTCAGTTAGCACTGGTTCCATCCAACATTCCTTCATAAACTGAGTGAGCTTGATTAATGGTCAACTTCTGTAATATTTTCTTTGACACCTGAGTGAAATTGGTAGACACTACCTTTTGAACTAAATCAACTCTGGAATACTCGGTAACCACAGAAAACTATCTTCAATGCCCAAGTGAGCTCAACATGCACTAACTGATAACGATATGACATTTTGTGTAATATCAAAGATAATACAGAATTAATCAATTGTTTCAACAATCTTCATCTTTGGCATTGATGGCAACACAACATGTCATAGCACAATAAAATTTTGGAGAAAGAATAAAGTAAGGGACATATCCTTAGTTTCATTTTGATACTCATCCATGAGAACTCCCTTGGTCACTGTGAACTTTGTCTACCTTTTCTCCTTTTGTCAGAAAGCTTTTTTCTATTATAACTTCTACCAAGTTCATTCTCCCTCTTTGATAATTCTCTCTATGACAAAAAACTTATCCCTCTTTTCAACAAAAAATTCTATGAGATATGATAGTAAACTTCTCCCTCTTTAACATTGCATGCCAAAGATAATACTTAATGAATATTAATGTACCTCGAGTACTAATTCATTTGCAATATGCCCTTGCCAATTCTTCACCAATTGATTGATCTTCAATAATGCTTAGGTTGATGCATCACTAAACTTCATTTATTGAGCTTCAGATAGGGGAATGACCCCTAGCTTACCTCTTAGATACAGAAATGCATCCTTAGGCAATGGCTTGGTGAATATGTCTATAGTTTGTTCTTTTGTATTTACATATTCCAATTTGACTTCTTTATCTTGCACCAACTCTCTTTAGAAGTGATATTTTATAGCAATGTGCTTTCTTTTTGGTATGCATCACTAGATTCTTTGATATATTGATTGCACTAGTATTATCATAGTATGTGACTACTGGATCCTTGATCTCTACCTTCATACCTATCATCAGTTGTTTGAACCAAACAATGTTAGAATAATTAACCACTACTACCACATATTTTGCCTCTATTGTGGACTAAGAGATACAATTTTGTTTCTTGCTTGTCCAAGACACTAGTCTTTTACCAAGAAAGAATGCTCCACACTAGTGCTCTTTCTATCATCAATACTTCCTACCTAATCAACATCTGTAAATACTTTTAAGTCTAAATTGCCTCCTATTTTATACCATAAACCATATTCTTTAGTACCTTTCCGATATCTTATGATCCTTTTAACTGCCATCATATGATTTTCTTTGGGATTTTTTGAGAATCTTGCCACCATATCAATTGCTAATGCAATGTTAGGCCTTGTATGCACTACATACTGCAATTTTTCAATCATTGATCTATATATGGTCTGACTTACCTCTTTGGAATCATCATTTTTGGAAAGCGTATGTCCAGTAGACAAAGGGGTTCCAACTAGTCTTGAATCTTCCATTCCAAATTTCTTTAGTATCTCCTTGATATTTAGATTGAGTAATGTAGATACCATCTTTCTTCTATTGAATCTGCAACCCAACAAAGAATTTTATGTCTCCAAACATAGACATTTCAAATTCTTTACTCATTTCTTGTAAAAATTCCTTGCACAAGTCATCATTTCTTGTGAATAAAGTGTCATGAACAAATATTTCTGCCAACACAATCTTCTTGTCTGGTCCTTCTTTGATATATAGACTACTGTTATCATTTATTCTTTGAAAACCAATCTATAGTTATGAAGTCTTTCATAACAGGCTCTAGGAGCTTGCTTGAGATTGTATAATGCCTTGTGTAATTTACAAACCATTTCCTTTTTTCTAGGATCTACAAAACTTTCAGGTTGTTCAATGTAGACTTCCTCATCAAGAATTCCATTCAAGAATGCAGATTTTACATCCATTTGATAAACTTTAAATCCTTTATAAGTTGCATATGATAGTAAAGTTCTAACACCTTCTAATCTTGCAACAAGAGAAAAAGTTTCACCATAATCAGTACATTCTTCTTGAGAATAGCCTTTACATAGCAACCTTGCTTTGTTTCTGGAAACTTTTCCATCTTCATTCAACTTGTTTTAGAATATCCACTTTGTGCCAATTGCATTTTTATCCTTGGGTTTAGGAACAAGAGTCCAAGTTTTGTTCATCTCTATCTATTCTATTTCTTCATTCATTTCTTCAATCCAACTTTCATTTTCCAAAGCATCTTTAACATTTCTAGGTTCAAATTCAGCAAGTAAACATGTACCTTTTAATTTGCTTCTTATCATTGTTCTATCTAATTTGTCTCCAATGATCTGATTAGGTGCATGATGCCTTCTGACATATCTTGCTAACATAGGTTCTTTGGATTTACTAATTTCATTATGAACTTCAAAACCAAGCTTGGGTCCCATTGTCTATGACTTAGGTCCATCAGACTCAGTTTGCTCTTGAAGTAGCTTCTGACTGTGACTTGGGTTCTTCATACTATGACTCGACTTGCACTGTCTACAAATTGGTGGCTATTGGAGATTTTGGGGACTCAAGAGGTGAAGCTTCCTTTCTTTCAAATAGATTTGGCTGGGTATCAAGTTCATAGTAGACAAGTCTTCTATGATCCTCAGGCTCTTTGCTACTTTCTTCTTTACTCTTTTCTGCAAAATCATCAATTCTCATATATGCACTTTCTATGATTTCATGAGTAGACAAGTTTAAACATTTGTATGCGTTACTTCTATAGGAGTATCCTAGAAATATGCCTTCATCACCTTTGACATCAAATTTGCCTTTTCTAAATTATTTCAAGATGTAACATTTGCTACCAAATACTTTAAAGTAACTTGCATTAGGTTTGTAGCCATACCATAGCTCATAAGGAGTTTGATATGAGTATTTTTTCAACTGAACTTCATTCAAGGTATGAACTACAGTGTTGATAGCTTTCTTCCAATATTTGATTGCAAAACTATTTTTCTATCATCAATGTTCTTGCACAATTCATGATGGATCAATTTCTTCTTTCAGCTATACCATTCTGTTCTGGTGTACTAGGGGCTGATACTTGTCTTTTGATTTCTTTTTTAATGTAGAATTCATTGAATTCATTGGAGATGAAGTCACCACCCCTATCTGATCTCAAACATTTTAGCTTCTTTCCAATTTCTTTTTCTACTCTTGCCAAATACCACTTGAATTTTTGAAAATCTTCTAATTTTTCTTTTAGATACATTACAGTCATCATTCTAGAATAATCATCAACAAAGAGAATGAAAAACTTTTCTCCACTATAACTTTCTATTTCAATCGGTCCACATAAGTCTATATGCACAAGCTCTAAGACTTCTTTATAATGATAGTTTTTTCTTTTGAATCTAGTCTTTCCCATCTTATCAATTTGGCAATTCTTGCATAGACCTATATTAGGTTTCCTCAAACTAGGAATACCTCTTACTCTTCTTTGTTTTCCTATCTTAACTAGATTATCAAAGTTTACATGACATAACCTTTTGTGTCATAACTAGGTTTCTTCTACTTGAGCAATAAAACATCAACTTTCATTGAGATCAAGATAAAATAGGTTTCCTTTTTTTTGTTTTCCAGATCCAACTGGATTTCCTTTTTCATCCAGTAGTTTGGTCTTCCTATTCATAAATTCTACCTTGAATCCAATGTTATTCAACTATGCCACACTCAGTAGATTATGCTTTAGTCATTCAACCCAATAAGCATTATCACATACAAGTTCATTGGTCAAAGGGATACATCCTCTTCCTTTTATGTTACAAGGTTCATTGTTTCCAAATCTCACACTACCACCATCATAATATTCCATGTACTCAAATTTTATTTTGTCTCTAGTCATATGATGTGAGCAGCCGCTATCAATAATCGATGTATCATTTTTGGTAACATGAGTGATAAGTGCCATCTTATCTCCTTCATCATCAGATTCATCTTTTACAACAATATATACCATTTCATCTTCACTATTATCAAAATCTTTAGACATAAAACAAGATTTCTTACATTGTAGCTCTTGAATTCTTTCTTGTCTGTACTTGTTGCTTTTCTTCTCATCCTTGTTTTCTTTATTTGGACACCTAGTAGCAATGTGACCAATTTCTTCACAAGAAAGACAAATTAGAGGAATCTTGCCTTTGTACTTTCCTCTATCTTTCCTTTGCCTTTGGAGTATTTCTTTGCAAGTAGGGCTTCAACAATTTCAAGATCACTGTCAAAACTTTCTTTAGTTTCTCCTTCACTTCCCAATTGATTTGCCTTTGATTTCTTTCTCTTTTCTTTGAGTGAGAGTTTGGATTCAAATGTAGAATTAATATTTTTGGAACTAGGAACATAGTTATCATAGTTATCTAGCTCAAAAGCTGTTAATCTTCCAACTAGAGCATCCAAAGTTTTTTTTTTGTTTGGATCACATCTTATTTCTTAAATAGCTAACACTCTAACTAAATAAATAGGAAGAAGAGTTTTACCTTTCTTACAACTATTTTGTCATCAATGTCTCCTCCAGATGCTTTGATTGCGCTCACACTAGCGTTGATTCTTTCCACATATTTTGCAATGTTTTCATCTTCTCTCATTTTCATCTAATCAAATTGTCCTCTGAAACTTTCTACTTTGGATCTTCTTACATTGTCATCTCCTTCATAGATGTCTTTTAGTTTGGTCCACATTTCATGAGTTGTTTGGTAGTCTTTTACTTCATCAAATTCAGCATAACTGAGAGCAGATGCAATATCAATCATCATGATGTTATGATTCTGCCTTTTAGAAATGTCTTCCACTAATAATGTTTCAATAGGAGTCTTGTATTCAGCATCAAGATATTTACAACCAAAATCACTGATAGTCACCATATGTAATCTCATAAGTCCTTGTCATGCTACAAAATTGTCTCTATCCAATTTGGGAATCTCTCTTTTGTAAGAAATCCTTATCTATAGCTTAGATCCTTGAAACCTTCTCTATAATAACTAAATTCTCTAGTACCAATATTTGGAAATATAAGAGGAGTAATTGAGAGGGGAGGGGTGAATTAGTTACTATAAAAATAAATCCTAGATCCCTTAGATGTCAGTACAAAATAATTATGTGAAAACTCAACACCGCTGAAGCTTGACAAACAAAGAAATGTTGTAACTCAATAAACATTGTAATGGCTTGGAAAACACTTAACATGAAAATATTAAGATGTTATCTATGATTACTTATTACTTTAGCTTAGTTTCAAACACATAAAAGAAATAGCATGAACACATATGACACCAAGATTTAACGTGGAAACCCAATTTGGGGAAAACCACCAATTGCAACCAGTTACTGATTTTCGCTCTTCTAAAGTAAGCCCTATTAGGAGCCAAACCTATTAAAGGTTACAAAACACATCGTTAAGTGTGACCCTATTAGAAGATTTAATCACTTTGTTAGGAGTGGCCTATTAGAGGTCTTTAGATAATTCAATAGAATTGCCACCTTGTTAGAGGATTTACAAATAGTTGTTAAGCCAAATCTATTAGGAGATTTAGATCACTGCTACAATGGTTAGAGAGTAACAAGACATGACTTAATTTGGATGCAACTGAATTGTTGATTACAAATCTCAGTGCTAGATTATACTTGATCCTTCTTGATTGAATATATCTTTTTAGCTTCACAAGGATATTTTGCTTATCCTTTTGATTCACTTCCTCTCAACATCATCAAATCTTCAATTGTCTTCCATTCATTTCACACTTCCTAATCCTCAACTTGACCTTTTATTTATATCTTTCATTTTTTCAAGTTGGGTCAAATACAATTTAGAATAACTAATATTCATCTTCTAATTTGGCTAGAACCAATAGATAAATCAATTAAACTCAATATGCTAAAATAAGAAAATCCTTCATTAGTTGACCCTGCTCAGTAGAAACTAACTAAGAAATGATTTTCTTATGTTAACCAAGTGAACTAGGTTAACACTGCATATTTGCATAGATCCTTTGGTAATTGAGTGAGCTCGATTGTTGGAAATATTCAAGATATGACAAGTTACTGAGAGGGGAGAGGTGAATCAGTAACTTCTAAAACTTCAACAATAAAACTGCATACTGATATATTCATCATTCATCCAAGTAACCTACTGTAAGCATGAAACAAAATCATTTGCAACACTTGAACACACAGATTTGGTGACCCAGAACCTTCCAAATAGAAAGTAAAACTGGGGTGGGGATGAAACCCACAAGCTTCGTTACTGCAGTATGAAGTTGGCCGGTTAAGGCTTACAATGACCACTTCTGGTGATCTGCCCTGTTAGGAGCATAAAGGATTGCTAGATCCACCTTGTTAGAGGATTTCCAAACATACAATAAAATATGCACTCTGTTAGGAGATTTACAAAAGACTGTTAAGTCTACCTTGTTAAAGGATTTACAAAAACTGATTCACCTGTTAGAATGAAACAGTGGATCTGATTACAACTGATTGCTGATAAGATCTGCTATGCTCTGATTCACCTTGATGTGATAAAACTTTTCTGCTCCAAAATTCGACCTTGTTGAATACCTTCACAACTCAGCACACATACTTTTGCACGCATGTATTTCTTTCACACTTTCGCAGTTTCATTAATTACAATTTCTATTGCCATTGCAATTGCTTTTCATCTCATTTCTTACTTCCTTACATCTGAATGATACAATACATTACATATATATACCATCCAAATAAACAATGCATGCAAGGTCGGCCAAAACAACAAGTGCAAATCTCTATACAAAGGCGGCCCAAGGTAAAAACTCGGGTTCACTGAACTGACTCGGTGTCCTTCTGATACTCGGCATCCACTGCGTTACTCGGCATCGTCATGCACTCGGTAGAAGTGAAGGCACGGTTCATACTAAACACTTCAAGTAGTTCTGAACTCGGTAACCACTAGAGACTCGGTAGAAGATATGTCACTCGGTGAATACTTCTATCTGAACTGTAGCTCGGTGATCAAAGGAAACACTTGATAGAACCTTGTGACTTGGTGATAGTTAGTTTCCTTGATATCCGTCTAAGCTCGGTAAAAATTAATTTCCTTGATAACCTCAGGAGCTCGGTTATCACGAAGCTCTCGGTTACATCTTAGTACATCTTCACTCGGTCAAAACTGATTCCTTTCTTTACCTTGAACACTCAGTAAACACTGGCTGCTTTGTTCACCTTGATCACTCGGTAAACACTGACTTCTTTGTTCACCTTGATTACTCGGTAAACACTGACTTCTTTGTTCACCTTGATTACTCGGTAAACACTAAGAACTAGGTAAAGCTTGGCTTCCGGTGAGAGCTCGGTAAGCATTCAGAATCCAATAAGTGTTGTAACTAATGACAAAAATGTATCATAATGCGAACACTCGATTAGCATTGGTTCCATCCAAAATTGCTTCATTAATTGAGTGAGCTCAATTAATGCTCAACTTCTGCAATCTTTCCTTTAATGCCTAAGTGAACTTAGTAAACACTACCTTTTGAACTAAACAAACTTTGGAATGCTTGGTAGCCATAGAAAACTATCTTCAATGCCCGAGTGACCTTAAAATGTACTAATTGATAATGATATGATAATGATATGACATTTTATGTAACATCAAAGACAACACACAATTAATCAATTGTTCCAACAACATGTTGGTAGTAGATGGTTATTTCAAACAATATTGAAGTTGTTAGTTTTGAATGTAATTTCTATGTTCAATATGAAGAAATGTGAGATGATGTGATGTATCCATAATAAGTCATGTTGGCAATATTTTTAATGCAAATTATCTTTGATTTCTTAATTTACTTGATCATGTGATCTAGATATATCTCATCATTCAAGATTTTTTCTTCAAATGAAATGTTGTAATATATCCATTGTATTTGTTCCCTTTCCCTTTAATGGCATCTCTTTTAAAAAATGATGACACATGTTAGTGGTCATTGTTTTCAATCAAGTTGTGATGCAAATGACCTTTACTTTCTACTTCCTTTGACTTGTGAAATGGATGTGTTTCATCTTTTCCTTCTATTTACATGACATGGCATGATGCCATATATCTATTGTATTTGTTCTCCCTTTTCTTATAATCAACTTTGGGGAAAGAGTCAATTCATTAAAGAAAATTAGTGATGGAGGCAAAGGTAGTGGCAGGGGCAAACACACACTTTATGTTGGTTCATGGAGGATGTCATGGAGCTTGGTGTTGGTACAAAGTTCTCCCTCTCCTAAGAAAGGCAAGCCATTAAAGCTTAAATATTGACATAATATATGAACAAACTTCTATGCTGAAAAAAAATTACAAACATAAATAAAAAATTTGTTGAAATCAACACAACAATGCTTTTTAATCAAATATCACAACCATTAAATTTTATCACAATATTATAAATTATCCAAAATCCCAAACATGCACAAGAGAAACTACTCCAAGCCAAAATTTAGTGATCACTAAACCAAAAAGACAACTAGGTGATCTACTTAAATGAATGAATAGAATATTTCAATATTGTCCACAAGGTTGAGGCAACCTATGAGACCCAAAATAGCATACACCTCCAAAACATGGCATGAAAGCCTCAAAATAATTTGTAACCTCCTCTTTAGTGTTGGAAATACAATGGGGAAAATAATTTTTTTTTTGGGGTTGGGGGAGTGAATTAGTCCTTCAAAACTTTAACCATAAAATCATTCATCACACATCCATATCACAATTTGCATGTAAACTGAACTACCAAACTAAGCATGTTCATCGATAACATGAAATCAAATAAACATTCAAAACATATATGACACAAGATATTTGGTTACCCAGAAACCCTCAAATGAGAAGGAGACACCCACAAATCTTCACTACTATAGTTATAAAGTGTATCAAATGAAGCTTATAATGTTTGATCATAAACTATGATCTACCTTGTGAAATGTCTACCCTATTAAAGGCTTACAAGATTGTTAAATCTTACCCTATTAAAGGATTTCAACACCATATTAGAAGTGTGCCTAATTAAAGGACTAAAATTTACAATGAAGTAAGCACCTTGTTAAAGGATTTACAATAGCCTGTTAGGACTACCTTGTTAAGGGATTTGACTGATTCACCTATTAAAATGTCTCAACAATTATCCTATGGCTAGCACTCCACTGCTAGATAACATATCACCTCTTTTCATGTATCCTTGATCCTCTCTGATCATATGTATCACTTCTTTCCTCTAACTTCTTTTAATTGATTCTGCAATGTATATCTTGATTCACAACTTCTTAGCCACCATGAATGCTTTGTCTGCACATGCAAGCTTATTTCTTCACTTATACAATGTTTAGGGTTTGGCTTCCTTAAGAAGACCTAGGTGACTTAGGGTTAGGTATGAATCAATGATTGTGATTCATCCATTTTTCTACTTAATCCATCCCTTTAACTGACTCATTACATGTACTACATAGGGATCCTCAATATAGATCTTTTTTTATCATCTAGAATCAAAAAATAATCCTTAGGTCAGCTAAAAAATGGTTTAAATACAAGTTTGTGCCATTACAAACAACTATGTCTAAAATTATTTTACTCAACACTTGAAGTCCCTGATGCTCAACATCTACTATATCTTCAATGTTGTAACTTGGCCTTTGAATGAACTGATATCCATGGATTACTTGACATTTGAATCACTCAGCATCAATTTTTTGCTCGACACTTGAGTGACTCAAAACTTACTATTTACTCATTACATACTATATATCTCGCTAGACATACACTATTTGACTATTTATACTCGACATACATTACTTTTTTGGCATGAACTAAGTTCTATCTAGTAAATGACTTAAGTTTATTGTCACTCATATGTCAAAACCAATATGAGATTAGCAATTTCCCCTTTTGACATGAGTGGCAAAAACACTTGGTCATGCATAAATAACCTTAACTTATAAGCATAACTTGTTAGAAATGCTTTAGAATAATTGAGAGGGGGGTGAATCAGTTATTCAAGATCCACATGTCCTAATAAAATTTTTTCATCAAGTAAAGTGAGCCCATTAAACTATTCATGCATCCAAGCTTAAACTTTCCTACTCAGCAAGTTACTGTAAAATCAACATGCAAGAATAACACATGCAGAATCAACACATAGCACAGTGATTTATGTGAAAACCCAAATTGGGAAAAACCACCAGTAACATGCTACTCAATTCTTACTCTTCTAAAGTGATGCCCTGTGAAAAGTCTACCCTATTAAAGGCTACAACACACTGTTAAATGTGACCTGGTTAAAGGATTTAACCACTCTATTAGAAATGGGCTTGGTTAGAGGAATTTAGAACATTCACTTGGAATGCCACCCTATTAAAAGATTTACAAATGGCTATTAAACCAACCTAAGTCCATAGGATTTTTACCCTGACTGATACAATTGTTAGAGAGTAACAACAAGGGCTTTTGACTTGATACAACTCACAACTTGTAGATTTTAGATCTCTGTTCAACACACAATATTGCCTGGCTTTCAGTCTTTGCAACTTTGATAGCTTGTCCTTCTTTCAAGCTTCATTTCCTTAAATCTCCATGCTCTATATACCAGTACAATCTCCTATATGGACACTTATCGAAGCAAGGTCTCTGTGCCCTATTCTTCCTTCTCAATGCCTTCTCCTTGATACACTTCAAGAACTTTGCAACTTGGCACCCCAGCTACTCATGCTTCTTGGCCCGTGACACCTTAAATAGAAGTCTAGAAATATTTTTCCCGCTCTTAATCTTCCCACTTTTAATTTCAAATTGAATGGATTAGGTAGGATTCAATGAATCTACCCCATGTTTTGTTTCTTCTAGAATCATCATGAAAAATCCTTATGAATTCACCCAAAAATGGTTTACCTAAAATTTTGTGCCTCCAACTCATCATCCTTATCCTCCATCTAATTCACAAAATTCAAGGTAACAAACTTGTCAGCTCAAATTTGAAAAATCTTTGACTTTTCAAATAGTGTAGTAGCTTGACACTATTGAAATTATAGTGCTTGACACATATTGTGTTACTCGACACCAACTATGTTTTGTTGATGCTCGAAACCTACTATGGATTCACTCAATGCCCACTAAGTTTTTTTGATGCTCGACACCTATTGCTTGCTTGGCACCTAAAATTGCTCAGCTCCTTTTTTTTTTCACTTGGCACACACTAGATTTTGCACTTGCTTGACACTAACTGAAAATTTGCACAACATGAATTAGCTTGCTGGGCACTCACTAATGAACTTAGTCAAGCTTTACAGACAACCTTATTACAACTTATACTTCTAAAGTTTTTAAGTGTGGCCAACCTTTGTTTCTTCAAGTATATTATCAATATATCATTTTATCATTGCCTTAATTGATCCTTATACTTCATTACAAAACTATAACTCAACCTTTCCCTTAAGTTCTTTTTTTGCATCTTATTGATTAAATCCTCTTCATCAATCAACTAAGTGATAGTACTTGGATCTTATAAGTAATTTTCATTCCAACAAATAGCAGGTTTGACAATAGTGATAAAATAATGATTGAAAACATTTTTTATCAACAATCTCCCTCTTTGCAAACAATCTTCTTTCTTCAATAATGATCTTTTCAATTAGATTTTCAACAATCTCCCTCTTTGGCATTGATGGCAAACGAAATTGATAAACCAAGTTATCAAAATACTAACCAGGTTAAAATAGTAAATCAAATGCCAAAAAGAAATTATGTTACCATTAGTTTTCACATCTCCCTCTCTGATCTTCTATCTTGATTTCTTTGCTTCTGCTTCTCCCTCATAGCTGTTGTTTTCTTTCTGCTATTTCTTCTCTCTCTACATGTCTAATCAGTTCCAATATGACTCCCTCTTTTTTGTAGCTTACTTCTCTAATTAGCTTTGCTCTTCTTGACTACTATTTCTCCCTCTTACATTTTGTTCCTTTAAATGTGCCATGCTATTTCTCCCTATGCACATTATTTCTTCCTCTGTATGTATTGATCAGTTTCTACTATTTTGGTATCAACTACTTCTCCCTTTGTCCATTTGATTCTATAGATTTGATCAATTTTTTCTATTTCTCCCTCTTTGACAAAAATACCAAAGACATACTACTTCAGTATCTGATTATGCTAGTATAGCATCTTTAGGTACTCTAATTTCTCCCTTTTTCACCTTGCTTGTGGCTAATTTGGAACTTTAACACTTTAGTTACTTCAGAAAAAACCTAAAGTGAGTATCCTTTGCATCAATTTGTAATATTTCATCATTCAACTCATTTGATGCAGGGCAATCTTGTTGTTGCTCAAACAACCTTGGATAGGGGTATCACCCCTAACTTACCTCTAAGATATTCAAATGCATCTTTCGGTAGTGCTTTTGTGAAGATGTTAGCAATTTGTTCCTTTGAGCTGCCATATTCCATCCTCACTTTCCTGTCTTCCACCAATTCTCTTACATAGTGATACTTAATTGCAATGTGCTTTTTTTTGGCATGCATCGCAAGATTCTTTGATATGTTGATGACACCTGTGTTATTACAATAGAGTATCATAGGTTCAATTATTTCTTCCTTCATACCTTGTAGAAAATGTTTGATCCATACAATATTGGTGCAGTTGATAGCAGCAGCAATATACTCAGCTTCTGTTGTGGACTCTGAGGTATAACTTGGCTTTTTGCTGGTCCAAGCAACCAATCTTTTACCTAAGAAAAATGCTCCTCCATTGGTGCTTTTTCTGTCATCAATGTTACCTCCTCAATTTGCATCAGTATAGGCTTTTAACTCAAACTTTTCACTCCTCTTGTAGTATAATCCAAAGTCATCTGTTCCTTTTAGGTACCTCAATATTCTTTTTACTGCCATCAGAAAATTTTCTCTTGGATTTGCAGAAAATCTTGCCACTATTCCAACAACTAATGCAATGTCTGGTCTACTATGTACAACATACTGCAACTTTCCAATCATTGATCTATGCATTATTTGATTTACTTTAGTGGACTCATCATTTTTGGATAACTTATGTCCTGTTACCATTGGTGTACTGACTAGTTTTGAATATTCTAAGCCAAATGTCTTGAGTATCTCCTTGATATATTTTGATTGGGTCACAAATATGCCATGCTTCAGTTGATGTACTTGCAATCCAACAAAGAATTTGATTTCTCCAAACATAGAAATTTCAAACACATTGTCATGTCCCCTTTTCAAATAATTAAAAAATAATAATCTTTGCTAAGGCAGCAGGCCCAAGAAAGTGAAGTTTCGAAAAAAGGGGGTTAATCTTTGAAAAATGTTGGACTAATAAATGAAAATTATTATTAAAATATGTTTCATTAACCTCTCTTGGACGTGAGTTACAGTTATGCCCTCTTTTAAGGGGTTTTGGAGGCATTTTGGGCTCATACCAGAACTTGATTTTTGCTCATTCTTTGTTATTCTTCAGAGGCTGCCAAACCTGTGGAGAAGGAGACCCAAGAATGGGAGTTTGCAAGTTTTCAGGGAGACCCAAGAATGGGAGTTTTAAGGTTTCCAAGAAGGCTAAGGATGGGATTTTTAAGCCATTCTATGTGCATGCTCATACAGAGTTTGCCTTTGTGCTGAACAGTGCAGATTTGTGGGTTTTCGGGTGTGTTTTTTGTATGAGTTTGGTGTTTTCAGTTGAGTATTTCATATCAGTTTGGGTTGCTGCTGTATATCAGACTTTGAGGTGTTAAAATAGAGCTGAATATATGTATTGGGATGTTATTAAACTTCTGAGATAGATTATTAGTGTTTTTGTGGTGTTTTCGGGCATTTTTGTGTTAATTTCGGGAGCCCGATGAGCATAGTTTTTGTCCTACATTTGAGAACTGTTGTGTAAAGGATATACGGATCTGGAAATGTCATTTTTTAGGCTGTTATGCTACTGAAATTTCTATAAAAATGTCCAAGCTTTTGGCACAATTTCTGGCAAACTCGATTTGGGGTTTCTTGAGAAATTTGGAGGATCTTTGTGATATTAGTTGTTTGATCTTGAAAATCTGATTAGAGGTTGGAAATACCATACAATATCAGAAAAGGGACATTTTAGTGGTATTAGAGCCATGATATTTCCAGCCTAAGGGTTTGTAGAAGTTTGCAGGTCACTTTTGACAACTACCCAGATCTTGCATTTCAGTTTTGAGAACTACCCAAATCTTGCATGTCATAATTTATGATTGCATGTTGCTTCTAATCAGCTGCATGTCAAAATTTATGGTTGCATGCTACTTCTAATCATTTTCATGTTAGTTCTTGGTGAATTTGGTGGTTGTAGAAGTTTGCATTTCAGTTTTGACAAGTACCCAGATCTTGCATGTCATAATTTGGTGGTTGCATGTTGCTTCTAATCAGTTGCATGTCCAAATCTAGGGTTTCATGCTACTTCTAATCATTTTCATGTTAGTTCTTGGTGAATTTGGTGGTTGTAGAAGTTTGCATGTTAGTTTTGACAACTACCCAGATCTTGCATGTCAGTTTTGACAACTACCCAGATCTTGCATGTCAGTTTTGACAACTACCCAGATCTTGCATGTCATAATTTGGTGGTTGCATGTTGCTTCTAATCAGTTGCATGTCCAAATCTATGGTTGCATTCTACTTCTAATCATTTTCATGTTAGTTCTTGGTATTTGAAGAAGTTATATCCTATTGGGGTTACACTCTACTTTTTCCAGAATGGACAGGTATAGTACAGAGTCTTAGAGGGAACGATCTTGGACAATTGATAGCCAGAGTCAAAATAGTAGAAAAGATGGTTATTTAGACATTCGAGATAAACTTATAAAAATAAGCCATGACATGTCTAAACAGTTGGTTGAGCACCACCGTATAATGAATGACATGTTATCTGACCCAGCTAAGGTGGATAAGTTGACTGGATTTCTATTTGGCAGATTTTCTCACAGGGAAGATGACACAATTACCAAGAACTTGCATGAGGAGTTTGAGAAACTAGCTGATAGCCAGGTAGAGGTCTCAGATTCTACTTTGCCACATGAGGTGGTGGGAAAGGATATTACACAGATTGATAGTAATGGTCAACTTGATACTCAAATTGAGACAATTGTTTACAGGTTGTCAAAGGGTGATGTCACAGGTATTTAGGATGGTATAGTTACAACAGGCAGTGACTACAGTGTAGTGGGTTCAGATGATGATTATGAGGATGTTGTTGTGCAGGATGGTGAGATACCTGGTAGAGATGAGCAGACATTGAGCATTCATGACTTTGCTGAAAAAGAGTACCAGGCACAGTTAGATGCTTCATCACATGAGGTTGAGGCTGGTAGTACTTCACATGATTTGTCCAGCCAGCTAAAGGTGAACAAAGATAGTATTGTGACTTCATTATCTCATCATGATAGGTATGTGGAGTTAGTTGGTATTGGTCATATTACTCAGGTGAGGAGTTTTCTTGAGTTACCAGTTGATTCTAGTTTACGGATATGGACTCGAGATTGTTATATTGGCATTTGGGATTCAGTTGACTGGAGATCTTTAACACTTTTTGGTAGCAGTGTTTGTTTGGGTGCTATCATGGATTTGATTAGCAGATTACGCGGTGTTGTCTTTTCTTGTGCCAGTATCTTGTCTGATGTTGGTATTAGTTTTTATACACCGATGTTGGGCTTTGTTCATATATCCAGTCAACCATACTTGCTAGAATGTGTTGATGATATTTCATATTTGGCAGTGTGTACAGATGAGTCCCAGGATCATATTGGCATTGATGACATCCAGGAGGATGCAGTGGGCAGTTTTGGGTATAGAGGAGTTGGACAGCAATGCTAATGTTTTTGATACTCTATATGTTGATATGAGTTTTAGATTTGATTCACAAGATATGGATGGTAATACTCTAGAGACTAGTAACTTTGAGGATACTTCTTTAGATAGTGCATCAGAGGAGGTTTGTAGGAGACAGTCAAGCCAGTGCCATCATGTGTCTAATCAGTTGAGAGTTAGTGACCGAGACATTGCTATCACTTGCCAGCATTTCGATGTTTCTCTTCAGTTGTTAGCAGTTTATGGATGGGGTTCTCCTACTAGTGATAAGCAGGGAGGTAGTTATCTTTCCTTGACAGAGTTCCACTCTTTATGGGAGGCTATCCAAATTTTGAGACAGAATTATATGCAGTTGGTAGCCGATAGAGATTATCTTATGGAGTGGGGTAGTACAACATATGATGCATTGTTGGCCAAGGAAGATGAGGTGAGTGAGCTTACTGAGCAGCTTGAGGTGACTTCTGAGATTCTTGAGAGTACATGGTTGGCTTTCAAGGAGTCACAGTTTCATTTGGCTAAGTTGACCATGGAGTTAGAGCGACTACAGTCTTTACCTGATTCTATACAGTCACAAGCTGTGGTGTTTGGTGATCCGAGGATGACCATGGCCGAGATTGTCAGAGATAGTGGAGATGGGGATGCATCCATCCTTGATACTAACATTGGCATATCAGGTTCATTCCCACTAGAGTCAGGTTTAGTTGAGTTGGGTGTTGTAGCAGATTGTTGTATGCCTGACATGGTGGTGGCCTCTAGTACTGATGGCACAGAGACTAGAGATGTATCAAAGATCATGTGTGATGTTGGTGAGTCGACAGTTGGCATGGTTCCTACTAGTAATACTACTCCCTTGGTGATATCTTCAGAGTTAGTAGTCAGTTCCAACATGGTTAATGATCAATTACAGTTAGTTTCATCTGGATTATAGTCTGAGCCACTGAATGAGATTGGCACATTCTATCGGCATTACATTGTGAGGTACGCTCATCAATTTACCTTTGATGACCATGTTGATGAAATTATGATACAGAGATGTACTTTGGTTCCTAGTGCTTATCATCAGTTATGGAATAGTTTGATGCCTCAGGATGAGAGTTGTGATGGGCACGACATGGTGATAGGTCCTGCAGTTGATAGCTTGATAATACATGACTTAGAGTAGGAGTTTTGGAGTGATGCTTTAGCAGGTGTTGTTATTGATTCTACTCCTTTGGCGATGACATCTCCTGACTTAGCTAGTGATCAGTCAAAGTGGGTTGTATCACTTGTTCATGGTGAGCTGTTGACTGAGGTTGGTTTTTTTAATCAACATTATATTGCAAGGCATGTACATCAGTTAGCAAATGATCCTTGTGTTGAGGAGTTGATGGCAGGAAAATTTGGTTTGGTTTCCATTTCTTGTTGTTTATCTTGTGATGGCTTTTCACCATCAGGGGTGCATGGGAGTTATGGTTATGAGACAGTGGCCGATGATCTACAGAGTTGTGTTGACTGCAGGAGTTGTACAATGTGTGGATTCTCCATACTTGGTATAGTTTCATTTGAGAGCATTCACCATTGTTGCAGAGTTAGATTGTACATTCCGTATAGGCCAGTGGGATGCGTTGATGGTATTTATGGTGTTGGCAGTTTGATTTTTCCACTTTACTTGGGTTCTAATGTTCTAAGAGTTTGTGTCTCATGGGTTTTTGATTGTGGTAGTGGTGATTTTGGAGTTTGGTTGAGCTATAATTGTCAGTTTGAATATGGATTCGTCTTGGTCATATTGCAGAGGATATTGCAGGAGCCTGTGTTAATTGGTAGTAGTATACTTCATGACTACATTTGGGATCCAGGTGGATTGATTGGTTTATTGTTCAGCCATTGCTTGAGGACAAGCAATGTTTGGGAGGGGAGGACTTTTCATGTCCCCTTTTCAAATAATTAAAAAATAATAATCTTTGCTAAGGCAGGCAGGCCCAAGAAAGTGAAGTTTCGGAAAAAGGGGGTTAATCTTTGGAAACTGTTGGACTAATAAATGAAAATTATTATTAAAATATGTTTCATTAACCTCTCTTGGACGTGAGTTACAGTTATGCCCTCTTTTAAGGGGTTTTGGAGGCATTTTGGGCTCATACCAGAACTTGATTTTTGCTCATTCTTTGTTATTCTTCAGAGGCTGCCAAACTTGTGGAGAAGGAGACCCAAGAACAGGAGTTTGCAGGTTTCCAGGGAGACCCAAGAATGGGAGTTTTCAGGTTTCCAAGAAGGCTAAGGATGGGAGTTTTAAGCCATTCTATGTGCATGCTCATACAGAGTTTGCCTTTGTGCTGAACAGTGCAGATTTGTGGGTTTTTGGGTGTGTTTTTTGTATGAGTTTGGTGTTTTCAATTGAGTATTTCATATCAGTTTGGGTTGATGCTGTATATCAGACTTTAAGGTGTTAAAATAGAGCTGAATATATGTATTGGGACGTTATTAAACTTCTGAGATAGATTATTAGTGTTTTTGTGGTGTTTTCGGGCATTTTTGTGTTAATTTCGGGAGCCTGATGAGCATAGTTTTTGTCCTACATTTGAGAACTGTTGTGTAAAGGATATACGGATCTAGAAATTTCATTTTGTAGGCTGTTATGCTGCTGAAATTTCTGAAAAAATGTCCACTTTCAGATTTATTAATAATAGGTGAAGCTGTGAAGCTTTTGGCACAATTTCTGGCATACCCGATTTGGGGTTTCTTGAGAAATTTGGTAGATCTTTGTGATATTAGTTGTTTGATCTTGAAAATCTGATTAGAGGTTGGAAATATCATACAATATCAGAAAAGGGACATTTCACACATGTTACATTTGATTAGCAAAATCTTTACATAGGGCATCTTTTCCTCTAAATATTATATCATCAACAAAGATTTTAGATATCACAATATCTTTACCTTTTTCTACCTTGATATATAGGTTGTTGTTGTCATCTATTCTTTCAAATCCAATCTTCACAATATATTTGTGCAATTTCTCATATCATGCTCTAGGTGCTTGCTTCAAACCATAAAGTGCTTTATGCAGTTTGCAAACCACATCCTTGTTGTCATCAACAAATCCCTCTAGTTGTTCTATGTAGACTTCCTCTTCTAGTATGTCATTCAAAAAATTAGACTTTACATACATGTGATAGACCTTGAAACCTTTTTAAGAAGCATATGCAAGTAGTATTCTCACTCCTTCCATCCTTGCAACAGGGGAAAATGTTTCCCCATAGTCCAGTCCTTCTTGTGCATAACCTTTGTAGACTAGTCTAGTCTTATTTCTTGTGAGCTCACCATTCTCATCTAGCTTGTTCCTAAATACCCATTTGGTACCAATCACATTCTTATTAGTTGGTCTTGGAACTAAGGTCTAGGTTTTGTTCTTCTCTATCTACTCTATCTCTTCTTCCATAGGTTTATGCCAATTATCATCCTACAATACATCTTTCACTATTGTGGTTTCAATCTTGCTCAATAGACATGATTCATTTCTTAGTCTATTCCTTATCATTGGTCTTGCTTCCTTGTCACCAATGATTTGTTCAACAGGGTGATGTCTCTTCACATACTTGGATAGTCTTGGTTCTATCCTTCTTTCCATGTTTGATCTTATAGCTTCAGAGTCACTATGTACATCTCTTTCTTGTGTTTCATCATCTCTCTCATGTGTATTGATTTGAAAATGAGAATGTGCATTTTCTTCATTTTGCAACTTAGCTTTTGAATGCAGCTCGACATTCACTGGCTATGACTTGACTGATACTAAAATTTGTTGTTGATTCCCAACTTGATTGGCAGCTCCATCTTCAACAAGAATTCCTTCATAGAAGTATACAAAGGATTTGTATTCTTATGGTTTCCTCATTTCATCAACCTGAGCTTTTGCATTCTCATCAAAATTTACATTTGCACTCTCCACAATCTTGTTAGTGTTAGTATTCAAACACTTATATGTCTTACTTCTAGTGGAGTATACAAGGACTATGCCTTCATCACACTTTGAATCAAACTTTCCATTACTAGTATCTTTAAGAATATAGCATTTACAACCAAATAGTTTGAAATTTTTTAGATTGGATGATTGACCATACCATAATTCAAAAGGTGTTGTATTTGTACCTTTCTTGACTTGTACTCAATTTAGGGTGTAGGCAATTGTACTTACAACTTCTCTCCAATATTTTAGACCAACATTTTTCTCCATTATTAATGTTTTGGCACAGTCTATCACTAATCTATTCCTTCTCTCTGCAATGCCATTTTGAGGTGGAGTTCTTGGTGCTGATGTTTTTCTTTTAATTCCTTTGTCATTACAAAATTTCTCAAACTCTTTTGATGTGAATTCTTCTCCTTTGTTTGATCTTAGGCACTTCAGAAGCTTTCTTGTTTCTTTCTCAACCCTAGCCAAATACCACTTAAACATTTGAAATGCATCAAAATTTTTCTTTAAGAACATGGTAGTCATCATCCTGGAGTAGTCATCCACAAAAAACATTATGTATCAGTCCCCTTGGTAGCTTTGCACTTCTATTGGGTGACATAAATCAGTATGCACTAACTCTAGTACTTCTTTGGAAGTGTAGGTTTTGCTTTTGAAACTTTATTTGGTCATATTTCCTAGTTGACATTGTTTGCACATTATAGTTTTAGGCTTCTTCAATTTAGGCAAACTTTTGACTTTCTTCATTTTGCTAATAGTAATCAGATTATCAAAGTTAACATGACATAGCCTTTTATTCCATAGCCATACATCATCAAGTTTAACAATAAGATAGGTTGCATCTTCTATATCTAGGTAAAACAAATTACTCTTAGTTTGTTCTCCTTTTCCTATCAGATTTCCATAATGTCATAGATTTTGGCAGATTTGTTTCCAAATTCTACTTTGCAACCTATATTTCCTAATTGTGACACACTTAGCAGATTGTATTTCAGTCTTTCAAAATAGTATGCATTATCACATGAAATTTTCTCTATAATTTTAATTGAACCTTTTTATTTCATTAGACATGGAGCATCATTTCCAAATCTAACACTATTTCCATCATACTGAGTATAGGTAATAAACTTACTTTTGTCTCCTATCATGTGACGTGAGCATCCACTGTCTATGATCCATTTGTCATTTTTGTTCACATAGGTTACCAGTGCTATTGCTTCATCTTCATATGATTCATCCTTCATGGCTACATAGACTACCTCATCATCATTTTCATCTGAATCCTCTTCTTCAACAATGTAGCACTTTTTGCCTTTGTGTTTGTAATCTCTGCTATCATCTTCTCTTCTGTTCTTGTTCTTGTTGCCTTCTTTTTAGTTCTTCTTCTATGTGCATCTTGTAGCAATATGTCCTACTTCATTGCAATTAAAACATATGATAGGAAGCTTACCTTTGAATTTACCTTTACCTTTGTGAAATCTTCTAGCCAGCAATGCTTCCAATTATTCCACATCTTCTTCATCTGTGCTATTGTCACTAGATGCATATTTTACCTTCTTCTTCTCCTTCTTCTTTGGTTTCATCTCCTTAGTGTATTTTAATGATAGCTTGACCTTGAAAGTAGATTCAAGATTCTCAGGTCTATAGTTTTCAAAGTTGGACAACTCAAATGTAGTGAATCTTCCCACTATTCCTTCAAAAGTTAGATAGTTTCCTGGTACACACCTTAACTCTTGGATGGCTGAAACTCTAATAGCATAGATGGGGATTAAGGTTCTTAAGAATTTGATATTGACAATATCATCTTCTAAATGACCACTGAAACTTCTTATTGCACTTACTACTTCTTTCATTCTAGAGGCATATTGAGCAACAGTCTCACCTTCCTCCATTTTCATGTCATCAAACTTTTCTTTGAGGCTTTCTCTTTTTGTTCTTTGAACATTCTAATCTCCTCCATATATATTTTTCAAGGATTTCCACATCTTGAATGTAGAGTTACATCCCTTGATGTCATCAAATTCAACATAGTTGAGGGTAGAAGCAATCTCCAACATTGCTTGATTGTACTCCTTCTTTTTCTTCATATCTTTTGCAGTGGGTATAGTTGGATCAACATGTTCTACTTCAATTGAAATTTTTGCATGGTCACTTATTGATCCAAGGTGCAGCTTCATCAGACTTTTTCATGCAATGAAGTTATCTTTATTGAGCTTGGGAACTTCTCTCTTGGACATTTTGATCTTCCTGCTTCTAGTGCCTTAAAACTAAATCAGTAGATGGCTCTAATACTAATTGTTAGAAATATTTTAGAATAACTAAGAGGGGGGGTGAATCAATTATTCAAGGTCCAAATGTCTTAATAAAACTTTTTCATCAAGTAAAGTTAGCCATTAAACTATTCATGCATCAAAACTTAAACTTTCCTACTCAACAAGTTACTATAAAATCAACATGCAAGAATAACACATGAAGAATCAACACATAACACAGTGATTCACATGGAAACCCAAATTGGGAAAAACCGCCATTAACATGTTACTCAATTTTCACTCTTTTGAAGTGATGCCCTGTGAAAGGCTACAACACACTATTAAATGTGACCTGGTTAAAGGATTTAACCACTTTGTTAGAAGTGGGTCTGGTTAGAGGACTTTAGAACATGCACTTGGAATGCCACCCTGTTAAAGGATTTACAAATGGCTACTAAACCAACTTGAGTCCATAGGATTTTTACCCTAACTGATACAATTGTTAGAGATTAAAAATAAGGGATTTTGACCTGATACAACTCACAACTTAACTTGAAGATTTTAGATCTCTATTCAGCTCACAACATTGCTTGGCTTTTAGTCTTTGCAACTCTGTCAACTTGTCCTTCTTTCAAGCTTTATCTCCTTAAGTCTCCATGCTCGATATACCAATACAATCTCCTATATGGCCACTTATCAAAGAGGATTCTTTGTGCCCTATTCTTCCTTCTCAATGCCTTCTCCTTGATACACTTCAAGAACTTTGCAACTTGGCACCCCAACTAATCATGCTTCTTGGCCTATGACTCCTTAAATAGAAGTCTAGAAATACTTTTTTTTTCTCTTAATCTTCCCACTTTTAATTTCAAATCGAATGGATTAGGTGGGATTTAATGAATCTACTCCATGTTTTGTTTCTTCTAGAATCATCATGAAGAATCCTTTTGAATATGCCCAAAAATGGTTCACCTAAAATTTTGTGCCTCTAGCTCATCATCCTTATCCTCCATCTGGTTCACAAAATTCAAGGTAACAAACTTGTCAGCTCAAATTTGGCAGATCTTTGACTTTTTAGATAATGCAATAGCTTGACACTATTAAAATTCTGGTGCTCAGCACATACTATGTTACTCAACACCAACTATATTTTACTAAAGCTCGACACCTACTATGGATTCACTTGGCATCCACTAAGTTTTTTTGATGCTCAACACCTATTACTTTCTTGAAACCTAAACTTGCTCAGCTCCTTCTATTTCACTCATCACACACTAGATTTTGCATTTGGTCTAGACTAACTAAAAATCTGCTCAACATGAACTAGCTTGCTCGACACTCACTAATGAACTTAGTCAAGATTTGCAGAGAAACTTGTTACAACTTATACTTCTAAAGTTTCTAACTGTGGCCAAAATCTATTTGTTCAAGTATATTATCAATACATCATTTTATCATTGTCTTAACTGATCCATATACTTCATTACACAACCATAACTCAACCTTTCCCTTAGGTGCTTTTGTTACATCTTGTTGATTAAATCCTCTTCATCAATCATCTAAGTGATAGTACTTGGATCTTATAAATAGAAAGTTTGACATCAGTGACAAAATAATGATTGAAAACATTCTTTATCAACAATCTCCCTCTTTGCAAACAATCTTCTTTCTTCAATAGTGATCTTTTCAATCAGATTTCCAACATGACTCAGATAATCTCTATTCAGTACTCAGTTAATATACAACATTTCAAAACTTCAAAATGTTGTAAAACTTGTGACTTATCAGTCATAACTAATTTTTTTATAACTCTCCTTGAGTTGATTATTCTTTTCTGAATTTGAATACTCTTGTTGAGTAAATTTGTTGTATCTATTTCTGTACTGACTCCCCCTTAGTTTGTTCTCCCCCAAAACTTATTCATTCTCACTTTTTGTCTTTTTCAAAATTCATTCTCCCCCTTTTTGACACTTATGTCATGGGTTTTACACAAATCATGTGTTTTTCCAAGAATGATTTGTGGACCTCCATTATAAGCTTTAGTGCTACATCCCGATTGTTACACACTACCTCTAGAGATTTGATTTGAATATCTAACTCGATCATAAGGTTAATTAGACCCTCATGAGTAGAAAGATGGGGATATTTCTTCATCTATGTTTCTACAAAGGCTAGTTCCTTACATAAGACCTCCATGTGAGGGGTCAACATGGACTGGATGTTGATCAATGTAGCCTGAATGTTGGCATCTTGAGCTTGTAATGTTGCTAACTAATTTTGTGTTGACAATAAATTTCTAAAATGAGACTTAATTTGACTAGGAGATTGTTGTAGGATTTTACTTGTTGACTTCAAATCTCCTTCTAGGTGGTCAATGGGTCCATGCACTTCTTGTGTGAACAGAGTTACATCACACAACTTGTTGTAAAGAGAGAAAATTTTCTCCAACACCTTCTTCAAACCATCAATTTTGGTTGTTAACTCAACTTGACTTAGTACAATGGCACTAGATATCTTTTTATTTACCTTGGTTTGAAATCTCTACTCAAAACATTCTAGTAATCTTACATTTGTGTCTAGGTCTTCATCATTTATATTCTCCACAATGTTTTCCAACTGCTCAATGATTTTCTTGTCTTCATTAGGTGCAAGTAGGCTGATGCATCATGAAATATGTCCTTGATGTCATGAAGTGCCTGTAGAATCTACCTATGCTCCCTTCTAAGCAGTTCTTGGTGTTTTTTTCTGGCTAGAGCATCCTACAATATGTTCATTTGCATTACAGTAATTGATGCAAGATCAAAATTTGGAAGTTCAATCACCTCATCTAAGTTGATATCACCATAAGATGTAACCTCATCAACCTTAGATCTACTTGGAATAGGCCTTGATGACTACAATGGTGTAGCTTCTACACTTGACCTATGAAGTGCTTGAATAGGAATAGAAGTAGTAGTATCTAGTAGGGTAATCAGTGTCTAAATTTCTATCTATTCCTCTAGTTTTGTAGTTAATATTGAATCTTCAGTCCTATCTGTCTCTTTTATTATTATCTTTGTTTCACCTTTTGCTTGAGTTGTAGGTGCAAGACTGGCTTCCTAACTTGTTTGGACTGGTGTCCCATCTTTCTCAACTGTTGAAATTCTTTGTTCTAAAACATTTTGCACCAATGTGCTGACATGTGATATCACTGTGTCCTTCCTTTGATATAATGTAATATTCTTTATAGGTTGCACTTCTGTAGATTGATAGTAGGCAATGGAAAATTGAGTTTCTTAAGATTGATATACTATAATATTCTTAATAGGTTGCACTTCTTTAGTTTTCTCCCCTGCACATGCCAATTCTACCTTCTCAATCTCATCAACATTCACTAATACATGATGGTTGCATAGTTTTGTGTTGGTGGTGGAATCAACCAATACCTTCTTCATATCCCCCTCTATTAAGGGATTGATGTTATGAGTGGTGTTGTCAGAGACATCCTTGATCTTTACTATTAATGCTTTTTGACCGACTATGTCCACATAAGGGGGACTAAAAATTGACATATGTACCTATGGTACATTCTAATCTTGTTGTTGCTCTTCCTCAATTGTAGCATTTGTATCTTCTACTTTCATAGTGCCTTCTTCATGTCCTTCCCTTATAGATTGATCCTTTGTTATCTCAACCACCTCTTGTTCGACTTTGTCTTTACCTACTTCCATAGGTCTTTTTTTATTTGACTCATCTGTTGTCATGCCATATATCACTTTCCATAGCTAAGTGGTCTTTTGGAAAAAATCCTCAATATTGTTCTATAAAATATTAAAGGCTCTGTATTTTGAGAAAATTTCCCCTTATGCTTATTAATGGCCTTTGTCATTGTAGACTTGTCCAAGTCTAGCATTACTCTTGCTAGAGTAGTCTCTTTGATATTCCTTTCAGCTCTGAGATTGTATTTCCACCTTTTCTCAACTCTGTCATATAGACTTTTGGGTAAAGAGTTGTCAATCTCAATTGGGGTGGTCTTAAAAGTTGCCATTATGGCATACACATATTCTTCTACTTTATTCATTTCTACCTTCCTAAGTTTATCAAACTCAACATGTGTGAACCATGATAAATGAACATTTTTTTTTATATTATCACACAAGTTGTCCAAATTAGAAGAGGGACTATGACTTACCACTTTGAGTTGGCTATTATCATCTGGCTTGGTCCTCTACTCATCTGATTCAACTAGAGCTATATATTTCCTCCTTTGCCTCTACTTAGGTTCATCTTCCTTGGTAGCTATACTAGCTCTCTTTCCTTCAAGATTCTCAACTTTTTGAGTCTTCTTAGCATTAGTTCTTGTGCTAGCCCTAGTGATAGGAACTATAGGATTTTGTTGTGAAGGCTTCAATACTTTCTTGGGTTTGCTTGCTACTAGCTTCTTTGCTTTTGTCTTTTACTTTTTTTGTAGCAATAGGTGCTTCATTGGTTTCTTCTCCCTTAGAACCTTAATCAAATTATGCATCTTCTTCATCTTGGTCCTCACTTTGACCCTGTGTGAGAGCAAGTGGTTCTTGGGAAGGTGCATCTTCTTCACCATCTTGATTATCCTCTTCTTCTTCATTTCCTTCTTCCTCTTCACCAAAATGTTCCTTGAGCTTTTTCACAATTTTGTTCTTCTTTGTCATCACAAAAGTTACCTTCAATTCCATTGTGAATTTAGACTTGGCTACATCATATTTTCCAAATGCAATAGCCTCCTTATCTACTTCCTCTACCAGTAGAGTAGTGATAGCTACAGATGCCTCATCCACATTAATTTCATAAGGCAATGACTTGAGCCATCTAACCCTTGGAACAACATCTTGAACATAAGTGAAATCAACATCAACTAGAAAACACAACATTATAATGTTTCTCTACTAGTGATACTAGTATTCTCAGTCTTTGTTTCATTGACTTCTTAAAGTCTTCAAAATAATTTGTCATTGTAGTCTCAAAATTATCTCCAAGTTGCCCTATGCATTCTCCAATTTGCACTACAATAGACCTGTCGGTCTTCCAAGAAACTTTTCCAAATGAGGGAATAGTGTTCTATACATAGAAAAATATACAAAAAAGTATTGAACCAAATTTTTATTGTGCACTTTTTGTCTTTCTTATGGCTCCCAAGTTTTCTAATAACTGTTGTAACTCAACAAGGTCATAAGAATGGTCCTTCTTTACTATCTTATAGCCTAAATCCATAGCTATAAATTGTACACTATTAAATCTACTAGATTAAGAGGAACTTATGTGCAATTACTCTTACTACAAATTTAATTAGAGGATCAATGATTATGTCTATTGTTATCCCTCTCTTGTTCCATACCGCCCTTGTATTCTTCTCAATTGCCTCTTTTGTATCACTCCTCATAGTCTTTGATCTATCTAGGGTAGGATACCCTATTACTCTTTGAATAATCCTCTTTTTGATCTTGATAGGGCCATCTTCTAACCATACAAAGTTGTTATGTATTCTGTTAAGAACTATCTTAATCCACTTTGTCTTGAATACATTAGGAAAACCTAGGGCACAGGTTAACCCTTTTCTCTCTACAATTTTGTTTTCCTCTTTCAACACTCTATTTTCACACAATTTTCCATACAAGTCTTTGATTTCTATGTCTCCTATACTCCCTACCTTACACGTGTAGCAACACCTTACATCTTGTATCATTAAAACTTGTGGTGGTATCATAGCACCAGACAGGTCTCCTTTGTATGCAATATCAAGAATTGCCTAAAAATGTAGTTGTGTAATATGATTACTAATCAACTATACATTTAAAAACTCTTTTCCTTCCTTAACCACAAAAACAAAAGAGCTAGAACCATTACAACTATCTAGGGTTTGAGTAAATTCAAACAACACAGCTCGAAACATGATAAATACCTTGAAAAATATGACATTTGTTGGTGAGTAATAGTTGAATCTAGTTTGAAAATGCTTGAATTGATTTCTCCAATTCACCTTATGCTCTTCATACTCTTTTCAGTCTTGAATCATTGCAAATGAGTAAAAGAATGACATAAGCCCTTGAAACTTCACAATAGATGCTCAATGCTCACATAGCTATAAGCTTGACTCCAATAGTAATTTTGACTCACTCGGCTTCCATGTAATTTATACCATGCTTAGAAACCATAGTGAGCTTGAACAATACTATTGACTTTGATAGCTCGGCATGAACTAATTTTTCACTCAGCAACAAGAGTGAAACTTTTCATGCTTGACAGAAACACGAAAACTTATAGATTTCTTCTAGGTTTTAACCAATAGTTTACATCTTACTTCATGCATATATGATATTTTTATAATTGAATCCTTGGAATTGATGTATACTTGAACTTTGAAATATCAGTTCCACACATATCTCTTGATTGCCTAGTCGGGGGTGGTGTGATCACCTGATCCATTGGATGAAGTGATCTCATCTGAACTTGATGTGCTACAATCTTCCTTTTTCTTCCATGTCTTATTCATTTGCACTTTGACTTCTCCAACATCAACCTTTCCTTTTCCTTTATTGAATTCACTACTAGGTGCTTTGACCTTGTTGGACAATTTTTGCTGATGTGACTAGTCTTCAAATAGCTAAAGCATGCAGTTTGACATAAGCATCTAATGTAATCACCTTTGAAATGTGTTCTTATGAAATTATTAGTAACATGTCCATATTCTTGACAGTAGTGACAACTATACCTTGTATTTTAATCCCAATTCTAGGATCTGTCAGTATGATTTACCTTAGCTTTCTTGTTTGATGACTAGTTAGGCTTAGATCTACACTCATATGCTCTATGTCCATACTTCCTTTAGTCGTAGCAGTTCCCTTAAAATCTTTGTGTGCTAGTAGTCTTGGTCTTACATTCATGTATCTAATGTCCTTGATTGTTGCACTTATGATAGTTACCCATGAATTTCTTCTTAGGGTTCTGATTTGCATTGTTACTCTTGTAAACATTTGTTGTATGACCTATCTTTCCACAATTATGACAAGTAGGTTTGTAGTTCTTACCTTTTTTGTTTCTTTGTTTAGCACTTTCTGATGATTCTCCTTCTTTAGTGCTAGTGTATCCCAATCTAGTAGTATCATTATTAGATCTAGGAGATCTCATCAGTTCCTTAAAATATTGGATGGCTTCACTAGGTTTGTTGAAACTTTCAACAAATTCTTTTTCTCTTTTTAGATAATTTCTCAGTTGTTTATTTTGTATTTTTAGGGTTGTGATCTCAATATCCTTTCCATTCAATTCATGATTGGTAATCATAATTTTATTCATTATTTCCAATTACATGTTAGCAATCCTATTTACCTCTGATATGTTCTCTTCCAGTCTGTTGGTCAGTATCCTTTTGTCATCTTCAATCACAACTTTGTCTTTCTTAGCTTTATTTTTCTTCTTGGTCACCTCACATAGCAATACTAATTGGACTTCTTGTTCTATCTTAATACTTCTGACCTCTTCTGTTAGGGCACCATTCTTTTCCATAAGATCTGCAATTACTGCATCAAATTCACTTGAGTTTCCATCTACAAACAATTCAGTAGTGTCTTCCTCTTGGTAGTGTGTTTCATTCTCCTCTATAGCTATTTATTTTCATCTCTTTAATGAGCACTTCAACTCATCTCTTGCTTCATTCAGCTGATGTAGAGAAAGATGGATTTCAATCTTTTGATTCTCAATCGTCTTTCCCAACTTGTAGACTTCCATCTTCAAGATCTTTCCTCAAAGCTGCAAAGATTTTCTTTCCAAAGAACAAGGCTCTAATACCAATTGTGAGGGAGGGGACTGGGGGGGGAGTTTTGGGGGTGGGGCAAGGTTGAATCAATCCTTCAAAAATTTAACCATAAAATCATTCACCACACATCCATCTCACAATTTACATGTAAACTAAAATACCAAACGAAGCATGTTCATCCATAGCATGAAATCAAGTAAACATTCAACACATATATGACACAAGATATTTGGTTACCCAGAAACTCTCTAACGAGAAGGTAAAAGTGGGGTGAGGATGACACCCACAAAACTTTACTATTGCAATTCTAAAGTGTATCCAATGAAGGTTACAATTTTTTATCATAAACTATGATCTACCTTGTGAAAAGTCTTCCTTGTTAAAGGCTTACAAGATTGTTAGATATTACCCTATTAAAAGATTTCAACACCTTGTTAGAAGTGTGCTTGAGTAAAGGACTTAAACTTACAATGAAGTAACCAACCTACTAAAGGATTTACAAAATCCTGCTAGGACTACTCTATCAAGAGATTTGACTAATTCACCTATTAGAATGTCTTAGCAATGATCCTATGGTTAGCACTCTACTGCTAGATAATATATCACCTCTTTGCATGTATCTTTGATCCTCTCTAATCAGATGTATCACTTATGTCCTCTAACTTCTTTCCTTGGTTCTCCTCTAACTAATAATGCAATGCATATCTCAATTCACAACTCCTTAGCCACCATGAATGATCTATCTACACATGAAAACTTCTCTCTTTACTCATATAATATTTAGGGTTTTCTTTAAGAAAATCTAGGTGACTTAAGGGTCAGGTATGAATGAATGATTGTGATTCATCCACTTTTTCACATAATCCATCCCTTTAACTGATTTGTTTCATGTACTACATAGGGATTCTCAATATAGATTCTTTTTTATTATTTAGAATCACAAAAAATCCTTAAGTAAGCTCAAAAATGGTTTACATAGAAGTTTGTGCCATGAAAAACAACTATATCCAAAACTATTTTACTTGACACTTGAAGTCTCTGATGCTCAACATCTATTGTATCTTCAATGCTGTAACTTGGCCTCTGAATGACTCAACATCTATTGATCACTTGACATCTGAATCACTTAGCATCAACTGTCTACTTGACACTTGAGTGACTTGGAACTTACTATTTACTCAACACATACTATATATCTCACTCAACATACACTATTTGACAACTTATGCTTGGCATACATTACTCATTTTGCATGAACTAAGTTCTATCTAGTAAATGACTTAAGTGTATTTTCACTCATACATCAAAACCAATCTAAGATCAACATTTAGATCTACTCTTTGAAATTGAGTTTTGATCAATAGCTTTATTTTCTTCTCCAACTCTTCCCCTAAACAAGAACTTAAATTGTTTTTTTTTAATATGTATTCATAGCTCATATAGATGTCATTATACATGGGGTACTATTGTCACAAAAGTTTGCACCCTTGTCCAAAGTTTTTACCTAAGGATAACCTTGTGAAACATGGAAACAACCTCCAAGATATGGGACTTGAACTATGAGTTTGAGTCTCTGGAGAAGGCCAACTTCCTTACTATCAGGGTACACCTAACTATGCTTAGAGAGGAAAAGGGAGAAGGAATGCATGAAAGAAAATCTACCTATTCTAACCTAAAGGGGGTGATGCACCAAAATAGAATGTTCAAACCAATCTCTACCCATACATGCACACTTGAACTATTATGACATTAAAGATATATAGATTTAGACTTGTTTAAATCCAACACTCACATGCAAATCAGACAACCAAAATGGATAATAAAAGGAAGAAGAGAATTCACTTATATATTATTCATAGGTCAAAAGGAGATACAATCATGCAAATTGTAGATAGCTACAAAAAATTGAAGAAAGACAAATAGATCTTACATAGTCATCCATTGTTGAAGGAGATAAGGTAAGATGTCATTAGGTTCAGAGGTAAAGGGAATTTATAATGAACATGCAGAGCAATATCAGAGAAACAAAGAAGTGTCGACCTTAAGAAAGAATTAAAACCTTGCTTTTAAAGGTCAAGAATAACTGAGGTATTTCCAAGTGAAGTTACTCCACAACCACTACCATTAAATGTTCAAAGGAAGACCAAGATGATCCCAATGATAGATTTGACTTGGTACACTTGCAAAGGCATGAAAATTATGGAAACCCTTGGTGGAGAAATCTTGAAGTTATGGAAACAATGCCAATCAATGCATAGTTGGGTAGATGGATAACTAGGTGATGAGTACATGTTCCTTTTGCATTTACTAAGCATGGGGATGCTAAAAGCAATCTGAAAATGATCAAAAATCTAATTCACCATTTAAAGAGCTATTTTTTCTTTGCTACCATCATGCCAAGTCTGATGTATCAATAGGTCAATAATATTCAACATCCATCTTGTACCTTTCCTACAATTCCATTGGATGAAGACTCTTCCTTTTTCCAACTTGGACAAGTAAAAGACCTTTATCAATTCAACCTAGGTCTTACAATCCTATGATCATTAATACATCATATGGTCAAGGACATTCTTGATAATCTCTACAATCTTATGATCATCAACTTTTCATAATATTGAGCTCCATTTAAAATTTCTTTATGATCTTATGATCACCACGATGATATGATAGACCCTTGTCTTCATGCCCTTGGAAGACCTCTACAACTGCACCTATGATCTTGTCACAACCATATACCATAAGATCGTAACCCTTCTCACCACCTCCCATGACCATATGCCTCTACGATGTTACAGTAACTGCATATTGTAACATTGGTAGCCTTGATGAGTGACTTCATAGTCTTATGCGAGATTAAAGATCATAACATAGAAACATGGTCATTTTATCATAACCATAACCTTTCACCTTTTGCAATCTAGAGAAATGGGTCCTACTGAGGACATTCGTCAAGACCTTGCTATGTCACTATAACTAAAGATTGATCAATTTTCCATAGCGACAGTGAGAGACATTGATCTTCCTCCATCTGACAGCCTAGAAACACACACAAAATTTATTGATCATTCCAAGATCTAAACCAATCAAGACTCATCCATATGCTGACCTATTTCACAAAATTTTACTTTTGTGGCCCTCCAAGGAAATGACATCACTAGATACATGCATCACAATATCGCTATGTCACATAAAATAACTCCCTTGCATCTTTGCATAATGACATAATGATGACCATAGATGATCCTTGATCTAATGGAGAGAGTAAAAACTAATAATAGGCAACCCACCAAACTAACTTGGACCCACACATACACATAGCATGATATCACTTTGTCACATAAATAGAGAATGAGCACTTCTACAAAGTGACAAAGCAATGGTCGTAGATTAGATTTGATGATGGGGAAGATGTGGGCTCGTGGAAATATTAGAGTGTGTACTCATTTAGGAATTGGAATGTAACCTAAGGCTTTAGCATAAGGTATTTTTTGTGCCCCATTTAATTTGAATTTTTAAATATGTGAACGTTACTACATTTGAATTCAAATAAGGCAATTTTGGTAGGAATACAAAAATGACCTATAGGTACTCTATGAAAAGATGTCACTGTATCTCTACCACTCCCATATTACAAAATAGACATATTATATTTGGTCGTTCTTAGAAATAATACAAGAACTATAAAATAGAGGCCAAGAGATGTAACATCCTCTTGAGTTCCATATACATAAGAGGTAATGTATGCTATACCAATAGAATAGCCAATTTATCAATAAACTTAGTACCCACTAAATTGAATTCTTGTAGCTATCCTCCTTGCATTAAAAATAACCTCCATGAATACAAGAACATAAACAAAAAAGATATCTAGGTAATCTACTTTAAATGAATGAAAGATTTCAATATCGTCCGTGTTGTTGAAGCAACCTGTGGGACCCAAAATAGCACACACCTCCAAAACATGACAACAGAGCCCTAAAAAATTTGTAACCTCCTCTTTATATTTTCCCTTTGATAGTGAATTTTGATCAATAGGTTTATTTCTTTCTTTGCTCAAATAATAGCTTACATTGCTTATTTTAAAAATGTCTTTGTAACTGGTATATATGTCATTATACATTGGGAACTCCATGGCAAGCTGTCAATCTATCTCTACTAGTATCACATTATAAAATATCATTTTCCTCATTCTTAGAAAGAATACAAGAACTAGAATAAAAATAAGCCTAGAAATATATGATTCTTTTGAATTCGACATAGAAAATTCTTGCATAAGCTAAACCAATAGAATACCCAACTTATTAATTAATTTCATACCTACTAGATTGAATTAAGCCCTCACATTCAAATCAACCTCCTAAGGATACAAAGGCATAACCTAAGATGAACCTACATCAAAGAGGCCTAAGGATCTAGTATCCTCTTGAATCTCACATGGAAAATGCTTACATAAGCAAGTATTTGGACTACACCAAATAGAGTAGCTTATCATTGGAATTAGTACCTACAATATTGGATTCCCATGCCCTTCCTTCCCTAAAATCAACCTCCACCCAATCATCTTCCACCATATGTAAGACTCTCAGTGTCTATAAATGTAAATCATTCAAGTTCAAGTGGGATAGGTACCTATAACATCTCCCTTTTCATTATTTTGAGTTGTAATCAAATATATGTAAGACCCCACAACTCACCCTAGATAGATCAACTTTCTTCTCTAATATGAATACAGTATGATGATTTTGATCCAACTTGTCTCAATCAACTTTCCCAACAATATTACATGTAACATCATTGTGGGTATCAAGAATTACATAAAATAGACAATACAATATTCCAACTATCTCAAAATGAGATAAATGCAAGGTCTAGTGACATTGAATGCATTTATATCATTCAAACAATATACACTTAATGAGTTCAGTTTACTAATAGGAGATATAGACATAACATGTTGGTTTTAGAAGTACTTGAAGTCATTCAATTTAAGTAAATTTTATAGACTGATAATTAAAATATTGAAAGCATTGAGGTAAGTCACTTAGCATAGGTTGAGTGAGTTTTATTAATTTATTATTGTTTTAATAGTATAGTAAAAGTTAATTGATTCAGCCAATAGTGGCATGTTGTGATGGTTAAGTTGTTGCGTTGTTATCCTTGCCATCTAGGTTCAAATCTCATGGGGATGAGGTCCCCCGTTTGTGGCCTCACTGGTTCATAGCTCCAGGTCAAAGTGTTGGTGGTACCGGTGGGCGTGTTGCGCCAGCGCTACCGGTCACGTTAAAAAGTTTACCAGGCGCATTTTTAAAAAAAAAAAAAAAAAAAAAAGTTAATTGATTCAATGTTGAGTCATTCCACACTATGTGAAGGAAAGTAGGTGGGTTGGTTGGCTTGAATAATGGAAGGGAAAAAATGGTGGGTTGTTGGGGTGGGCTTGCATCTCCAATTCCAATTCCTAAATTAGTTGTTCCATATTGAGATCACCTAATATTATAATGCTTCTACTTTCAATGAAAAATGTGAATAGTTTGAATGGGAAAATTTTGTATGGAGACTCTACGAGTAGGAGAAATGATTTTTAAAATTTAAAATTTCTGAAAGAGAAACAAACTAAGCTGATTTGGACTTTAATCTACAAATACTAATAATATGAATAACAAAATGCTTATATGACAAGTAACAAATACCAATTGCAATGGACTTTCTGATCAAACTCAAAGAGGTAATGGTGGGTGGAGAGGCCTATTATCATTTTGCTATGGAGACTCTACGAGTGGGAGAAATGATTTTTAAAATTTAAAATTTGTGAAAGAGAAACAAACTGAGTTGATTTGGACTTTAATCTACAAATACCAATAATATCAATATCAAAATATTTATATGACAAGTAACAAATACAAATTGCAATGGACTTTTTGATCAAACGAGAGAAAACTCAAAGAGGTGATGGTGGGGGGAGAGGCCTATTATCATTTATTTAAATAACATTGAATGGACCAATTCATGGCATGAGTTTCTTTATTTCAAGACCTACATCATGATTTATGTGGAATAAAATAAAATTGTGTGCAATAAAATAATTGTTCTTGGGAACCTTATTTTCGTAGATGATGTTATTGTTAACTGGGGACTTTGGGGTTCCTAAATTCCCTATAAAAATTAATGAAACTTTTAGCCTTTTGTGTAGAGGACCAAGATTCCCTTCATTATGATGTGGTGATGTCTTGGTATGTTTGAGCTCCTATATAAATTGATTGATTTAGCTAGATCCAAAAACAAAACCTAGGGTTATTGCCTATGACTTCAGTTGCTAGACATATCTAGTTGACAAAAACTTGTGCAATCTTTATGAATGGATGTTACTTGTGTAGTTGGGTGAAAAGAAAATCTATGATAGTTGAACAAACATGTCACTAAATCAATGCAAAGCCATTTGTATTAAATTATTTCCAAAAAGTATCCAAATTTATGCATCTATGACATGAAAGTAGAACTTTCTCAAATATTCTCTATGTTTGATGAGGTAGTAACATGAAATGGCTCCCATGTGCATGCAGATCGCATCCAAACAAACTCTATGAAATAAGAAAGTGATGGCAACTTTTTTAAATTTATTATTAAGCCGATTTGGTCAATATTTTGACTAGAATGGGAAAACCAAATTTGGTCAAAATTTTAACCAACTTAGGCATAAAAGCAAAAATAAATGTATTCAACAAATCGATTAAGGGCTTGTTTGAAATAAATGATAAAAAATTGACCTATAATGTACTAGTGAAATAATAGTAGAGGTAAATTAACTTGTGCACTAAAATAACATGTGAGCATGATACCATTGGCCCCTAATTCAACATTTAATACTAAGGCTTCACTTTATTAAATAGATTTCCCCAACATTAAATGAATATTATATAATACTCCAATCTGACACATGCATCAAATATTATCCCAATGTTGTAGTGTAACACGTGAAGTGTAATACCCCTCCTTTGCTATCATTGTAGAATTAGTTGTTAAAGTTCTATATGACTCTTCTATATATATGTGTTAGCCCTTAATTGATATTTGAAATGCAACACTTTGATATATTGGGTATTTGATTATGTCAGACTCTAACAAATTTACATGTTCTAAGATTTGCATTGTCACAAATAAGCCCTATTTTTCAATCTTAAGACCTAGATAAACCCTAGTTGTGTGAATCCTCTATTCTAAGAAAATGCCTCCGAAAAAGTATTTTGGGAAGTTTAATTATGAAGATAGGAAGCTTTAGGATGATTTTGTCAAATAATTTATGTCAAAGTAGGATAGAGAGGCAACTAAAGCATGGAACATTTTAAAGAATGAGGTACATCCTAGTTTGAAACACAAATATGGAAATGTTTGTGATAAAAACATGCCAACCAAGGGTTTAGAAAATTTTAGTGGTTGTATGGTCAGGCCAATACAGGGATCAGTCTATGTAATGCATGGCAATATGATTTAGGCAATCTAGTTATGTCTACAATTTTTCTATATGTTCACCTAATATTAGAGTTGGTAGAAAAGTATGACCCTATATTACATGTAATTAGAGACATAAATAGGAATGTCATGTTAAAACTAGACAATGAATCCATCAAAGAAGATTTTGGTCTTCATCCCATTGAAGAAGTGACTGATAGTATAGATTTCAAAATGTTTGAGGAAGCTTTTGATCAAGTAGGAAAAGATGTGCAATAGAATTTGATAACTTCCTTCTTGAAAGAAGTATATGGGATCAAATTAATACCTTTGGCCATTTGATACACAATAGGTAACTGTGAGCATTACAATCATACTTTTGGCGAATACCCATACTACCTTGTATTAGGTACTAGGGTTAAAAATAAAATAAAATTTAGTAAGACCATAATGTGGATGCTTTTTTTGTTGGAAATAATAATGGGAAAGTGAACTCTAGGGGGTGGGGGGTGAATCAACACTTCAAAAATTTAACCATAAAGCATTCACCACACATCCATCTCATAATTAAGCATATAAACTAAAATATCTAATTTCACATTTGCCTTGATAGCATGAAATAAATAACACATGACATTATAAATTTGGTTACTAGAAACCCTCTAATGAGAAGGTAAAACTTGGGTGGGGAGGACACCCACAAATCTTCACTACTGTAGCTATAAAGTGTAGCCAATTATGGCTACAATGAGTTTGAACATAAACTATGATCTACCTTGTAAGGGGTCTACTCTATTAAAGGCTTACAAAGACTATTAGATCTCACCTTGTTAGAGGATTTAAACTTACAATAAAGCAAGCAATTGGTTAAGAGATTTACAAAAGCCTATTAAGATTACCTTTTTAGGAGATTCACTCTATACCTCCTATTAGAATGATTCTGCACCATGATCCTTCGATTAGCACACTATTTCTAGATGTCAGATCTTCTCTTTGTTGATAAATCCTTGATCCTTCTTATAAGATATGTCCCCTCTATCCTATCTCTTATTTTCTATGTTCTCTCTAACTGATTCTACAATTCAAAACACTATCATAACATCCATAGTCACTATGAATGCTTTCTTTGCACTTAGCATTCATCTCCTTATGAACTCACAAAATATTTAGGGTTTTCCTTCTTAAATAAACATAGGTGGAATAGGTTAGGTAAGAATCAACAATTGTGGTTGATCCATATTGTTGCTTAATTCATTCCTTAATTTGATTGGTTGCATGCACTAGATAGGGATTCACAATATACCTCCATACTTATCTATTAGAATATAAAATATGATTATGTTGGCCCAAAAATAGTTTACATAGAAGTTTTTGCCATTAGAAACAAGTATTTCAAAAATTGTTCACTCGACATTTGAAGACTTTTGTGCCTAGCCTTCACTGTGCTTCTAATGTTGTAACTCAACTTCTAAATAGCTCAACATAGTCTGTTTACTCAGCACCTAATCACTTAGCATGTATTGTCTAGAAACTTATGCACGCCATGCTTTAATCATTTAGCCTGCATTGATTTCTCAGCTCACTCTAGTCACTTGGCTTGCACTGTAATACTGCTAGAGAATGACAATATTTTTTCACTACCTTGTCAAAACCAATCTAAGATTAACAATCTTCCCCTTTGACATGAGTGGAAAAAACACTTTTTCATGGAATAAATATTCTTATTCATGCATTATTCAAACAATATAAACTTCATTACTTGGCTCATATACAAAATTTTAAAATTTGAAAATTCTAGAAAATGGAAGACTAATCTATCATAACTTATTACTCAATTACTCCCCCTAAGTAAATAATTCATTTCTATTTTTGAATCTACTCTCATACTCTTCTTGAGTAGATATCTTCCTTGACAAAAAAAATTCTCAAAATTTTATAATCCCCCTTTTTTGACACCTGTGTCATTTGGGTTATATACACATAATGTGTATTTATCCAAAAATTTCTTATGTAACTCCATGATTATCTTCAGTGTTGCATCCTAGTTGTTGCAAGCTACCTTTAGTGATTGATGCTAAATATCTAGTTGGGCAGCAAGGTCAACCAAGCCATTATGAGTTGAAATATGTGAATCTTTCTTCATCAACGTCTCTGCATAGGCTAGTTCCTTATGCAACACTTCAATGTGCGAAGTCAACATGGATTGGATACTAATCAAGGTAGACCAAATATTAGCATCTTGTGCTTGCAACTCAACAAGCCTACCTTGAGTGGACAGTAGCCTATGGAAATGCACTTGAATTTGACTAGGAGATAACTTTAAAGTGTTACATATGTTCTATAGATCTCCTTGCAGTTGGTCAATAGCCATGTGTGCCTCTTGTGTGAAATTATCCACATTGCATAGTTTGGTGTATATAGAGAAGATATTCTCTAACAATGACTTGACACTTTCCATTCTGGTTGCTAAGTCAACCTGTCTAAGTGCACTGGCACTTGATATCTTTTCCAATACCTTTGTATAAAACTTCCTTTCAGGCCATTCAAGTAATTTGACATTTGAGTCTAGGCCTTCATCTTTGATCTTGTCCACAATGGTGACAAGTTTCTCTATGATAGGCTTGTTGTCATTTGGTTGTGAGAGGCTAAAGTAATCTATGAAAATATCCTTGATATCATGTAACACTTGCTTTTTCTTATGTTCCCTCAAAATTTCTTGCCTCTTCTTTCTTTGTAGAGCTTCATGTAGTATACTCATCTCTTCTATAATGATTGTACTAAGATCAAACTTAGGTAGCTCAATCACATCATCAAGACTTACATCACCATATGATGTAGTATCAAGCCTAAGTGGTGTGCTGGAGCTTGGCCTTGATATCCATAGTAGAGTTTCCTATATACTTAGCCTTTGAAGAGTTTGGCTACTAAGAGGAGATGCAGATACTGGTAGTGTGACTAGTGTTTGTATTCATATCTTCTCCTTAGGCTTAGTAGCCAACCCTAACTCTTCATTGTTGTTATCCTCCATTTAACCTTCACCCTGTAATCGTGTTTTAGGTACATGATTTTCTTCTTGACTTATTGTCACTTCAATTCCATCTTTCTCACCAATTAGTAATGCTAGAAAACCTAAACTCTTTAGGCTAGGCAATGATGTTTTTGTTTGTTGTGCCTCTACCTCTCTCATCTAAATACAATTATGGGCACTACAAATTGTGTATCAGTCATAGCAACTATCTATACCTAGTTTGCACTTTGATCTCCTTGAAGATCCTATGTATTTGTCTCTTTCACTTCTGTAGATTGAGGGGATACATTTGATCTTTCTTGTGATTTCTCCCCCATAGATGCAAGTTCTTCCTTCTCAATATCATCCACTCTCACCAGTATAGGATTTCTACATAGTTGTGCACCTGTGGTGGATTGCTTAATAATTTTCTTCAAATATTCTTTAGTTAAAGGATTTATATTCTATGTTGAATTATCATAAAAATCCTTTATAATAACCACTGATTCATGTTGACTTTCCTATTTTGCATATGGTGGAATGACACTCAACACTTGTACATCTTGTACATCCTACTGCTCATCTTCAACTATGGCCTCTTCTGTAGTTCCCTAAGTCCCTTCTACATTAGCTTATTTGACTGTGACTTCATCCTTTTCTTTCTCACCTTTCTCAGGTTCCTTTATCTCTCCATCTTCTTTCTTGTTGTGGCCTTGGTGGATAGACCATAAATTTTCTTCCAAAGCAATGTGCTTTGAGTTACCACTTCTTCTATCTTATTCCTCAAAATTTTAAAAGCTCTATATTTGGGGGAAAATATCCCCCTGTATTTTTTCTTGGATTTAGCCATCATCTATTTGTCCAAAGAAGGCATAACTTGGGATAATTAAGCCTCTCTTATTTGTCTCTTAGTGGTCAAACTAAATTGCCACTTTTGCTCAACTTGGTCATATAGACTTTTAGATAAGGAGTCAACAATCTCTAGTGGAGTAGATTTAAATGTAGCCATCATATTATATATGACTTCTTCAACCTTATTCTTATCTACACTCCCTAGTTTATCAAAATCAACATGTGTGAACCCAAATAAATCTGCATTTGTAATAATATTTTCACACAAATTATCTATGTTAGAAGAGCGATTGTGGCTTACCACCTTGTATTGATTCAAGTCACCTGACTCAGTCTTCTCCTCATCTGAATGTGGTTGAGGCACTAACTTCTTTTTCAATATTTTATATGTCTTCTTAGTAAACTCACTTGACTCTCCTATGTCAAATTTCCTCTTTACCTTAGGCTTCACAACTTTTGTAGCCTAAACTGTGGTTCTCCTTGTGCTTGACCTAGTAATAGGCATGGTTGGGTTTTATTGTGGATTCTTCATAGGCTTCTCCATTTCTCCATATTTATTTCTTTAGCTTTCCTCTTCTTGGTCTTAGTATCCTTGGGTTCTTCCTTGGGTTCTTCTCTCTTAACACCTTCTGCTTGATCCTCACCTAGGCCTTGAGTTAATTCTAGTGGGGCCTTTCCTTGTTCTTCCTCTTCATCATTATCATCTTCTTCTTCACCTCTTTAACCAAACCTCTCCTTCAATTTTTTCACTAGTTTATTCTTCTTTCTAAGAATAGTAGTTTCCTTTAGGTCAATTATGATCCTTGATTTTTCTTCCTCATAATTACCAAATGAGGTGGCACTCTTGTCAATATCTTTTTCTAGTAGAGATGTAATAGCTATAGAGGCCTCTTATATATTGATCTCATAAGGCAAGGGTTTTAGAAATTTGACTCTTGGAATTACTCCTTGCACATATGTATGGTCTACATCCATTAGGAAACAAACATCATCATAATGTTTTTCCACTAGTGGATCCTCAACCTTTGTTTCATGGATTTCTTAAAATCCTCAAATTAACTAGTCACCATTGACTCAAAATTATCTCCTAGCTACTTAGTAAATTCTAAAATCTATTATGTAATTGACCTATTGGTCTTCCAAGAAACTTGACCAAAGGTGGGGAAGGTGTTTTACACATAAAAGAATATGCAAACAAGTAAAAAAGCAAACTTACACGATGCACTTCTTTCTTTCCTGATGGCCTCGAAGTTTTTTGATAGTTGTGTAGTTGAAATTTGACAAGGTCATCAAAATGGTCTCTCTTTACTATCTTGAATCCCAATTCAACATCCATACATGATACACTATTCAATCAGCTAGACTAGAATAATTTGTGAGCTATCACTCTTACTATAAAGGAAATTAGGGGATCTAAAATTGTGTCAATAGACATCCCTCTTTTTCTTCACACAACACCTATATTCTTTTTCAATAGTTTCATTTGCATCACTTTACATACTCTTGGTTCTATCATGGATAGGATACCCTAATACTCAATATATAATCCTCTTAGTGATCTTAATTGGTCCACCTTCCAACCAAATACAATTATCATGGATGCGGCTTAGAAAAATTTGAATCCATTTAGTCTTAAACACTTGGGGAAAATCTACAACATGGTTTAACCCTTTTTTTTCAACAATTTTATACTCTTCCCTCAAAACTCCATTATCACACATTTTTTCTATAGGAATCTCTTATCTCCACATCTCCTACTTTTCTATTCTTTCTAGTATAACAACATCTAACATCTTGGATCATCAATACTTTTGGTGGTATCATAGATAATGCACCAGACGGGTCTCCTTTATATGCTATCTCAAGAATAACTTAGAAAGGGAGGTGCCTAACATCATTACTTATCAATTAAACATTGAAAAACTCATTCCCATCTTTCCTAACATTTGTAAAAGAGCTAGATGTCATTTAACTACTTAGGGTTTGTGAGAAATGACGTAGCATAACTTAGCAGTAGCTAAATACCTTTCAAATCAGACTATTGATGTCAAGTAACATCTGATTCTAGTTCAAAAATACTTGAATCTTCTATATCAATTAGCCTTCATGCTCTTCCTAATGTCAATAAACTTTGGTAGGTGAAAATGAGTCAAAAAAAAAAGAAATAACCCTTCATATTTGACATTAAATGCGCAGTACTTACACAACTATAAGCTCAACTATCATAAGATTTTCAACATACTCAGCTAACACATGATTTCCAATATGCTTGATCATAACTATAATATCATTCATGCTCGACAATAATTGTGAAAATTTCCATGCTCGACACCAAAATAGAAAATAAAAAAACTATAGATTTCCTCTAGGTTCTAATCACTACATTGCATCTTAGTTCATTCATATATTATCTTTTTAGATCTTAGATTCTTGGAACTGATGTATAATATAACTTTTCAAATAATAGTCTCGCACATACCTTTTATTACCAAGTTGAGGGTGATGTGATCACCTAATCCATTAGATGAAGTGAGCTCATATAAGCTTGATGTATTTTATTCTTCCTTCTTGTTCCATGTCTTGTTCATCTATACCTTTACCTTCTCAACATTGACCTTTTCTTTTCCTTTTATAGTTTCATTACTCGGTGCTGGTGACCTAGTTGGACACTTTCTACTGACCTAACCAATCTTGAAACAACTAAAGTGTGTAGTTTCACTCAACCATCTACGTAGTTGCCTCTAAAATGTGTTCTAATGCAATTCTTAGGAACATATCCATATTCTTGACAATAGTGACAACTATACCTTGTGTTGTAATCCCAATCATAGGATTTTCCATTTTGTTGTACCTTTTTCTTCTTGTTTGATGTCCACTTGGTCTTGGATTTGTATTCATATGATCTGTGCCTATACTTCTAACAATTGTGGAAATACCCTTAAAACCTTTAAGTGCTTATTGTCTTTGACCTTCATTCATGTTCTTGATGTCCTTGCTTGTTGTACTTATGACAATAACACTTTAATTTCTTCTTAGGATTTTGATTTCCATTATTTCTCCTATAGATATTTGTTGTATGACCTGGCTTTCCACAATTATGACAAGTGGGTTTGTAGTTCTTAACTTTGTTATTCCTTTGCTCACCACTTTTAGATGATTCTCCTTCCTCAGTATTGGAGTATCCCAATCCAATAGTATCATTGTTAGGTCTTTGAAATTCCATCAATTTCTCAAAGTATCTGATGGCTTCACTTGGTTTGTTGAATCTTACAATGAATTCCTTCTCTTCTCTAAGTTTATTTCTTAGCTGATTATTCTATAACTTTAGAGTTGTGATCTCATTGTCCTTTCCATTCAATTCGTGGTTTGCAAGAATCAATTGATTCATTGTATCTAGTTGCATGTTAGCAAGCTTTCACACATTTGATGTCTTCTCTTCTAGTCTATTAGTTAGTATCCTTTTGTTATCTTCAATCATGACTTTGTATTCTTTAGCTTTCTTTTTCTATTTAGAAATACTAATTGGATTTCTTGTTCTATTTTCAAATTTTTGACCTCTTCATTTAGGGCATTGTTATTTTCCATCAGATCTGCAACTCCTACATCAAATTCATTTGAAGTTCAATTCTTAAACAATTCAGTAGTGTCTTCTTCTTGGTATTGAGTGTAATTTTTCTGAATATCTAGTTACTTTCTTCTCTACAATGAATTCTACAATTCATCTCTTGCTTCCTTGAGTTGGTGTAGGGCAAGCTGTATTTCAATCTTCTAGTTCTCAATATCTTTTCTAAACTTGTAGACTTTCATCTTCAAGACCTTACCTCCAAAGTTGTAAAACTTTCCTTTCTAGAGAACAAAGCTTTGATACCAATTGTTGGGAATAACGATGGGAAAGTAAACTCTGAGAGGGTGGGGGGGGTGTGTGAATCAACACTTCAAAAAAATTTAAACCATAAAATATTCACCACACATACATCTCATAATTTAGCATATAAACTAAAATAGCTAACTACACATTTGCATCCATAACATGAAACAAATGACACATGCCACAATAAATTTGGTTACCCATAAACCCTCCAATGAGAAGGTAAAATTCAGGTGGGGATGACACCCACAAATCTTCACTACTGCAGTTGTAAGGGGTAAAAGTACAAACATGTGTCACCCTTTTACAAAGGAAAAGGCTAACATCAAAAAAAGTGTTAAAATTCAACAATGTGAAAGTCATATTTCTGTTTTGAATTTTAAGCTAGTGTAAACTAATGAAATGTGTATAAAAGGAAAAATTTTATGTATGTTATTTTTAAAAAAAAAAAAAAATTTAAATTGTATGTTTTTATAATTTTTAATGACCTTTTTTGATAGTGTTAAAAATCGGGCAAATTAGGGGTTATAGTTCCCACGACTAAAATAATTGCAAATAAATGTTTTTCATCTAAATTTGAAGTATGTTATTGATGACATATGTACCTAGAACTATCGAAAAGAAGTTTTTAAAAATATTATATATTTTGTCTTTTATAGCTATTTTAAGTTGAACTTTTCATAATTTAACAGTTTTTCATTCCCACCATCTTTTCCCTAGTAAATCTATGTTAACCATTACAAATATTGTTTATTATCGAAGAGGACTCTCTCCTCTAGAAAAATTCATCATTTTAATTTTTTTTTCAGTATCATCTACTAATTTTAAATTTTTTTTGAATGTGCACGATCTTTAATGTCAAAATACCTACTTGCATTATTTTGTAATTATTGTAATCAATATTGTGTCACCTATACTTTTTTATTGGCATAATTCTAACTACAAGTTCTATCTAGTGGTATATATATTTTTTGAAATCCTAATTCTAATGATGAAATTGGCTTGTGAAGTGTTAAGTTCTTTAGAATTGCAAAAAACATGAAAGAAAGGGCCACATCAGATGATACATAGATGGTTTCAATCGGATCCAATATGACTGGATCAAATTTGGCCAGATCAGTATGACCCAAAAATTATCTACACAAGGTCACATGCATGAGCTTAAATTTTTTATTTGCTTTAAATAATAAAATAGATTATTTATTTTAAAGGTAAAGTTTAATTTTTTAAATTTCTATATTTAATATTTTTTTGATGAATTGTCCTTTTCTATTAATAAATAATATACTAGTTACAGTTCACACAAAAGGGCCTATTGAGCTTTTTTTTTGCATGATTCTTAACAACAAGAATCCTTTCAAACTCCTCTCTTGAAAAGATAATCTCAGATCAACTCCAAGGTTTTGGGCGATCTTGCGACCTACTAGAATCCACTTAGTTGAAGATAAATGTATTTGTTCATAGGGAGGCCTTTGTTGGTTCTGACTGATTTGGATAAGATTTTGAATATGCTTGCTATCTCAAAAGAATAACCACACAAAAAGAAATCTATTTTTCTATTTTTCTATTTTTGATGAATGCAATCTAACAATGCAACTATATGAATTCCTAAAATTAACCAAGGATTAGCGAAGAAATAACAAGGATAGGGTAACAATAAATTTAAGAAAATAACATGAGAAGAAAATTCCTAATGGACATAAACTATAGAAATAGAAAGTCTATGAATTAAGCCTTTGAAAAGATCAGTAGGTAACCAATGAAAACAAGAACAATGCTTCCTTAGTTTCACTAATGCAATCATCAATGGGAATTCAGTAACTGTAAGGTGTTTCACTTTTCATCAAATCACAAGGCCACGAAAAGTGTGCTCATGCAAGACAAAAAGCTATGCAAGAAAAAAATAGATGATCTCTTCTCAAACTAAGTACATCAGCAGAATTTGTAAAACCATAAAAAACACCAAAATTAAAAAATCGCTCAATCAAAATAATACAATAAAACTACTGGCTCAATCACACTTCATGAACATACATTTACAAAATATAACACACTTAGGCAAGAATCACTACACTCCTCAATTTATAGGCAATAAAATCTAAATGTGAGCACCAATAACATATATTATTGTATCAAAATAATGGATTGGAATACATATTACATTCCTCAATTTATAGGAAATCTTCTCCTCAATTTATGTTGAAAGTGAGAGATCTCTTTATGCAAACATATTCTTCTAAACTAATAAAACAAATTTATTTATGTATAAACTAACTCTCTAACTGGTGTTTAGTAGGACTTCATCCATATTTATATCATTAAATGGATGCATGAGCCTTTACATGTCTTAAAAAAAGAAAGCATGAGAAAACAAGAAGAAGAAAGCCCTTAGATGATGTAGGAGTGTCTGGAAGTGCCAAAACTAGGAGCTCCATCTTCACTAGGTGTTTGTAGGAGATAAATTGCCATCAGGATGCATTTCTGATGCATGGAAAGCTCTAAATTTGGAACTAGTAGTTAACTATTAGTGCACCTCTGACTTCTTCAAAAACTTCCAACATACCTTGGAAGAAGTACAACTTAGAAGTAGTATACCTGGTGCACATGGTACACTTGTGCACCTCAGATGTAGTTTCAAAAAATGCAAAATTTTACCAAGTGTCAAAACTGAAATTCCAGCTTTTAGGTTTTGTTCCCATTTATACCTGAGCTATGTCTAGGTATTTTCTCTTGAATTTCTCAATAATATTGATGACTTGGGTCACATTTGGAAAATCTAAAGCTTCATATTTGTCCTTCACTTTCTGCCTATAATTACCTAGCTTGATGCAAGTCTTTGCAAAATCTCCCAGTTTCACATCCAAGTCTAGTAATGCTTCTTTAGTCTTTAATGCTTGTCTAATATTATCATCATTATAAGCTTCTTCAAAAGTCTTTTAGACCTATTCAATAACTACTTCTATAGTCATCAATTTATCCCTTGAATCATCTTCAAAAATGTCTAAGCACACATCACTGCAATATTTCTCTGCCTCCAAAATTTTCTCTTGGGTTTGATCCTTGAGCTTATGAATATCCGCATGTAATGTCTCCATTACTTGATTTCCATCTATAATCTTCTCTATCCAATCATCAATTTTATCTAATTCTTCTACTATATATACATCCATCAATATCTAATACCTTTGACCCTTTATAGACTGTAATGCTTGCAGGTCCTTACCCTAGGCATGTACTTTGTCCATTAAACCAAAATCATAGTTCAAGATAGCAACTAGCTTATCTACATTATTTTGCATATGGTGTAGCAGTTTAAGATTTCCCTATATAACTGCACATGTTTCTCTTTAAAACTTTCTTGCCATTGTTGAAAATCCTTCAAAAATGGATGAACTTGCACATTCTCCTTATCCCTTTTCCCAAGTGCTACTTTTAAAGTCTCCTCATGATTTTTGAGATCTAAAGGACCAACTCTTCATTTAGATATCCCTTTAGGATCTCATTCTACTTTAGAAGAGTTATCTATTTAGTCTACTCCTATTCTAAGTGCCTAAACACTTCTTTGATTCTAGTTGTCACCATTGACTTGATAGTGTCCACCATAGGTTTCCCAAGTACAACCTCCCTGATTTGATAATCCTTTGGGGTTAAGTCCTTGATATCTACATGTGGAGGAGAGATAGCAATATGTGCAAACAAGTCCTAATTTTGATCACTCATGATAAAAACTAATGTTTGTGCATCATCTATACGTGACTCATGCTTCTTGAGAGCTTTAATCAATTCTCTCATTCCCTCTTCCTCAGTATCATGTTGTTGTCTTTTATTTATAATCACCTCTTTCCTCAACCATCTCAGAGTATGTTCCATCAAAGATTTACCTTTTCAAGAATAAGGAGTTTGTTTTGCTATGCTCTTTCCCTTACCACTCGTCTTCGAAGTCTTCTCCTTTTGTGAGAGATCCACATTGGGAGTCTTTGTATCTGTCGAGTCCATAGTTTTGACCTCTATGTCTTGGAAAGTCTATTGAGGTTCCTTACATATTTTCCCTTCCTTAGACACTTCATCAGCATGTATTTGTTGTGGCTCTTCCTCCTATTCTTCTTGGACCTTCTCTTCTTCATTACTTGGAGGGAGAGGAGTAGCTAAACCTTTATCCATGCAAGATGAACCTTGATTTGGTGATGGTGGAGCTACTTTGGGTCCTTGTGGTTGAGGTGGAAATTGACTCCAATCCTCTTGTTGAGGTTGATTAGTTAGAGTATCCCTTATCTTATCTCCCACCAACTCAATGCCAACTAGCATAAGATCAAAATCTAACATCTTAAAGACATTAGCCCCTTCATCCTCCTATTCATCAATCCATTGCTGCAACTCATCCTCTAAAGTAGTAGATTGAATAAGATGAGTGAGAATGGATGGTGGTGTAATGGTGGAGCTTCTTCTCTACTCCAACTCTGTGGCCCTAGCAAGATGAGTCCTCTGACTCAAAGAAAGGTTGTCTTCTTCATCTTCATCATCCTCTTCTTCCTCATTTGGAATGACTTCCAGGACTCATGGAAAAGGAATAACTCTTCTAATCACCTTTTTTTCCCTCTTGACTAGAGTTTTGATCTTTCATCTCTTAGGAGCCGATGGGGAGGCTTGTACTTCTTGTTGAGGAGGAGACACTATTTCTACATTTGTTTCAATTCCTCCTTGCCCTTGTTTAGTTGGTGGAACTTGAGTATTAATATTGGTATAAATAAGTATTCACTATTTAAAATTTACTTAAGCTTACTTTCGTCAATGCATTATTTTATTATTTATTTGGTTGACACTAAGGAGTTTGTGTACTTTTATGTTTTCATGTTGACAACATAGAAGTAAGCAACTCTAGTTCAACACATGGTGTCTACAACACTAGAGTTTGCATGTAATTAGCTAAGTTGTCATGTAGATAACATAGTTATTTGCACTCTTAATAAAGTACATGATGTCTACAACATTATTTTTCATGCTACACCTATGTAGGCTTATCCTTTCATCATCACAATTAATCTTGTGCTTAATGGAGGATAATACACTCTTGGTGGACATGTGCTTGGTTCTAAGACTTATCAATGTGTTGACTTCTAGACATTCTAGAAGAATTCTAGAGGCCTTTATAAACAAACACTCCTAGTGTACTTGTACATCAATTGAATATCATATTGTTATTTTGATCATACTCTATTGGTCTATTATGTTCTTGTGCTTGGGTTCCTTGATCTTGGGTGATTTTTCCCTAAGGAAAATTCTTACAATTAACTTGGGTCTGCATAGCTTCTACATTCTCTAACCCTTGTACATTCTCTACCCCTTGTTGTGGTGGTGCTTGAGTTGTTCCTTCTTTTGGCTTGACTTGTTGGGGAGAAGTTCTTTTCATCTTGCATTTACGCTTCTGAGACCTATAATATCCAACTTCTCTATCAAGTTGGTATACTATTTTTGGCCTCACTAGGGACTAAGCTATGAAAGTGGGCACTGTTACCTTAGTTCCTCTACCTTTTGATGGATAGGTTGTAGCTTGGAAGACTACCATTTGAGGAGTTATATCTAGTTTGAAAGATCTTTTGACCCAATCATTGGTTAGTTTGATGAAGTGCCTAGCCCTATGATTAATATTTGAATTTTCTTCCTTATCAATCTCTGCATTCATAATAGGTTGATCAAAAATCTTATCTCTATTATACAATGGATCTAGGACCTCTTCAGAATCTTGTTGCACTACCTTTAAAGGAACCTTTATCTTCAAAGCACTACTTTCCAAATAGAGAGTCATCATACAATAATCCCTTATATGAATATCATAGTTGTCTACTATGTTAATCCAATGGTCCTTAATTGCATCTTCATGTTGGAATTGTTTTCTTGCTAAGTACTACACTCTTCCAATGTTATCAAAATAGGGATGAGGAAAATTATATTCATCCAAGGGATATTGATCTCACTCAAACTCAAAAGATGGAATATCCTATCTCCAGGCCACACTAAATAGTTCTATAGTAATGGGCCACACCCAGGTTATCTTGTGTTTCTTCCTTACTATATCAAATGTAGACAAGAGTTGTCAAGCAATCTCCAACATTATGAGTCTATTAGATGGATACCTAGGGAGCTTCTTGGTATTGACAATCATACCCACTACCCTCAAATAAGTGAATTTCCTATATTGGATGTAATAGATGCCAACTTTTGAAATCTTTGCTGCTACCTCATCTGACATCCTTTTCACATAATCCCCTTCAATGAACTTGATAATTTCAAAAATAAAGGCATCATTCACTATTCTATATTCATATCTATGCTTTGGAAGCTTTTTCTTTACCAATTGGGGGTATACTATATAGGGCCACACATTTGCATCGTGCATGCTAACTTTTTTAAACAATTGAAGATAGTTCGTTGCCCTTCCAGCTAATAGGTACACCAAATAGGATGTCATATAGGACTTATGATTGCTCTTAATTACCACTAGTTGCTCATCCAAATTCTCACTAAGAATCAAAGCCCAATCAATTGGCATATTAGCTATTCTAATAGTCTTAATGAAGTGTACCATCAATATATTCAGGTGTCCTAATGCTGATAACCCCTTGAATCTAGTCAAAAGTATTATAAAATATCCAATATCTTCTTTCATATAGTCTCTTGTCATGTCCACTTTGCCTACTTTACACCCAAGAGGAGTCTTCTCAATGAGGTATAAGGATTGGATGATTTTAAATGCTTCCTCTACATGTTCTCTGTACTACCTTTTCGCTTGGTGAAGGTCAATCTGATACAATGATGTGCCTATTGGATACAATTGATTAATTGTGTGTTGTCTTTAATGTTACACAAATGCCATATTAGTTGACAGTTAGTGCATGCCGAGCTCACTTGGTTATGAAGATAGTTTTCCTTGTCTACCAAGCATTCTTGAGTCTTCTCTATATAGAAGGTAGTATCTATTGAGCTCACTTAGGTGTTGAAGGAACTTGCGTAGAAGAGAGTGTTAATTGATCTCTCTCAATTAATAAAGGAAGATTGAACAAAGCTAGTATTTATTGAGTTCACTTGGTTACCAAAGGAATTTTGTAAGATCACATTGTTAACCAAGCTCCTATTGGTTAACACAAGAAATCACTTTACGAATAGTTTCTACTAAGTTGGGTTGGCTACCATGGGATTTTCTTATTTTGGCATGTAAAGCTTAATTATTTTACCTATTGATTCTAGCTGACTATGGTAATGAATATTGGTCGTATTTGAGTTGACTTGACAACTTGGATGGTATAAGTAAAAGGTCAATTTGTGATTTCAATGTATGCAAGTTGAATGAATAGAAAGAAATAAGAAGAAAGGAAGCAAACTTGAAGGATAAGTAGGTATCCTTGTGAAGCAAAAAAGTGTTAGTTGATCAAGAAGGATTAGGTATAAGCTAGAATAGAGATCTGTAATCAGAAATTTAGTTGCATCACAATCAGGTTAATTCATTTTTACTCTCTAACCATTGTAGTAGTGATCTAAAATCTCTTAACATAATTGGTTTAATAGGCATTTGTAAATCCTCTAACAAGGTGACAATTCCTTTTAATTGTTTCAAGACCTCTTGCAAGGCCACTCCTAATAGGGTGATTAAATATTTTAATAAGGTCACACCTAACAATGTGTTTTGTAACCTTTAATAGGGTTGGCTCCTAACAAGGCTTACTTTAGAAGAGTGAAAAACAACAACTAGTTACAATTGGTGGTTTTTCCAAAATTGGGTTTCCACATTAAATTTTGGTGTCATATGTGTTCATATTATTTCTTTCATGATTGCAAGTAAAATTACTGACAATATCTTAAGATCTGCTAAGTTAAACACAATCTTGCATTTACCGAGTTACAACAATTTATGTATGCTTATCGAGTATTAGCAATAATCAGTTTTATTAGTTTGAATTTTATTTGACATCTTAGGGATCTAGAATTTATTTTAGTAGTAACTAATTGACCCCTCCACTCTCAGTTACTCCTCTTATATTTACAATAATTGGTATTAGAGCTTTTGGTGCTTGAAGAGAAGGTTTCAAGGACCTAAGCTAAAGATCAAGATGTCTTACAAAAGAGAGATTCCAAAGTTGAATAGAGTCAACTTTGTAGCATGACAAGGACTTATGAGGCTTCATCTGGATACCATTAGTAATTTAGGTTGCAAATATCTTGATGAAGAATAAAAAACTTCAACTAGAATATTATCAGTTGAAGATATTACTAAGAAAAAGAACCATAAATTATGATGATTGATATTGCATCTACTCTTAGTTATGCTGAATTTGATGAGGTCAAAGACTGTAAAATTGCTTTTGATTTGTGGAACAAATTGAAAGAAATCTATGGAGGAGATGCCAATGTAAGAAGAGCCAAGGAAAAAACCCTTAGAGAAAAATTTGATCAAATGAGAATGAGAGAAGATAAAAATGTTGCAAAATATTTGGAAAGAATTAAGGCTAGTATTAGTGCAATTAGAACATCTAGAGGAGAAATCAAAGAAGAAACTATTGTAAGAAAAATACTCAGAACTCTACTTCCCATCTATACAAACAAAGTGTCTACTATTCAAGAAAAGAGATGTGATCCAAATAGCAAGATAGGCTTGGATGCCCTAGTAGGAAGATTGATAGCTTTTGAACTAGGCAACTTTGACAACTATGTTCCTACTTCCAAGAATATTAAATATACATTTGAAGCTAAACTCTCACTCAAAGAAAAGGACAAGAAAATAAAAGATATTCAATTAGGGAGTGAGGAAGAAACTAAAGAAATTTCTAATAGTGAGCTTGAAATTGTTGAAGCCCTACTTGCAATGAAATATTCCAAGAGTAGAGGAAAGTGCAAAGGTGAAATTCCTCTAATCTATTTTTCTTGTGAAGAAATTGGTCATATTGCTGCTAGGTGTCCAAACAAAGAAAGAAAAGAAGAAAAGAAAAACCACAAGTACAAAGGGAAGAAGGAATTTAAAGGTCACAAATCCTACAAAGACAAAGGTAAGACAACTTGTTTTACGGTTAAAGATTCTAATAATAGTGAAGATGAAATAGTGTATATTGTTGTAAAAGAGGAATCTAATGATGAAGAATATAATATGGCACTTGTCTCTCATGTTAGTAAAAATGATACTTGGATCATAGGTAGTGGATGTTCTCACCATATGACTAGAGATAAAACTAAGTTTGAACATTTTGAACACCATGATGGAGATAGTGTAAGGTTTGGAAATAATGAACCTTGTTACATAAAAGGAAAAAGTTATATCTCATTAACCATTAAAATTTTATGTAACAATGCCTATTGGGTTACTAAGTGTAGCACAGTTGAACAAAATTGGATTAAAGGTAGAGTTCATGAATGGCAAGGCAAGACTACTAGATAACAAAGGAAATCTGATTGGATTAGGCAACCAAACAAAAGGTAACCTATTTTATCTTGATCTTGGTGATTGATCATGTTTTATTGCTCAATTAGAAGAAATCTGGTTATGGCACAGAAGACTATGTCATGTAAACTTTGATAATGTCATCAAGATAAGAAAACCAAGAAGAGTAAGAGGTATCCCTAGTTTGAAAAAACTTGATGTTGGATTATACAAAAATTGCCAAATTGGTAAAATGGGAAAGACTAGTTTTAAGAGCAAAAACTATTAGTCAGAAGATGTCTTGGAAATTGTGCATACTGATTTATGTGGACCCATTGGAATAGAAAGTTATAGTGGAGAAAAAAATTTCATTCTTTTTGTTGATGACTATTCTACAATGAAGACTGTTATGTATCTAAAAGAAAAATCAGAAGCTTTTAAGAAATTCAAATGGTATCTAGCAAGAGTAGAAAAAGAAATCTGAAAAAGATTAAAATGCTTAAGATTAGATAGAGGTGATGAATTCATCTCAAAAGAATTCAAAAATTTTTGGATTGAAAGAGGGATCAAAAGACACATATCAGCCCCTAACACTCTTGAGCAGAATGGAATTGCTTAAAAAAGAAATTGATCCATTATGGATTGTGCAAGAACACTAATGATTGAGAAGAATGTTGCTATCAAATAATGGAAGGAAGCTATCATCATTGTAGTTCATACTTTGAATCAAGTACAATTGAAGAAGGATTCAAACAAAACTCCCTATGAACTATGGTATGGCTACAAACCCAATGTAAGATCCTTGAAAGTATTTGGTAGCAAATGTTATATCTTGAAAGAATCTAGAAAAGGAAAATTTGTTGTAAAAGGTGATGAAGGTATATTTCTAGGATATTCTTATAGAAGTAAAGCATACAAATGTCTAAATTTATCCACTCACAAAATCATAGAAAGTGCACATGTAAGAATTGATGAGTTTGTAGAAAAGACTGAAGAAAAATGCAAAAAAGGAGCCAGAAGACTATAAAAGATTTGTCTACGATGAGCTTGATACATTTCCAAACACATTTGACAAAAAGGAGATTTCATCTCTTCAGCTCTCCATGTCTCCATCAGTTATCGAGTTGTAGGAAGTGCAAACCAAGTCACAGGGACCCAAGTCACATTTAGAGGCTACCAAGTTATTGTATATTGAGTCCAAAGAACCCGAGCCACAGATAGAAGGACCCAAGCCTAAAGTTGAGATTCAAAATGAAGGCAGTACAGTTCATTTAAAAGTCAATGTACCTATATTGACTAAATATTTCAGAAGGCAGCATGCACCTGATTAGATCATTGGAGATAAATTAGATGGAACAATGACAAGAAACAAACTAAAAGGTACATGTTTACTTGCTAAATTTGAACCTAGAACTGTCAAGGATGTACTAGAAAATGAAAGTTGGATTGAGGCTATGAATGAAGAAATAGAACAGATAGGAAAGAATAAAACTTGGACTTTTGTTCCTAGGTCCAAAGATAAAAATGTAATTGTTACAAAATGGGTATTCAGAAATAAGTTGAATGAAAATGGAAAAGTGTCACGAAACAAAGAAAGGTTGGTATGTAAAGGCTATTCTCAAGAAGAAGGTATTGATTATGGTGAGACTTTTTCTCCCATTGCAATATTAGAAGGTTTTTGGACTTTACTGGCATATGCAACTCATAGAGGATTTAAAAGATATCGAATGGATGTTAAATCTGCATTCTTGAATGGAATTCTTGATGAGGAAGTCTACATTGAATAGCTAAAAGGTTTTGTTGATCCTAACAAAAGGGACATGGTCTACAAATTACACAAATCACTATATGGTCTAAAACAAGCTCTTAGAGCCTGGTATGAAATATTACATAATGATTTGATACAGATTGGTTTTAAAATTAAAAATGATAACAATAGTCAGTATATCAAGGAAGGACCATATAAGAAGATTGTGCTGGCAGAAATATTTGTGGATGATACTCTATTTACAGGAAATGATGACTTATACAAAACATTCCTAGAACAAATGAATAAAGAGTTTGAGATGACCATATTTGGTGAAATAAAATTCTTTATTGGATTGCAGATGCAACGGAACAAAAATGCTATCTATATCACACAATCTAAGAACATCAAAGAGATACTCAAGAAATTTGTAATGGAAGATTCAAAATCAGTTGGAACCCCCATGTGTACTAGAATTAAGCTTTTCAAAGATAATGACTCCAAAGAAGTAGATTAGACCTTATGTAGATCAATGATTGGGAAATTATAATATGTAGTACATACAAGGCCTGATATTGCCTTGTCAGTTGGGATAGTGGCAAGATTCTTAGCAAAACTCAAAGAAAAGCACGTGATGGAAATAAAAAAGAATATTGAGATATCTAACAGGTACTAAAGACTATGGCTTATGGTACAAACTTGGAGGCAATATTGAATTAAAAGTATTTATTGATGCTGATTAGGCAAGAAATCTTGATGACAAAAAAAACACTAGTGGTGGAACATTCTTTCTTGGTAAAAGGCTGGTATCTTGGACAAGCAAGAAACAAAACTGCACACCCCAATCCACAACAGAAGCAAAATATGTGGCTGTAACAGTGAATTGCTCTAACATTGTTTGGTTCAAACAATTGTTGGAAAGAATGAAGGTTGAAATCAAAGAGCCAATAGTCATGTATTGTGATAGCACCAGTGCAATCAACATATCAAAGAATCCAGTGATGCATTCCAAAACAAAACACATTGCTATAAAATATCACTTTGTAAGAGAATTAGTATAGGACAAGGAAATCAAATTAGAATATGTGCATACAAAAGAACAAATTGCAAATATATTCACCAAGTTATTACCTAAGGATGCATTTCTATATCTAAGAGGTAAGTTAGGGGTCATTTCCCTATCTAAAGCTCACTAAATAAAGTTAAGTGATGCATCAATAGGAACTAAGTTGAAGACTAATCAATTGATGCAATATTGATAAGGATATATTGTAGATGAATCTATACTCAAGGTACATTGACATTAATCAAAATTGCCTTTGGCATCTGTTGTCAAAGAGGGAGAAGTTTACTATCACATCTTTCTAAAATTTTGTAATTCCAAGAAGGAGAAGTTAAATAGATCCAATTCATAGAGGTAGAACACTATCGGAGAAGTTTTATGTGTAAAGTCAAAGAGGGAAAAACTTTTTGATAGAGGGAGTCTTGTTCTCAAAATTTCATTGTGCCATGACATGTTGTGTTGCCATCAATGCCAAAGAGGGAGATTTTTTGATACAATTGATTAATTGTGTGTTGTCTTTGATGTTACACAAATGTCATATCAATTGATAGTTAGTGCATGTCGAGCTCACTTGGTCAGTGAAGATAGTTTTCCTTGTCTACTAAGCATTCTTGAGTTTTCTCTATACAAAAGGAAGTATCTATCAAGCTCACTTAGGCGTTGAAGGAACTTATGTGGAAAAGAGTGTTAACCAAGCTCACTTGGTTAAAAAATGAAGATTGAATAGAGCTACTATTAATTGAGTTCACTTAGTTACAAAAGGAATTTTGTAAGGTCGCAATGTTAACCGAGTTCCTATTGGTTAACACAAGAAATTTCTTTAAGATTAGTTTCTACTGAGCTGGGTTGACTACCAAAGGATTTTCTCATTTTGGCATGTAAATCTTAATTATTTTACCTATTGATTCTAGCCAACTTTGTTAATGAATATTGGTTATTCTAATTTGTATTTGAGCCAACTTGACAACTTGGATGGTATAAGTAAAAGGTCAATTTGTGATTTCAATGTATGCAAGTTGAATGAATAGAATGAAATAAGAAGAGAGGAAGCAAACTTGAAGGATAAGAAGGTATCCTTGTGGAGCATAAAATTGTTATTCAAACAAGAAGGATCAAGTATAAGCCAGGACAAAGATCTGTAATCAGCAATTCAGTTGTATTACAATTAGGTCATTTCATTGTTACTCTCTAACCATTGTAGTAGTGATCTAAAATCTCTAATAGAGTTTGTTTAACAACCATTTGTAAATCCTCTAACAAGGTGGAAATTCCTTTGAATTGTTTCAAAACCTCTTGCAAGGCCACTCCTCATAGGGTGATTAAATCCTTTAATAGGGTCTCACCTAACAACGTGTTTTGTAACCTTTAACATGGTTGACTCCTAATAGGGCTTACTTCAGAAGAGTGAAAAACAATAACTAGTTACAACTGGTGGTTTTTCCCAAATTGGGTTTCCATGTTAAATCCTAGTGTCATATGTGTTCATGTTATTTCTTTCATGTTTGCAAGGAAAATTGCTGACAATATCTTAGGATCTGCTAAGTTAAAAACATTTTGCATTTACCAAATTACAACAATTTATGTATGCTTATTGAGTATCAACAGTAATCAGTTTTATCAATCCAAATTTTATTTGACATCTAAGGGATTTTAGTAGTAACTGATTCACACCTCCCCTCTTAGTTACTCTTATATTTCCAACACTACCCTCGAAAGATGGAATACCTTTTCTATTTTCTTAGGTCTGAGATCTAGCACAATCTCTCCAGTTATACTCTTCATGAACCTTTCTTTAGAGGCATAGTTTTCCACTAGTTCCATGATCAACTCTAAGGACTGTACCAATACTAGGTGTGATGCTGCATTTACTAGTCTTGATTGAATAGGAGAAGATATCATGGGGGACCTCTCTGTAGGTTTTTTTCACAACACTAGGAATGCATTCTAGTTGATATGACCAAGTTTAGTGTCCCAGATCTCTGAATACTCATCTTGTAATTACAATTTTTCTGAAACACCTTGAAACTTGAAAACCACTAGTTTTAGGACCATTTTTGTAGTGAGGGAGGATGAGGAAGAGGCCATTGAATTTGCACAAAATCAACATCCATTAGTTTGGAGGTAGAAAAAAACTCACTAATGTAAACCCTAATTTACCAAAACTATCTAAAAACATCAAAAATTCCTAAATAGCCCTCTAAATGACAAAAAAGAGCACACTTAGTGCATCTTAGAGGTGTGCTAGGTGCACTTTTCTTTAAGAAAGATCTTAAAAAAAAAAGGATGCACATCTAACACACCTCATGGGATGCACTAGGTGTGCATGCTTATGATGCAAAGGTGGTGTTTAACTTTAGTTAATTTACACAGCTGTGCAACTTATGCTAGGTGAAAATTTAGCTTAGAGGTTTTTTAGTTTTATTAGTTTAGTTAATAAAAACAAATTTTTGCAAATACAAGGTGTTCACCTAGCACACCTCATGAGATGTGGTAGATGTGCAACTTTTTTTAGATATACTTAATTTTTTTTTTGGTGTGTTGTGTGTAGGTGTGAGGGCAGAGTAGTGTACCTTAGGAGGTGCAAAAATGCAAGAGATGATAGCTTGAAGAGAAGAATGAAGGTGAGGAGAGGGGTAGGGGTCCTAGGCTTTATAGTCCCCAAGCTCAGTGCACCTCTTAGAGGTGTGTAACTGTGTTGTTGTGCACTTCCAAGAAGGAAGTGCTTTTGCATGAATAACTTAGCGCACCTAGTGAGTTGCACTAGGTGAACTAGTTCACCCTTTTCCTTAGAAAATTTTATTATCCCTCTCCAAAATAAGGTTTCTAGAATCTAGGTTTTTAGGGAGAGACCTAGATTAGATAAAGAAACTAGGAAAAACCCTAAAAAAGACTCATGCCCTAGACTAGGAACCTAGAAAGCTAAAGAATTAAAGTAGGGGATCACCATTTCTAGGTGAAATGGGGCATGCATTGTGAAACCACAATAGGCTTAGGGGATACAAGATCACCTCGTGAGAGTTGACATGATTAAAGCTAGAATTAACTAAACTAATAAAACTTACCTCTTATATACAAGAATGCATCCTTAGCTAATGGCTTGGTGAATATGTTAGCAATTTGTTCTTTTGTATGGACATATTCCAATCTAATCTCCTTGTCCTGCACCAATTCTCTGACAAAGTGATACTTTATTGCAATATGCTTGGTTTTGGAATGCATCACTAGATTATTTGATATGTTAATTGCACTTGTATTGTCACAAAACATAACAACTAGTTCTTTGATCTCAACCTTCATGCCTTCTAATAACTATTTAAACCAAACAATATTAGAACAATTTAATGCTGTTGCAACATACTTTGCTTCTGCTATAGATTGGGATGTACAATTTAGCTTTTTACTTGTCCAAGAAACCAACCTCTTTCCAAGAAAAAATGCTTCGCCACTTGTACTCTTTTTGTCATCAATATTTCCTACCTAATCAGCATCAGTAAAAACTTTCAAATCCAAATTTCCTCCAAATTTATACCACAATAAAAAATCTTCAGTGCCTTTCAAGTATCTTAAGATCCTCTTGATTGCCATCATGTGATTTTCTCTGGGTTTTTCTGAAAATCGTGCTACTATACCAATTGCAAGAGCAATATTAGGCCTTTTATGAACTACATACTACAATTTTCCAATCATTGATCTATATAAGGTATGATCTACCTCTTTTGATTCATTGTCCTTGGTAAGTTTTAGTCCATTACACATGGAAGTTCAAACTGGTTTATAATCTTCCATACCGAACTTCTTGAGTATTTCCTTGATGTATTTAGACTGAGTAATGTAGATTCCATTCTTGCTCTGCTGAATTTGAAGATCAACAAAGAATTTAATCTCACCAAACATAGACATCTCAAATTCCTTGTTCATTTTCTCTGAAAATTCTTTGCATAGATCATCATTTCCTATAAATGAAGTATCATCCACAAATATTTCTACCAAAACAATCTTGTTATCTGGTCCTTCCTTGATATACAGGCTACTATTATCATTAGTTCTTTGAAGACCAATCTAAATAAGATAGTTATGCAATCTTTCATACCATGCTCTAGGGGCTTGTTTCAGACCATACAATGCTTTGTATAATTTGCAGACCATGTCCTTTTTCTTTGGATCAAAAAAACCTTCAGGTTTCTCAATGTAAACTTCTTCATCCAGAATACCATTAAGAAATGCAGATTTGACATCAATCTGATATACCTTAAATCCTTTGTGTTTAGCATATGTGAGTAAGGTGCTGACACCTTCTAGTCTTGCAACAAGAGAAAACGTCTCTCGATAGTCTATTCATTCTTCTTGAGATTAGTTTTTACATACCAATCTAGCTTTGCTCCTTGATACCTTACCATCTTCACTCAACTTATTTCTAAATACTGACTTAGTTCCAATCACATTTTTATCTTTAGGCCTAGGTACAAGAGTCCATGTTTTGTTCTTCTTTATTTTCCCTATCTCTTCGTTCATAGCCTCAATCCAACTTTCATTTTCTAATGCAACTTTGACATTTCTAGGTTCAAAATTAGCAAGTAAACAAGTACCTTTTAGCTTGCTTCTTGTCATAGTACCTTTAGATTTATCTACAAGAATCTGATCTGGTACATGATGTCTCATAATATACTTGGCCAATATAGGTTCCTTGCCTCCTAAATGAATCACATTGTCATCCTCTTGAACTTCAACTTTAGGTTTTGGTCACTCTAGCTTGGTAGGCATTGGCTCGATAGAATTTGAATGTGACTTAGGTTCTTGCAACTTGGTTTGAACTTCTTGCAAATTGGTGACTGAAGACTTGGGGTTAGAAATTTCTTGATTGACAAGTGTGTCTGGCACTGTGTCAGGTTCAATGAAAACAAATCTCCTCTAATCTTCTGGTTCCATTTTGCTTTCTTCTTCAGTCCTTTCTACAAATTCATCAACTTTCACATGTGCACTTTCTACGATTTTGTGAGTAGACAAATTCAAACATCTATATGTCTTACTCTTGCAAGAATATCCAAAAAATATGCCTTCATCACCCTTCACATCAAATTTGTCTTTTCTAGATTCTTTCAAGATATAACATTTTCTTCCAAATACTTTTAGGTAACTTACATTGGATTTATAGCAATACCAAAACTCATAGGGGGTCTTGAATGAGTCCTTCTTCAACTGTACTTGGTCCAAGGTATGAACTGTATTACTTATAGCTTCCTTCCAATATTTGATAGCAATTTTATTTTCAATCATTAGAGTTTTTGCACAATCCATGATAGATCTATTCCTCCTTTTAGCTATTCCATTCTGCTCAGTAGTTCTAGTGGCTAATACTTGTCTTTTCATTCCTCTTTTAATGAAAAAGTCATTGAATTCATGAAAAATGAATTCACCACCTCTATCTGATCTCAAACATTTTAGTCTTTTCCTTGTTACCTTCTCTACTCTAGCAAAATACCATTTGAACTTCTCAAATGCTTCTAATTTCTCTCTCGAATACATGATAGTCATCATTCTAGAGTAGTCATCAAAAAAAAGAACGAAGAAATTTTCTCCAGTATAGGTCTCAATTCCAATAGGTCCACACAAATCAATATGCACAATTTTCAAAATATCTTCAGACTGATAGCTTTTACTTTTAAAGCTAGTCTTTCCAATCTTACTAATTTGACAATTCTTGCATAGACCAACATCAAGTTTCTTTATACTAGGAATGTATTACTTTCCTAAATTTTCTTATTTTCACTAGGTTATCAAAATTCACATGACATAACCTTCTGTGCCATAGCCAATTTCTTCAACTTGAACAATGAAACATGAACATTCACCAAGTTCAAGATAGAACAGGTTACTTTTTGTTTGTATGCCTGATCCAATCAACTTTCCTTTATCATCTAGTAGTCTTGCATTTCCCATGCATGAATAACACCTTGAATCCAATATTGATTAGCTATGCCACACTCAACAGATTGTGTTTTAGTCCTTCAACCCAATAGGCATTATCACATACAAGTTCTTTGGTTAATGAGATTCTTCCTCTTCCTTTTATGTAACAAGGTTCATTATTACCAAACCTTAGACTACCACCATCATAGTCTTCAAAATGTTCAAACTTTGTTTTGTCACCAGTCATATGATGAGAACAACCCCTTTCTATGATCCATGTATCATTCTTGCTTACATGAGAAATAAGTGCTATCTTATCTTCCTCATCATTATTAGATTCATCTTTCACAACAATGTAAACAATTTCATCTTCACTATTATCAGAATCCTTAGAATCCTTAGCCATGAAACATGTTTTCTTACTTTTTTCCTTGAATGATTTAAAATCTGTCTTGCCATTGCACTTGTGACCTTTCTTCTCATCCTTGTTTTTCTTGTTTGGGCACCTAGCAGTAATATGACCAATTTTCTCAAATGAAAAAAAGATTAGAGGAACCTTACATTTGTATTTTCCTTTGCCTCTAGAATATTTCCTTGCAAGTAGAGCTTCAACCACCTCAAGATCATTGTCAAAACTCTATTCTAATTCTTCTTCACTTTTTGACTGAGAATCCTTTATCTTCTTGCCCTTTTCTTTGAGTGAAAGCTTGGATTCAAATGCTGATTCAAAGTTTTTGGAAGCTAGAACATAGTTATCATAGTTATCTAGCTCAAATGCAGTCAATGTTCCTACTATGGCCTCTAAATTTATCTTATGATTTGCTTCACATATTCTTTCTTGAATTGCAAAAACTCTAATTGCATAAATGGGAAGCAATGTTCTAAGAACTTTCCTTACAACTGTTTCCTCCTTGATATCTCCTATAGAAGCTTTGATTGCATTGATGCTTGGTTTGACTCTATCAACATATTATTCATCAAGGCATTTCAATCTTGTAACTCCAATGGAAGCTAGATGAAGTCTCATTAGCACCTGCCATGCTGAAAAGTTATCCTTGTCAAGCCTTGAAATTTCCCTCTTGTAAGACATCCTGATCTTTAAATTAGATCCTTGAAATCCTTCCTGCAAGCATCAAAAGCTCTGAAACCAATTGTTGGAAATATAGATGCAGTAACTGAGAGGGGGGGTGAATTAGTTACCACAAAAAAAAATCCATAGATCCCTTAGATGTCTTATAACCTAGTCGCTACTATCACTCAGTAACCATACATAAAAATGCTGTAACTTAGTAGATGCAATGTATGCTAACTTATTACTGATCTTTAAACATTCATAGAGATTAACATGCAACCATAAAAGAAATAACATGAACACAAGACACACTAGATTTAATGTCGAAATCCAATATGGGAAAAACCACCAAGTAACTAGCAATTAATTTTCACTAATCTAAAGTGAGCCCTATTAGGAGCCAACCCTATTAAAGGTTACAAAACACACTGTTAGGTATGACCTTGTTAAAGGATTTAATCACCTTATTAGGAGTGGCCTTGCTAGAGGACTTTATAACAATTCAATAGAACTCTCACCTTGTTAGAGGATTTACAAAATGGCTATTAGACCAAATCTATAAAGAGATTTAGAAATCACTGCTACAATGGTAAGAAAGTAACAATGACTTGACCTAAATGAGATACAATTGAATTGCTGATACAGATCTCTATTTTACTTTACAAGATCCTCTTCTGATTGGATACAAATTTGCTACTCCTCAAAAATATCTAATCCTTCTTCAAAATTTGTTCACACTTTCCTCTTCACCCAATCAACACACCTGCATGCTCACTCATTACAACTTAGAATTCACAACTTGACCTTTTATTTATATGTTATAAATTGTTGGTTCGGTTCATTTAAAAGTTACAATTATCAATAATCATTACATCAATTGGCTTCAATTTTTACATAAAATAATTAAGCTTTCTTTTCCAAAATAATGAAATCCCTCATTGGCTAACCCTACTCAGTAAACACTTCTCCAAAAATGACTTTTAGTGTTAACCAATTGAAGCTTGGTTAACATTGCAAACTCTGCAAAATCCTTTCGAGACTGAGTGAACTGAGTAAACATTGTCTTTCCTTTGCTAACCTTGTGAGCTTGGTTACCACTAACTTCTACCACAAAATCCTTCGATGCCTGAGTGAGCTTGGTAGAAATAATTTCCATAGAGTATTTTTAGGAATGCTCGATAGACTCTAGAATTTTCTTTGCTGACCAATTGAGCTCGATAGACTCTGTCTACTAACTGATATGACATTTTTGTAACATCAAAGACAACACAAAATTGAAAAATTGTATTCAACAAGCCAAGGCCTCTAGATTGTTTGGGGAGACAACAAAAATCCTAGGCCATTTTATGAAAGCCATGATGGTCAAAACTAGAAGCCTAAAGAAAGTCATGGAACAATCACTCTAAGTTTAGATAAGAGGCTTTGGAAGGATCCCAACAAGAAGAATAATAAACATGCATAGCCACTAGGATCTTTGAACAAATTTGAAATTTTCATGCAAGAGTAGGGGGTTTAGTAAGCTAATAGTGAAACTTCTTTTTAATTTTAACAACCACACCATTCCAAAAATCAATTGGTGAAGCTTGAAAGGAAAAGGGAATGCCCAGAAAGTAAAAGATCTTCCTATGAGTGACCCATTTCCATTCAAACTGGTCAAGCCATGGTGGAGTTGGAAGAAAATATTTCTTATAACAAAGAGTTTTGTGTCATTGAATAGCAAAACCAGAGGCTTGACAAAAGGTGTCTAGGCATTGCAAGGCATTAGTGATGTTCTCCTCATCCTCCAAAAGAGTGAGAAAAAAATCATCAACAAAGTTTTCATTGACCAAATAAGATGAGGAATCTAGCAAGGAGATGCCATGAACCAAACTAGAAGAAATAGAGTGGGATAGAAAGGAACCAAACCCTTCAACAAAATGAACATATAAAACTAGAGCTAGAGGGAAACCCTGTCAAATGGAGAAAAAGAGCCCAGAGGCTTTAGATTGAGAGCTATTGATAGTAATACAAGCATTAGTATCTCCAAAAAGTATCTCCATAGACTAAAGAAAATTGGGACTAGAACCTAGAGCTTGAAGAATAGCCAAGATGAAAGACCATTCAATTCGATCATAAGCTTTAGCAAAATCAATTTTCAAAAACATAGATGACTGATTAGATTTGTGAGCCCATTCCATGCCTTCTTAGATACCAATGATGTTGTTAAGAATATACCTGGACTTGATATAGCCAATTTTCTCTGGCCACAAAACTAAAGGTAGGAGATGGAAAATTTTAAGAAGAAATTTCCTTAGCAATAATCTTATAAGACACATTAAGAAAAATGATGGGTTGCTAGTTAAAAATATCCTTAGGATCAGCAATTGTAGGTATGAATTTGATGTTTTCTTTGTTGATAATGGCTCCTAGACTCTTAGAATGATAAGCTTCAAGATAAAAATTATGTAGGTTAGGACCAATAGACTCCCAAAGGTGTTTGTAAAATTCATAGGGAAACCCATCACACCTGGGGGATTTGTCATTAGCCATGGATAAGACCACCTCCTTGAGGTCTTGGATGGTGAGAAGTGTTGTGGTTTCATAATGAACATCCCATTTCTCTTAAGAAATGGGGACCCCCTAGTAAATTTTTCCTTTTCCAGACCCCTAGTCTAGGGTTTGAGTCATTTTAGGGCTTTACCTAGTGTTAGAGAAAAGCCTAGTCCTTTTCTTGAGAAAGCTAATCCCAAAAATTCAGAATTCTTGAGAAAAGTGTGATTTAAGTGTAAATAGGTGTGCAAGTGCACCTAGCACACTTAGCACACTCTTTAAGGCTTGCTAGCATGGAAGCATCTCCTCTTGAAAGTGTACACCTAGGTACATGCATAGGTGTGCACCTTCAAGAGGCACACTTTGTCCTAGGCCTATAAAATCCTAGGATTCCCCTTCTCCCTTATGCATTTTTCTTCTCCAAACTACTGGCAGTGCATCTTTACACCCAAAAAGGTGTGCCTCTTCCTTCGATACCTACATTCACCCACAAACACCTAAGGTTAAGAGGTGCACACTTTTCAATTTTGCAAAAAAACTTAATAGAACCTAAAACATACATAAAAACCCTATGTAAGGTGTGCATATGTGCACACCTTACCTAAACCAAAAGAAAATACATCATAAGGATTATGTGTAGTTGTACACCTTTCCATGGCGTGCAACTACTCATTATCAAAGGCAAAACCTTTAAGGGATAAGGGTGCACACATTGCATACCCTGCAAGGTGCACACCCTATTTTTCACCCACCCATGCATCTTTGCAATGTAAGGTGTGCACATTGGACACCCCTCAAGGTGTGCAATATGTACATTCTTTGGTGTAAATAATTGTTAAGTGTGATAGGACACATCTAGTGCACCCACAAGGTGCACCAAAATTTGCATAATAGTAGCTTAAAGTGGGTTTTAAGGTATTTTTTGATTTTTTAAGGTTTTGGGTTAGTTTTACTAGCATATAGGGTTTGTTTAAACTTGATTTTCCACCTCATAGACTAATATATTTTTATTTTTGTGTAGATATAGTGGCTTCTTCTTATTCCTCTGTCACTGCAAAGATTGCTCCTAGGCCAGTGATTTTTAAATTTCAAGGTGCCCAACCAAAATTATGCTTCTAAGATGCGCATTTAGAGATTTGAGACATAGAAATGGGCCACATTGGTTGGAATACATTCTTGGTTCTATGCAACAAACCAAATGAGAGGCCCCTAATAGTGTCTACACTTATAAGATCAGGATTAGTAAATGAAACTTTACACCCATTTTTAGTACAATCTTCTAAGTTGATCATGGCTCTAGCTAGGAGTTATGTTTTAGAAGAGAGGGTGGTCAAAAGCATAACTAGTGAGATCATTCTTGATCTAAGACCCAAGAATATAGTGAAAGTATTTCATCTTCTGAGGGTAGATCAATAGATAAGACTGACATACCATCAAGTAGAAAGGTGGTATAGAGATCATGAACATGAAGCTACATAAATTATTCAATCATCATATTTGATTGATAAGACACCTTTTTGAAGAAAATATAGAAAAGTAGAAATGACAAGAGGTTACATGAAGGATGATATTGGACATTCCATAGTGCTCCTGAGTAGAATCATGGGATTACCAGTAGTGGGACACTTAAACATATAGATGGTACACTTCATTGAAACCATCATAATGAAAAAGATGCCAATTTATTGGGCCACAATTCTCAGTGAGAATTTAAATGAATAGCTAGTGGTAGTAAAAAATGATCTAAGGTTTTATAGGACATCTTATTTGGTGTATCTAGTAGTAGCAAGAACTATAGATTACCTAGGGTTGTTTAAGAGGGGCAACTTGCAAGATACTGATGCATGACCTTATGTGGTATACCCTCAGCTAGAGAAGAAAAAGCTCTTAGATTACAACAAGGAATATAGAATAGTGAATGATACTTTCATTTTTGTAATCATTTGATTCATTGAGGGAGACTATGTAAAAAGGGTGTCAAAAGAGATGGCAACAAAAATTATATAAATAAGAGCCTACTACAACCAATTTAAGACATTCACCTACTTAAAGGTAGCATGTACAACTATAAATCCTAAGAAGCTCCCTAGGTATCCATGTGATAGACACATTTTTCAAGAGATTGCATGCAAACTCTTGTCTACATATGATAGAGTAAGGAAATAGCATAAGAAGACCTGGGTATGGTCCATCACCATAGGTCTGTTCAGTGTCAAGTAGAAGCAAGATACTATGAGTTTTGAGTCAGAATGGGATCAATATCCCTTGGAGGATTATAACTCCCCTCATTCATGTTTTGGTAATATTGGAAAAGTCCAATTCTTAGTAAGAAAACAATTTAAACATGAAGATACTATAGAGGATCACTAGATGAGTGTAGTAGATGACTACAATATCCAAATAAGGGATTATTCTAGGATGACTCTTTATTTAGTAGGTAGTGCCTTGAAAACAAATGTCAAATTGAAGGTTGGTCAACAAGACACTTCAAATGTTTTGAATCCTCTATATAATTGAGATAAGATATGCGATCGACTGATCATGAATGTAGAGATTGATAGAGAAGAAAATGAAGATATCATTCATAGGGTGAGGCATATCATCCAGTTGACCAAGGAATGGATTAAGAGACCATTAAAGAGTAGGTTTCCAAGCTACAACCCACCCAATAAAAGGTAAAAGAGTGAAGGTTATAGTACAAATGTTCACAACCCAATCTTCAATTAAGCTAGAGATAGTGTATCATTATGATAGGGAAGTTGTGTACTTCAAGGCACATAAAGGCAAAAATAAAAGGAAAAGAGTTTCTCCACAGCGAGTTGAGCCCAAGGGTGAAGGGACTCAAGCCTAAGAGGAAACTCAAGCTAAAGAAGCCACTCAAGATCAAGATAATCCACAAGTGCCACCACCAGAATAGGGACATGGATTTGAAGAGCAAGAACAAGAGGTGTCCCAATAGGTTCAAGGAGAAAAAGGCTAAGACTCCAATTAAAAGGACTAGAAGATAGAGGGTGCAAAGTAAGGTTATTCCTATTCCTTTAGTCTTGGAAACCATTCTTAAAGGAGTTGAAGAGGATGAAGAAGATGAAGAGGATAACCTTCCCTTGAGTCAGAGGACTCATTTAGCCAAAGCTACTAAGGTAGAATGAAGAAGTAGCTCCACTATAGTGTCATCATCCATTCCTACACAACCTATTTAGGTTATAACTTCGAAGGATGAGTTACAATAGTGGATTGATGAACAAGGGGACTAAGGGGAAAATATTTTTAAATGTTGGATTTTGACTTCATACCTATAGATACTAAAATCATAGGTGACAAGATAAGGGATACATCAAAGAATCAACCTTTGGGAGGAAATTGGAGTCAATTGCCATCTTCTCCACAAGGACCTCTAGGCGCCCTGCCATCATCAGGTCAAGATGTATCTTTAGTGGATAAAGGTTTAGCAACTCATCTCCCTTTGGTGAATCATGAATAGGTGCAACCAATGTAAGAAGAAAAACCACAAAAAAGATCCACCAATAAAGTATCGGAGGAGGGGAAAATATATGAAGAACCCCAACAAAATTCTCAAGATATAGAGGTAAGGACTATGGGTTGAACAAATATAGGGATGCCTGATATAGATTCCTCATAGAAAGAAAGGACTCTAGAGAGGAGCAATAAGGGAAAGGTTCTAGTAGAATAAATCCCCTCTTAATCTAAATATAAGTCTCCAATGGAAACTACTCCAAGATGGTTGAGAAAAGAGGTGATGGTTAGGCATAAAAGGAAATTGTATTGCACTAAGGAAGAGGGAATGAGAGAATTAGTTGAAGCTCTCAAGAAGCCCAAGTTACCTAAGGGTGATGTGTGTACATTGGACTTCATTATGAGGGACCAAAATCACAATTTTTTTGCTCACATTATTATCCCTTCTTTACATGCAGATACTGAAGATCTGACCACAAATGATTATCAAATCAAAGAAGTATTGCTGGAAAAGTCAACTGTGGACAAATCTAAATTAATGGTCACCATAGGAATTAAAGAAGTGTTTAATAATTTAGACAAAGATGAGGCTGAATTGGTCAAGTTGAGAAACTAGAATGAAATCATGAGGGGATTTTTTCATGAGTTAGTTGGTCCTATGACCCAAATAATCTAGAGGCCACTCTTGAAGTAGCTTTGGAGAAGAAAGTTAAGGCAGTTATACTTGTCGATCCATTTTTGAAGGCTTGTCAATTATGGCAAGAATGTTTTGAGGAAAATTGTGTGTAGATAATACAGGGGAACCTTATGTTATTGTACCATATGTAGAAAAATGTGGAGAAATTGGTTGCTATATTGAACCAAGATTTTGGATTGATGGACAAGGTATATACCTAAGAAAAAGACATTCAAGCATTGCAATCAATAAAATATTAGAGATATGGTATGCTAATGGATGTATATACGGGGGATGAGTTAGATAAGATAGATGATTGAATTGAGAAGATTGTGGTTGGTAATAAAGTAATGGAGACACTACATGTGGATATTCATAGGCTCAAGGATCAAACCTGAGAGAAAATTTTGGTAGTAGAGAATTATTATAGTAATGTGTGCCTTGACATCTTTGAAGATGAGACAAGAGATAAAATCCTACTAGTGCAGATAGTCATCAAATAGTTTTTAAAGATATTTGATGAAGCTTCAACTGATGGAGACATTAGACAAGCATTTAAGATGGAGGAGGCATTATTGGAATTTGATGTAAATCTTGAAGACTTTGCAAAGACTCACATAGAAGTGGGAAATTATAGGAAAGTAGTAAAAGATAAGTATGATGCTTTAAATTTTCCAAATCTAACCCAAGTGATGGAGATCACAGAGAAATTCAAGAGAAAATATCTAGACATAGTTCTAGCATGAAGGGGAACAAAACCGAAAAGCTAGAATTTCAATTTTGACACTTGGAAAAATTTTGCATTTTTCAAACCATGTCTCCAAAGGTGTGATGTCTCCCAAGGTGTGATGTCTCCCAAGGTACACTTATACAAAGGTGTGTTGAATTTTTTTGAAGAAGCTAGTGTGCTGATAGTTAACTACTAGTTCCAAATTTAGAGCTTTCCATGCACCAAAAATGCATTCTGATGATAGTTTAACTCCTAAAAACATCCAAAGTAAGGTTGAGCTTCTATTTTTGGCATCTACAAAGACTCCTACATCATCTGATGGCTTTCTCCTTACTTTCTTATGATTTCTTTGTTTTAAGATATTTAAAGGCTCATGCACCCATTAAATGATATAAAAAAGGGTGGAGTCCTACTTAGCACCATTTAGAGAGTTAGTTTGTACATAAATAGAGTTGTTTTATTAGTTTAGAAGCATATATTTGCATGAAGAGATCTCTCGCTCTCAACACAAATTAAGGAGAAAATTTCCTATAAAGGAATTAAATATGTATTCTAGGTTATTGTTTTGATGCAATAATGTATGCTATTGGTGCTCTCATTCAGAGTGTATTTATTCTTGTCTGAGTGTGTTATATTTTGTGAATGTATGTTCATGGAGTGTAATGGAGCCAATAGTTTTGTTGTGTTAGTTTGATTGAGTGATCTTTTAATTCTAGTGTTTTCCATGTGTTTACGAATTCCACTAATGTACTTAGTTAGAGAAGAGATCACCCCATTGTTCCTGCATAGCTTTGTCTTGCACGAGCACACTTTCTGTGGCTTTGCGATCTATTGAAAAGTGAAACATCTTATGGTTACTGAATTCCCATCAATGATTGCATCTATGGAATTAAGGAAGCATTGCTCCTATTTTCATTGGTTATCTATCAATCCTTTCAAAGGTTTAACTCATAGACGTGTTGTTTCCATGTCTTATGTCTATTAGGGATTTATTTTTAAAGTCATTTGTTTAAAATTATGGTTAGCTTACCTCCATTGTTTGCTTTTACAAAAACTTGGTTAATTTAGGCATTCATATAGTTGCATAGTTAAAATTACATTAATTATAAACAAATAATACAAAAATATATTTCTTTTTGTGTGGTTACTCTTTTGAGATAGCAAGAAGATTGAACATCTTATCCAAAATTGGTTGAACTAGCTAAAGCTTCCTTGTGAAAACTCACATTTATCTTCCACTGAGTAGATTCTAGTAGGTTGCAAGATCACCTAAAACCTTGGAGTTAATCCCAGATCACCTTTTCAAGAGAGGAGTTTGTAAGGATTCCTACCATTAAGCATCATAAAACTCAACAAGAAGCTATTCATAGAAAGCACATTGATCAAATTCTAAGCGGTTTGGAGTAACAAAAATACACTTTCTGAGGGCTTCCTTTTGAGCAATTGAATTTCCTTGCGAAGCTAAGACATTTTCATAATGGTGAACAAAAGCTTGTAGGATGTTAGGGAGATTGAAGAGAACAAAATTTCCCTATTTGATCATTTTAATCCCAAAAATGGTATGATAGGCTCTAAGAGCCTGGAAGAATTCTTTAGAAGCCTTATTGCCAACCTCCAACTAATAGAGGTGAGCTTTGATTTGAGCCCCTTGAGAAACATAATTACCTACAATGTGTTTGTCATGACGAATCTTGGAAAGTTGGATTTGCAAATCAACATCAAAAGGGTTAAGTGTGAGAGTTTCAAAAGCTTTCTTCAGAGCTGTGGTAGTGGATTCATAAGACTATCATCTGAAAACTACCAACTGCTACCCATAGATTTGCAAAAATCTAGGAGTTTTGATAACAACATCATTCCATCATTGGATCCAACTTGTCTAAGAAAATGGACCTAGCTCCAAATTCTAGACATGTAGGATATGAGAAATAGTGGAAGCATGTGTCAACATTGATGTAATGAGGAAAAACTACATCCTAATAGCTCACTGGATAATTATGTGCCAAGAAATGGTAAAATAAATGGGATGGTGGTCTAATAATGACACATCTGGTAGAGGAATGCTAGATAAATTTGATCCTTATAAAAGGTGAAAAAATATTGTGTAGTAATCATGGAACAATCGAGATATTTTTAAATGTAGTCAGAGCCAACACAAAAGTTTGACCAAGTGTGCTAGACCCCACTATGCTGGTGGCAATTAGTATTGGGATCATAAAGGCCCAATTTATTACCCATGTAGTACTAGGCTTCCCTTTCTCCAGCTATCAAGCGAAAAGGCAATATGCCATCTTTTTCAGAGGCCAACTACACCATATTAAAATCAGCACACATAACCCAAGTAGTTGGAGGCAAGTTGTTAGCCATCCAGCCCCACAATTGAGATCTTTCCACAATGTCATTGGAAGTATAAAAATTAACTACTATAAAGGAATGATTGTTGATAGAAATAAAAAGCCAAATTATTTTGTGCATGTGGTCAAAACCATGCAAAATAATAGCATAATGAAGATGAGGTGATAGAAGAGTAACTACACCACCTGTACTAGTTTCATGCTGAGAGGAAAACATAATGCCATTTGGCCAAATCATGTGACATGCAAAAGAAAGCATGAAACCATAAATTTTAACCTCTTTCATGCAAAGAAAATCTAAATTACCAAGGCTATGATGGGTGTCCCTAACATAGCACTTTCTAGAGAGGTCTGTAAGACCTTGCACATTCCATGATTAAAAATTCATAAAAACTTTTCCATATCTTCCTCGTCCTCAAGAAAGGAGTAACTATTTTGCAAGAAAGTTGAAAGTTGGTTGAAGCCATAGGGAAACTCCTCTAGTTTCTTAGCACATTTGGGAGGACTATGAGAACACGACACATTCTAAGTTGCAATGGAGAATTCAAGAAACAAAGTGTGAACCACAATAGAAGTGGTAGAACCATAATAGAAGTGGTAGCCCTTGCAACTGCCTTGATCCCTTGTGAACTAGTAGGGTTTGAAACCTGAGAAACAATAGGGTTTGATTTTAGAAAACTATCGTCAACCCTACAATGGTTGGGGTTTTCACTCCTATTGAAATAGAAGGAACTAAAATGACAACAACATATGACTGTTTAGGAGCCGAGGGAGTCTATTCCTTTCACCCAATAGTAGTCCATTCCTCCTTCTATTTACCTTCTACTAGTTTGGTAGGGCCGTCCTTAGGTGGGGGTTTAACCGTAGGCATTGCCAAAGGGCAATCCCTAATCTTGTGTTCTACTAATTGGCACCTATTACATGTGTTGAGCAGGTTCAAATAGAGAACCTTCTAAGAGATTGTTTGAGAACCAATCTATAATCTCCACAGAATCCTTGAGATCCTTGGAGAGATCAAACTTAATGCACACACATTTCTGAGGATGAGCATTGAAAAAAATTTATGTTCCTTGGCAGTAACTTTGCCAAGAGGATTGGCAACAAAATCAATAAAAGGCCAACATGGCAAGGGTAAACCTAAGAACTCAACCCAAATAGGAACCCTAAGATTTTTGTCATCAAAGATAGCAAAAAATCTTGACCATCTTTGAAAAAATACCAGGGAGGAACATACTGACCAAGGGCCATTGTTAAAAACTGCGTCTGCCTGAGACGGGTTGGCAAAATGAAATAAAAATACCTTTGGTAAGGTTTTCATAGCATCAAAGTGAACTCCATGAGGAGTCCAACTCTTGTTAACTCATTCTTGGAGCATAGCTTCAAGAGGAATTCTACCCATAAAATACCCTATCAAGGTATACTATTCTAGCCAATCACAAGCAACATCAAATTCTTGTAAAGGAAGGATAATATTAGGATTACATCGTGAAAGACCTTCGAGACGAATTTGTAAGGATGTTTGTTCAATAGAGATGCCATGGCTTTTTGAAGTAGCAATGTGAACACCAATATCAACAACTAGGTCACCACTGGTTAGGGTCATTATAAACTAGCATAAAAACTCTATCCCTAAATGCAATTTGATAGGTGGTAAACATAGAAGAAGAGCTCAAATAGAGAGCCATCCGCAAGCAAACTCAAAGAACACAATAAAATAAGTTTTTATTTTAAAGGTAAAGTTTTATTTTTATATTTTAATATTTAATTCAATAAAATAGTTTTTTTAGTTTAAAGGTAAAGTTTTATTTTTTAAATTGTTATATTTAATTCATATTTTCATTTGTAGTATTAAAAAAGTTAAGTTTACATGAAATTTTATTGAATTAAATAAATTCTATTAAAGAAATATTTGGAAATTAGATTTTTAAAGTTATTTATGTATTTAAATTGATTAATTAAATTTATTATTTATTTTAAATTAATTAATTAATTTGATTTAAATCAATTATTAGAATGAATTTAGGTATTTTAAAACATTATGAAAACTATTAAAATTATTAAATAGTTAAATTTTTTAATTTATTTAATATATTTAGTAAATTATTTAATCTAAATTTAGCAATGCTTTAATGCAACTACTTGTCTTAAGATTTTGTAGTCTTACAAATAATCAAATATAATAAGCTTCTAAAGTTGAAAGTTTTTTCTAAATTGTATATGATCAACTATTATTTCTGTAATTGAATTTGGAAGTTTTTTGTGTTCAGGTTATTTCAAGCTCTCTATTCAAGTTTTTGTGCAATGGGGAATAAAGAAAAAAGAACAAAAATATATGATTGAGTTAGAGATGACAAGAAGAAAGGATGGACAAAATGGAGTATAGAGCCACCAATTGAAGATCCATTGATTGAAGTTGAAGAAGATACTATTGAAGTTCCATAAAGTAGTATGAAATTTGGAAAATATGGTTTACGGTTGGAAAATTTACTAGATATTGACGAAAACTCTCTTTTTAGAGAAATTGAATCATCTGAACACATGATGCTTGAAAGTAAAATTAAGCTACTTCTTAAAAATATTTGGGAGAATTTTTTTGAAAATAAATCTCTAATTGGTAAAGCACAACTATTTGTTAGATTATTTAGGAAAAGGGAAATGAAGCATGTTCTAGAGTTGTTAGGTGTGAACAATAAGAAAAGTTCATAAGATAATGTCAAGGCAACAATAATTTATAATTTGATAGATACATTAAATACTATTGATAACACAAGTTGAGTAGTTGATTTAAGTGTTGCATGGAGAGCATTGATAATTATGATTACGAGAAAGGACTTTTCATAGAAAAAACAAGTTTGAGCATTTTCTAAAATGCTCAATCTATCTAGAAACTCTGTTCAAAGATGCATAAAAAGGAGAAATTTTCTTGATGAGAACATTGAAAAGAATTGGGTTAATATTTGTCAACTTTCTTAAAAGGATAGAATTTTTGAAGATGTTAGAAGACAGGTTTTGAATATTGGACTAGCTAGTCACGTGTTTCTTCCAATAGAAGAGACAATATATAGATCAAAGATGAAGAGATAGGTATGAAAATAGGACATCCAAAACACTTTGTAGATACAACACAAAGTGAATTATTTGAAGCTTTCAAAAAAGAATATGCAAATGTGAAAATTTGTAAAAAAATGTTTGGGAGTTTGCACCCCTATTTTGTAGACATAAATAAGGTACGTGAAACTTGTTGTTGTCGAAATCATGTTCAGTTTCATCTTTATTTGCAATATTTTAGAAAAGCTAAGACAACACTTAAGCCAGATGTGATATTTCCTAGTAGCACAACATAATTTTTCAAGTCTTTATTAAGTAATATTGTTGAAGAGTCAGATGAATTCAATGTAAAATGCATAAAAAATGCATCTACAAATTGTGGAGAGTTGCAAAAATTTCCATATGAAATGGACAATATTGATGTTTAACACTAGTTGTGTAGAATAGATTTGATTATGAGATATATCAAACAAAGAATGGAGAAGAATTTAAAAAAAAGGTTTTGAAGGAGAGTAATTTTCCATATGGTGAGTTTATGGATAAATTCAAAACTATGATTTATCCACACATCCAACATTGTCATGGTGCAATATGGAAAGTGAAATAGTTTCAAGATTCAAAAAATTATTTTCCACTATGATGCATTTTGTCAATTGTAGACTTCTCTAAGAACTATACTTTTTCCCCTCAATCTAAAATTCAAGGTAAATATTATAACTTAGATCAAGTTGAAATTTTTATACAAGTTTTCTATAGGCATGCACAATTTGAGGTGGATGAGGTAGAAAGTATCGATCCAGATGAACACATTATCATTAAGGAGGTCAATTTTCATCTTAGTGATAATAGGGTTGATGATAGGAGCTATGTAGCTCATTATTTTGGAATGTTCTTTGATGATATCTTGAATCATGGGAAAACTAGTTTAAAACATTGGATTTGGTCTAATGTTTGTGCTGGTATGTGTATTTGAGAGTTAAACTTTAAAATTTCATCCACATTTAATTAACTGAACAATTAATTATATAGATTTAATTACTCATTAATTTATTTTAATTTTTTCGTAGGGCAATTTAAGTCTACAAAAGCATTGAACTAGCTTTCAACACAACATGCAAGATGAAATGTTAAGTTTCCTTGGAAATTCTTTGAAAGTGGTTATGGAAAAGGATGTTGGAATTCTTTTAGAAGAATGAAGGTGGGGGTGGGGGGGGGTGGGGGGTGAATTAGTTATTCAAGGTCTAGATGTACAAATAAAACTTTTCATAATTCAGTGAACTCATAGAACATTCATACCCATGCATGCATTCATTATGTATCAACTAAACTTATATGTTACTGTCAAATCCACTTGCAAAAATGTAAAGCATGAAACACAACACATCCATTAGTACATTTGACATAATGATTTAATGTGGAAACCTAATTTGGGAAAAACCACCAATAACATGCTACTCCTTTTTCACTCTTCTAAAGTGACGCCTTGTTAAAAGCCAACCCTGTTAAAGGTTACAATACACACTATTAAATGTAACCCAGTTAAGGGATTTTAGTCACCTTGTTAAAAGTGAGCCTTGTTAGAGGACTCTAGGCCATTCACTTGGAATGCCACCTTGTTACAAGATTTTCCAATGACTATTAAGTCAACTTTACTCCAAAGGATTTACCCTAGACTAATACAACTGTTATAAAGTAACAATAGAGCTTTGATTTCATACAACTTACAACCTCACTTGCAAATTATAGATCTCTATTCAATCCTCAACTCTTCTTGGCTTCCAACCTTTGCAAATCTGATAGCTTATTCACCTTTTAAGCCTTCTTGCTTAGTACACCATTACAAACTCTTCTCTTGGCCACTTGATGAAGCAAAGCCCCTTTCTCCTTCTCCTTATTAGATTTTAGCACCAAACTCTCTAACTCTTTTGCTTCATGACTAGACATTCCTATATATAGGAAATTAGAAATTTTTCCCACTTATTATCCATCTTCTAAATTAGGGTTTTAGATGGATTAGGTAGGATACAATGTATGTACCCCATACTTTGTCTTCTCTAGAAACTTCTCTTAAATCAATTTGAATTCGCCTCCAAAATAGTTTACATAATATTTTGTGCCACTAGCTCATCAACCTTATCTTCCTCCTAATTCACAAGTTCCAAGAAAACAAACTTGTCAGCTTTTATTTGGAAAATCTTTGATCTTTTTCATAATGCAGTAGCTCAACATTATTAATCTTCTAATGCTTGACAAATACTACATCACTCGGTCAACTATAAAATCACTTGGCATCAACTAAATTTTACTAGTGCTTGGCATCAACTAAAAATTACTTGACATCTACTATCTTGGTTAGCATCCACCAAAATTTGTTTTCACTCGGCTCCAATTGACTTTTTGCTCAGCTTGAACTAACTTTCTCAGCACCTATTATCCACTTGGTCAAGCTTGGAAAATAAATTTTGTTTAACTTATTCTTCTAAACTTTCTAAGTTTAGCCAACCATTTTGTAACCTCAAGTAGATCATCAACACATTATGTTATCATTTTCTTAACTAATCCTTGTACTTCATTACATAATCATAACTCAACCTTTCCTCTCGGTACTTTTGTTACATCTTGTTGAGCAAATCTTCCTCATCAATCAACTAAGTGATAGTACTTGAAACATATAAGCAATTGTCTTACCAGAAAATGGTAGGTTTGACATCAATGACAAAATAATGATTGAAACACATAGTCTTCTTCAACAATCTTTCTAATCAATGATCTTTTCAATCAGATATCAACAATCTCCCTCTTTGGCATTGATGGAAAACCAAATTAATCAACCAAGTGAAGCAAATGATGAACATCTTGTTCCATCAAACTAACAAGGTTAAAATAGTAAGCCAATACCAAAAATAAAAAATGTATTGAAATTTCTCCTTCTATCAAAAACTTCCACCATTTGATTAGGTTACAAAATATAACTCCCTATGATCAATAAAATATCTCCCTATTTATTTTGATCCTTTCTTTGATTTCTTTATGCTTTCTCCCTCTTTTTTCCTTGATCTTCTAATGATGTAATTTCTCCATTGTTCCTCTTATGCTTGATTAGTTTAATGTATTTTCTCCCTCTTTGAAAATAATTCCAAAGACATATACTCAACACTTTGCATTTTTAAGATATGTAGATATAGGTTGTTGCAGGTTCTTCAATTTCTCCCTCTATCACCTTGCTTGAGACTATTTTGTAGTTCTAGTTCTATGATTACTTTAGGCAATTCCTAAAGCAAGATCCACTACATCAATTTGTTTTAAATTAATGTTAGCTTGTTTGATGCAGGGCGCTCCCTCTATCTTTTACATTGTCTTTGGTAGGGGTATCACCCTAGTTTACCTCTTAGATACTCATAAGCATCCTTAGGTAATGCTTTTGTGAAGATATCAATAATTTGATCCTTTGCTATTGATATATTCCATCTATACCTCTTTATCTTGAACCAATTTCCTTACATAATGATACTTGATTGCAATGTGCTTTGTCTTTGTATGCATCACATGATTCTTTGATATATTGATAGCACTTGTATTATCACAATGAAGTGTCACTAGTTCTATGATTTCTTCCTTCATTTCGTTAAGTAGCTACTTGATCCATACAATGTTTGTGTAGTTAATAGTAGTAACAACATATTCTGCTTTAGCAGTAGATTTGGAGGTACAACTCTACTTCTTGCTAGTCCATGTAACAAGTCTTTTACCTTAAGAAGAATTCTCCTCCTTTGGTGCTTTTTCTATCATCAATGTTTCTAGCCGAATCAACATCAGTGTAGGCTCTCAATTCAAACTTTTCATTCTTCTTATAGTATACACCAAACTCTTCTATTCCTTTCAAGTATCTCATTATTATCTTTATAGCCATCAAGTGATTCTCTCTGGGATTAGCAGAGAATCTTGCAACTATTCCAATAGCTAATGCAATATCAAGTTTTTTATGTACTACGCATTGCAATTTTTAAATCATAGATCTATATAATGTTTGATTTACCTTAGCTGAATCATCATTCTTTGATAGTTTGAGTGTTGTCACCATAGGTGTACTTACTGGTTTGGAATCCTCTAGTCCAAATGTCTTCAATATCTTTTTGACATATTTTGACTGAGTGATATATATACAATATTTCATTTGATATAGTTGTAGTCCCAAAAAGAATTTGATATCTCCAAACATTGACATTTCAAATTCTTGCTTCATCTAATTTGCAAAGTCCTTACACAAAGTATCTTGTCCTCCAAATATGATATCACCAAAAAATATTTTAGATAATAGTATACCATTGTCCTTATTTGTCTTCATGTACAAATTGTTGTTATCATTAGTCCTTTCAAATCCGATCTTCACAAGATAAGTATGAAGTCTCTCAAACCATGCTCTTTGTGCTTGTTTCAATCCATATAAGGCTTTGTGTAGTCTACATACCATGTTCTTATTATTTTTATCAAAAAATCCTTTTGGCTATTCTATGTAGACTTCTTCTTCTTCTAGTAGGCCATTTAGAAATGCAAACTTGACATCCATCTGATAAACTTTGAAACCTTTGTATGCAACATAAGCAAGTAGAATTATCACTCCTTCCATTCTTGCAATAGGGGGAAATGTCTCACCATAGTCAATTCCTTCTTCTTGTGCATATCCTTTGCAAACTAGTCTTGCTTTGTTCTTTGTAACTTCACCATTCTCATCTAGCTTGTTTCTAAATACCCATTTGGTGCCAATTACATTCTTGTCTTCTAGTCTAGGAACTAGACTCCATGTATTGTTCTTCTCTATCTGCTAAATTTCTTCTTCCATAGCCTTATACCATTCATCATCTTGCAATGCATCTTTCATTGTCTTAGGTTCGTTCATGCTTAATAAACATGATCCACTTCTCAATCTATTTCTTATCATTGGCCTTGCATCATTTTCTCCAATGATTTGATCTATAGGATGATGTCTTTTGATATATTTGGACAATCTTGGCTTAGTTTTTGTAACTACATTTTGTCTATTAGCTTCAGTGTCATCATGTACATCTTTGTTAGGTATTTTAACATCTCTTTCATGTATGTTGATCTCAAAATTAGAATGTGCATTTTCTTCATTCTGGAAGTCGACATCTTAATGTAGCTCAGTTCCTGAATGCAACTTGACATTCACAGGGTATGAGTTGACAATTATTGAGACTTTCTATTGGTTTAAAACTTTATTTGTAGCATCTTCTTTAGCAGAAATTCCTTCATAGAAACATACAAATTATTTGTATTCCTCTAGTTCCTTTGTAGGTTTAGCCTCATGTACTGCTATAAACTCATCAAAATTCACATTTGCACTTTCCAAAATTTTGTTAGTGTTAGTATTTAAACACTTGTAAGCTTTACTTCTTGTGGGGTAACCAAGGAATATACCTTCACTTTTTGCATCAAACTTTCCACTCCTAACATCTTTAAGAATATAACGTTTTCTTCCAAATACCTTAAAGTATTTCATATTAAGTGAATATCCATACCATAGTTCAAAAGGTGTTGAATGAGTACCTTTCTTGAAATTCACATGGTTCAAGGTATATACAATAGTACTTATAGCTTCTCTCCAGTATTTTAGAATAACATTCTTCTTCATCATAAGTGCTCTGGCATAGTCCATTATGGACCTATTTCTTCTTTCAATAATGCTATTTTGTGGAGGGGTCCTTGGTGCAGATGTCTATCTTTTCATTCCTCTATGATTACAAAACATTTCAAACTCATTTAAAGTGAATTCTCCTCTATCTAATCTCAAGCATTTCAAACTTTTACCTATTTCTTTTTCAACTCTTGCCAAGTACCACTTAAACATTTGAAAAGCAACAGATTTTTGTTTTAGGAGTGTCAATATCATCATCCTAGAGTAATCATCAAAAAATAACATTATGTACTTATCTCCTTTGTAGATTTACACATTATTAGGTCCACAAAAGTCAATATGAACAATTTCTACTATTTCTAAGCTTTACTTTTAAAGCTTGACTTTGTCATCTTTCCTAGCTGACATTGTTTGCATATTATATTATTAGGTTTCTTCAAATTAGGAAAACCTCTAAATCTTTTCATGTTACTGATACTGATTCGATTATCAAACATGACATAATCTCTTGTGCCAAAGTCATACATCATCAAATTTTGCAATAAGAAAAGTAGCATCTTCTATATCTAGATAGAATAGATTACTTCTAGTTTGATAACCTTTTCTAATCAAGTTTCCATTTGTGTCATATATCTTGGAAGTTTTGTTTTCAAACTCAACTTTTCATCCTAAATTATTCAATTGTGACACACTTAACAAGTTATAATTCAATCCTTCAACATAGTAGGCATTGGCACATGAAATCTTATCTATGAGTTTGATGGACCTTTTTCCTTTTATCAAACATGGTGCATCATTACCAAACCTTACACTATTTCCATCATAACAAGTTAAGGTAACAAAATTACTTTTTTCTCCAGTTATGTGATGTGAGCATCCACAATCAATAATCCTTTTATCATTCTTGTTCACACAAGTCACAAGTGTAGTTACCTCATCCTGATCAGATTTTTCCTTCATTGCAACATATACCACTTCATCATCATGTTCATCAGAGTCATGTTCATCAACAATGTAGCACGACTTCTTGCCTTTGTCTCTGTAATCTCTACCATCATCTTCTCATTTATTTTTGTGCTTGTTTCCTTCTCTTAGTTCTTCTTCTGTGTATGTCTTGTAGCAATATGACCAACTTCATTGAAATTGAAACAAATGATGGGTAACTTACCTTTGAACTTTCCTTTTCCTCTATGAAATCTTCTTGCCAACAATGCTTCCAATTGTTCAATGTCTTACTCATTTGTGTTGCTTTCATTGGATGCATATTTTATCTTTCTTTTCTTCTTCTACTATTTTACCTCCTCATAATCCTTTAATAAAAATTTTTCTTTGAAAGATTATTCAATACTCATTGGTTTATAGTTTTCAAAATTAGATAGCTCAAAAGCAGCGAGTCTACCTACTAGACCTTCAGGGGTTAGATCATTTCCTAGTATACATCTTAACTCTTGGATTGTAGAAAATCTAATGGCATAAATAGGCAATAATTTCCTTAATACTTTACTTAACACAGTATACTTAACATAGTATCATCATCTATTCTACTAGTGGCACCTTTTATTGCACTAACAACTTGTTTTATCCTACAAACATATTGAGCAATATTCTCACCTCCTTCCATTCTCATTTCATCAAACTTACCTCTGAGACTCTCTGACTTGGCTCTTTGAACATTTTTGTCTCCTCCATAGGTGGTGGCCAGGACATCCCACATCTTCTTTGCACTATCAAGATCTTTAATATCATAAAATTTGGCATAGCTTAGGGCAGAGGCAATCTCCAACATCACCTGATTGTGTTCTTTCTTTTTCTTTATATCTTCAGTAGTTAAGGCTCCTGCTGGATCAAGATGCTCCACTAAAATGAAAGATTGTGCATGATCTCTAAGCTCTCCAAAGTGTAGCTTCATCAATCTTTTCCATGCAAGAAAGTTATCTCTTTTGAGTTTGGGTACTTCTCTTTTTGACATCTTGATCTTTGTGCTTCTAGTACCTTAAAACTAATCCTCTTAAGTACATGGATCTAATACCAATTGTTGGAATTATTTTAGAGTAATTGAGGGGGTGGAGGGGTGAATCAATTATTCAAAGTCCAAATGAACAAATAAATTTTTTCACAATTTAGTGAACCCATAAAACATTCATACCCATGCATGCATTCATTGTGTATCAAGTAAAACTTATATTTTTCTGTCAAATCAACATGTAGAAATATAAAGTATGAAACACAACACATCCATCATCACATTTGAAACAATGATTTAATATAGAAACCCAATTTGGAAAAAACCACCAGTAACATGCTACTCCTTTTTCACTCTTTTGGAGTGATACCATGTTAAAGACCAACCCTGTTAAAGGTTACAATACACGCTATTAAATGTGACATGGTTAAGGGATTTTAGTCACCTTGTTAAAAGTGAGCCTTATTAGAGGACTTTAAGCCATTCACTTGGAATACTACCCTGTTAAAAGATTTTCTAATGACTGTTAAGTCAACCTTACTCCAAAGGATTTACCCTAGATTGATACAATTGTTAGAAAGTAATAGTAGAGCTTTGATTTGATACAACTTACAACATCACTTACAAATTACAAATCTCTATTTAGTCCTCATCTCTACTTGGCTTCCAATCTTTATAGCTCTGACATCTTGTTCACCCTTCAAGCATTCATCCTCTTAAGCCTTCTTGCTTAATATGCCATTATAGACTCTTATCTTAGTCAATCGATGAAGAAAAACCCCTTTCTCCTTATCCTTATCATATTTTTGTACCAAAAACTCTAACTCTTTTGCTTCATGACTAGACATTTCTATGTACAAGAAATTAGAACATTTTCCTACTCATTATCCATCATCTAAATTAGGGTTTTAGATGGATTAGGTAGGATAGAATGTATCTGCGCCATATCTTGTCTTCTCTAGAAACTTCTCTTAGAATCTATTTAAATTTGCCTCCAAAATGGTTTACATAAGATTTTATGCCACTAGCTCATCAATCTTATCTTCATTCTAATTCACAAGTTCTAAGAAAACAAACTTGTTAGCTTTTATTTGGTGAATATTTGATCTTTGTCATAATGAAGCAACTTAGCATTATCAATCTTTTGATGCTTGACACATATTGCATCACTCGACATCAACTGTAAAATCAGTCGACATCAATTGGATTTTATTGGTGCTTAGCATGAATTGAAAATTGCTTGGCATCTACTATCTTTCTTGACATCCACTAGAATTTGTTTTCACTCAACTCCAACTAATTTTTTTCTTGGCTTGAACTAACTTTGCTCGACACTTACTATCCACTTGGTCAAGCTTGGAAAATGAATTTTATTTAACTTATTCTTCTAAACTTTCTAAGTGTATCCAACCATTTTGTAACCTCAAGTAGATCATCAATACATTATGTTATCACTATCTTAACTGATCCTTGTACTTCATTACATAATCATAACTCAACCTTTCCTCTCGGTACTTTTGTTACATCTTGTTGATCAAATTTTCCTCATAAATCAACTAAGTGATAATACTTGAAACATATAAGTATTTTTCTTACTAGCAAATGGAAAGTTTAGCATCAATGACAAAACAATGATTGAAACATAGTCTTCTTCAACAATCTTTCTTATCAATGAACTTTTCAATCAGATATCAACAAAGGAGAGCATGATGGAGGAGGAGCATGTGTAAAGCGTGCACTTCAACAACATGAACTTTTAGGTATAATATTGTTATGTACTAATCAAATTTGACATATCTAACCACTTGCTAGATAATTATTTTATGTTTTGTTAAAATTAATACAATTTTCTTTCTTATATAGGTGCAAAGATAGACAAAACAAATCAAGTTGTTGAATGGTACAAATCTCTTTTTTTTCCTCATGATACAACATATAATAAGGGTAAATGTACAAAGTTGCATTACCTTTCAGGCTAACTTATTAGAATGGCTAAATTTGAGTATTTCTATCTAAAAATTAATTTTGTTCAAACATATAATCTAGATACATTCATTCTAGCTAAGTTATATATGGTCTCACACTTTTCCAATTGGAATAAATGCATGTTTTATAGTAGTTTGTATCCAATTACTAAAGAAATAAAATTATTTTAGAAGACTGACATTTCAATAACTCTTACTATTTTTTAAGATATTTTTTTCATAACATATAAACACCATTTTGTAGAGCTCAAAGACAAGAATATTTTTATATAGAGTTTATAGTGTTTTAATTAGATATAGTATATTGTAATTAAAAAATTCTACAAGCACATATTTTAACAATCGACAAGATGTTGATTTTGAGAAAGAAAAAATATTAAATCATATAAAAACATAAAAAAATTATACGATGTTCTAAAGGAGAGAGCCTTGTTAAAGAATGCATAAATTTCCTTTTGGTTAGAGTAGATTGGTTTTGAAAAATGTGATGGGAGATGAAAACTATTGATTTTAGGTGAGTTAAAATTTGAATCATTATATAAGAGAAAATATAGGTCTAAAACCATTTTTTATTTTTTATTATTCTAGATATATATGTTATCTATAACATAGTCTAAGATCAAAGGGAAATAAATTTATTCCATATAGTTTTGTGGTGGCAGCTAGACCCCTAATTTTTAGCATTTTTCAACAACAAAAGTTTATCTATTAAAATTAGGAAAAAAAAAAAAAACAATTCTTACTCCAAATAACTATTAAAAATTATAATTCTAAACTTCATCCATTTCTACACATTTTATTATTTTACTTCATTTCCAAATTCTAAATAATAATGCCAGTTTTATGTCATTGTTGTTGAAAAATTATACTTTAGTAGCCTTTTCCTTTACAAAAGGGTGACACATGTTGTTGCTTTTACCCATAAATGATTTTCTTGGGAAGTGAAAGGTAAGCTTTCCATTTTTCTTTGACATGATTACTTTATTATTTTGATTTTTGACATAGATAATTGCCAATTTAATGTGTTACACATATTGATCAATCATATCCTTACAATTGTCAACCCATTGTTGGAATTATAAGATTGCATCAATTGATGACTACCAGACAACACAAACCTCTAGTAATTCAAGTAGGAGAAAAATCATGTTTTTGTTATGTCTGCATTCAAAATGATGCATTGTATCAATGTGAGAATATTGTGAATGACTATGTCTCTGAATGGACAAGGACAAACATAATCAAAAGCACCCCTTATGAAGAATATGACAATGACATAGACATTCATAATCCTATGTATTTATCTAATTATGCACATTTTTTTTTATTTAGTTGTTCTAGGTGAGTTTCTAGAAATATGTTTCACTTTTATATTTATTTGTCTTCATATTTATTTATTTGTAGTTTCCATTATTTTGTGCATTTGTAGGTGACATCTTTGCTATGTATGTAGATCCTCAAAATGTGGAAGGTGTAGACTATTATTTACTTAGATGGACAAAAGAAAAAATTAAGTTGATTGAACCAAGTACAAATGATGATAACCAATCATATCCAACTGGTTCAGTTGTTATAAAAGGTATAGATTATCCTCTCGTGAGATGTATACAACTAATTAGAGATGATAGATTAATTTTTAAAAAAAAATTCTTTTCTATATTATTAAGAATACTCAATGAAGTACAAATCTTATTTTGTAGGCACCTATTATCAACAAACAAAAATTGACCACAATGGTGTTCAATTTATTGAGTACATGCCTGGCCAAATTTTTTTTCTTTAAAACCACTTAGTTTTAGCCACAAAGATTTAGTTTGACATTATACCAAAAAAAGGACATAGCGAACCAAAGTGGAGGCTAGATATCAAGGAGCATGAAAAGTTGTTGGAGATTATTAAAGATAGAGAGAATCCTGACCATATGTATCAACAAATTTCTAATTGATAGATAGGTTTAATGATTCATAAAATATTTCAAATTTATATATACATTAATTATTTTTTTGTTTACATTGGTTTAAGTGTTTTTTCAATATTTATACACTTTTGCAACACACCTAGAAAATGATGTAAGATGTATTTTCATTAATTTATAGAACATGTAAATTTATTACACATTAAATTATGTAAAAATAATGTAATTATTTCTATTTACATTTACATTTGCTATACACTTTTACAACACACCTAGAAAATTATGTAAGACATATTTTCATTAATTTATAGAACATGTAAATTTCTTACATGATAACAATTATCTAAATAATAATGTATGGAGATTTCATAAAAAAGTTTCCAAATTTACATAAAAGATATTCTATAAATGTAAATACTAAATATATCAACTACATATTAACATGGTCACATAACTCATTGGTGCAAGAGCACCTAAGAAACAAGAACACAAGAAGGATAATATATCTTATGTGATATATTTAAATTCATTTGAGCCATTTATAATGTATTTGAGACTTTTGAGTTAAGATGTAAAGGTTAGAGGAGCCTTTTGTAATAAGTTGTTAAAATTGTAAAAGAAGGTCTTAATTTGATAAATAATGTCAAAATGTTTATTTAATAGGTCTAATTTGTAACAATTCCACCAAAGGGTTTTTGAAGAAGACGTTTATAACCAAGGCTATGAATAATGGAATCAAATATAGAAATTAGGATATGTAAATGGAGAAGGGTTGATGTTTTGTATTAAAACATGACGTGTTTTACCTCAAAAGATGCCTCTATATAATGAAATTATTTCATAGATTTTGAAGAGATCAGAATGTATCCCATTGATTGGTTTATTTTTGAGATTCTATGCATCAGATTGGTATTAGATCTTGAAGATCTTGAGTGTGTGGGTAGAGCGTCAAAGGAGGCAATCCACTCCAGAACCTTGATATTTGGTTTTGATTTGTTGATGAGTTTTTGGTTGCAGGTGCTCATCCATCTTGCTGCAAAAGAAAGATGTTGTTTTGTTGTGTTGATAGATATGAAAGTTTCATCAAGGGCCATGGGAAGGACTAATGGATGCCAAGAGACTAGGGAGAGAGGCAAGAGAAGGAATCCTGAGCACGACACATGGAGAGTTGGTTTTGGTGAGTTTGAAGCAACATGGTAAAGGTGGATCTCTAACCGATAAGGCACCATGGAATCTACAACTATTAATGCTCCACTAATAGGAGTATTTGAGAAGGTGAATTTAAGGGTAGTCCCATGTCCTTAAAGAAAAATACGATGGTGATAAAGGCATGAAGAGGCAAAGGCAAATGAAGGTAAAGATGAAGATTTTTGGTCTAATTTTTTCTTCCAGATTATTGATTCCATATTTCCAAGGGACTTGAAAACTTTTTAAGGTTGGAAGTATGGTGCAAGAGCACCTAAGAAATAAGAACAAAAGGAGGATAATATATCTTATGTGATATATTTAAATTTATTTGAGTCATTTATAATGTATTTGAGTCTTTTGAGTCAAGATGTAAAGGCTAGAGGAGCCATTTGTAATAAGTTGTTAAAATTGTAAGAGGAGGTCTTAATATGATCAATAATGAAAAAATGTTTACTTAATAGGTCTAGTTTGTAACAATTCCACCAAAAGGTTTTTCAAGAAGATGTTTATAATAGAATTTATGAATAATGGAATTAGATATTGAAATCAGGATATGTAAATGGAGAAGGGTTAATGCTTTTGTATTAAAACACATTGTGTTTTACCTCACAAGATGCCTCTATATAATGAAATTATTTCATAGATTTTGAAAAGATTAGAATGTATCCCATTGATTGGTTTATTTTTAAGATGCTCTGCATCACTCATAAAAAAATCATACATGTTAGCTATAATTTAAATGGTCACATAACTCATTAAAAATTTAATATGTTAGCTATAAATGTAAATGGTCATATAACTCATCAAAATATCATTTATGTCTACTATAAATGCAAATGGTCAAATAACTCATGCTAATATGAAATATGTCAAATATGAGTGTGTTGTAAATGTAAAATATCACATAGTTGTAAATCTAAATGATATCATTGTAAATCAATATCAAACATAAAAAATATATGAGCTAAACTCATGTATATGACATATATGAATATCAAACATGATCATGTTGCACTCCATGATGTGATTGAATCAGATGAGATCTCAAATCCTCTGTCCAATATAAGAACAAATTTATCATGAACATGTGTATAAATTCAATAAATAATAACATAAGTAAAATTAAATTTACTAGTAACTCAAGATGACTAGGGTCGACAACTATCTCTCCATCTCCACCCTCACAAGTTGTAGATGTAGTCTATATGCAATAGAAGAAACAAATATATTACAAGTTATACTTTACTAAAGTTTTTAATATAAGATCTATATAAAATTAAATATACATGTTTGTAAAGTTTTACCCGTGTTTCCTGCTACATAGTATGTGTAGGTGTATGCAAGTCCCCATATGCCATCATCATCACAAATATATGCCTACGTATCTCACTCAAGTCTGTATCACTAAAGGTCATATCTTTGATGTCAAGCGTGGAATCTATGAGCATATATGTGAACAATGAACATTGTGGTGGGTAAGAACCTACCTCGGTAGAGGGAGTTTCATCCTCCTCAATTGCATTATATGGTGGAGCTATAGCTACAACATGTATGTCATCCTACCCCTAACAACCCTATGCCTTCGATGTACCTCTGATGATACCACTCACATCTAATGGCACCGCACTAAGTGTTTTTTTGATCAAAATTTGAATAGCTCGATAGGCTGAAAGTAGATCAATGGACACAGATGTACTGATAGCCCTCAAGCAGTCTGCTAAAGACTCCATGGAGATTTATAATAGAGATGAGATGTTAACCTCATGATACACATCATCACCTGAAGATGATGCAACATTGTGACCACCTGTAGATGTAGATCATGACTGTGTCATGTATCTATGCACCCGATCAGAAGACATCTCATGCACCTGGGTAGAAATAGTGGCAATCCTCTTGTAAACATATCTATGTGTATTATTTGTCACTCTATCTCTAGCTACAACTAACTCCAAATGTTTTAGCATCACCAAAATGTTTGGACTCAAAATTGAAGCCCTATAAGCATATTTAAAGCATGTTTAATGTTTTTAACACCTTGCATTCAACATATTCACTCATCCCATGAAGATAAATTTCCATCACAAGTCATCTTGTGAAGTTCTATTTTGAGCAATGTCCAAATCTACATTTTTTCCTATGTCAAATAGTGACAGGAGGCCTAGCTTGCATTTGAATATCTCACACCAGTAAGGTTTCATGAATCGCCACTTTGGGAGTGTTTAGTATCCATATCAAAGAAGTTATGTTTTAGATTTCAATTTGTTTTGATATGTTTTGACTAGGTTTTGAATCCCTCAAAGTCAGATGATTATTGTTGTCATGTTGATGTAAATTGTTCAGAATAATGGGAGGCCCTATTTGACTAGTTATAACTTTGACCCAGTTGACCAAAATGAGTTAATTCCATTTGTACTACATTCTAAAGGTTAGAGACTTGTTATGTTTCTGATTTGAGCTTATGAAAAATCCATTTGATCAATTTTTGAATGTGATTCCATGTCCAATTTGTAACATTTTACTGGTGTCATAAAACACAGATTGATCGGTACCCCTGTTTGTGATGTCATAACTCTAAATCCATATTGGGTGAGGTGGAATAGATTGTATCATTACATTTTTATTTGAAAATAATTTAAGTGTGCTAGTTTGTAGGCTTTGAAGAATCTGTCTGCATACTTTCCCAGGTTTGTTCCATTTGATAAAATCATTTTTCTACCAGTGTTTCCAATTCTGCAAATCTTAGTAGCCCACTTTGACCACTTGCCAAATGTGCCCAATTATTTTTCATGAGCTCAAATCCCAAATTTATACTCTCCTCATGAAAATGAACCAATGCCCTAGTTTTCGTGCCCCCAAGTGTTAGTTTGTCTTATTTTTAAAGTCAAATTTGAATGCATTTTATGGTTTTCTAACTTTTTTTCTTGTAGGCAATTCTAACAAGGCAAATTTGACAGTCAATATCTTTTCATTGTGAATTCGTCATGAGGCAAGATTTGGCAGGGTAATAAAATGTGAAATAGAAATTTGATATGTTTATTTTCAGAGCTTGGTCATGGTTTTTTGTCAGTTTTTAAGGCCAATTAAAAGACCCCTTGGCACTAAATTGACAATTGGAAAGAAAGGGTAAAATGAGTTTTGAGAGTTGATTCAATGTTTCAAGATGAATTCAATGGATCAATTTGATATGTTAGTTGTTCGAAAATGAATTTTTTTATAGCCAAACCCACTTGGTGTCTGACTTATTGCTTTAGAAAGAATGAATGTCACGGAATGCTAAGGGTATTTTGACATTTTAAAGAAAAGTGCTTTTGTTAAATGGTGATCAAGTGTAAATGATGATGCTTCTATGAATGCTAAGTGAAAAATGGAAAAATTACTATGAAAATAGATTATATAGTACAAGAAGTATGAACATTTAACTATGTCTCATGATGTATTGGCTAACGAATGCAAAAAAGTCAAGAAGGATGACAAATTTATGATTTCAATTACAAATCTAGATCAATGAAGTCAACATTTATCCATTTAAGGAACCTCGCTGGGGCAACTTCAAGGCTAGATATCAATGTAGTGAGTACTTATTCCCCTATGCATCGATGTTCAATGCTTTCATTAGTTGCAACATGATATAGGCAAGAGTAGGTGGGTATTGTAGGAGCAGGATTGAATGAGATTCTAGATACTAAATTTTAGTGAATGTAGGCTTGAAATCTATTATATTTGGAGCCAAAGAAGGAATGTCAAGACTATGGAGAGAAACATTTACATCAACAAAATTGATGACCTTTTTCTTCCTTCTAAAACTACGCATCTTTCAAGTCATGCATCACTGAATAAAGATTTAAAAGGCATCAATTCATGCCAGTAATCAGGTCATCCAAAGAAAAATGAGTTAGAGGTCCTTGCTATCTCTAGGGCTGAGCAACAAGTGTATGCCGAGGGTGCACAATTTTATACCAAGCCTAGCTTGCTTAAGAGGTCAATGAGCAGATTGATTGTCCTCTGAATCAATTCATTAGAATGCAATAGTAGAGCACAAGGAGCTTAAGATGATTTGGTTCATGTAGACCAGTTGGGGAGAGCATAGAGGAAACATTTTATATCCCAAACAGATCCCTATCCAACCTTATGTTTTGAGGCAAAGGTTATCACGATTTATCCCACATTCATGTCGTGGTCCTTTTAGTTTTTTAAATACAAGTCCACTCAATGTTTAAATTTCTTTAAGACATTTAACTTTTCAAGCCATAGGTAAGCATGTGTAAGAGGCCCACTTGGCCGATGGGGGAAAACCAAATTTTGAACAAATATGCTGACATATCCTGTGAGATGGAGATGACATCAGCATGATGTGGAATCCATAAACCAACCACATCTTCACAAGTGACAGTGATGTGGCACCAATAGATGAACCTAGAGGTGACACATGGTAGGGATGTTCCAGCTTGACACATAAACCAAGATACTAACATGTCATAGTGGGACATGTGTCAAAAGGGTGCATTCTTGCATACATAATCAGTAGTTGCTGACTGTGCACGTGGGGATCCACCTAGCTGACACGTGGTAGTGATCCCTAGTTGGCGGTGATATGGAAAGCATTAGGTAGAGGATGATGTGGTGTTGACTAGGATAGTTCGAGAGCCAGTGAGAAGCTACCACATGGTAGCGTGATAGGTAGGATCAATCAGAGGGTGCCATGTGGTGCCTGATGTTAGGTGACAATGCAAAGTTCTAACCAATGAGATGGTGAAATGTGTTAGCCTGATCAAAATGGGTTTGACTTGAATGAAAAAAAGTGGAAAAATCCAAAATGACAAAAAATCAATATTTTATTATTTCATACAAAAATCATATGCAAAATTTTTAAATTAAAAAGGGATATAAGCTAAAGTTTTAAACTTTACGATATTTTAAATTTTTGAGAAATGAAATTCAGTCACAGAGCAATGATTGGGGCATGATATTCAAAATGGTATTTTGGGTATTTTTTATAAGCAAATATAGTAGTTTTATATATTGCCAGAATCAAGAGAGAATGAACTTTTCATTTTTGGAGTTTTTTTTAATAAGAATCCATCTACTTAGGTTATTCAAGGTTTTATCCTAGATACTTAGTTTACAACCACATTCAGGTATTCAAGTTCAGATTTGTTTTCTAGCAAGGTGATGAACTGAATGTGTGTAAAAGGCAGTAAAAATGTAGTTAGGGTCAAGTTTTGTCACCTCCAAGTTAGTTGAATCAAGATATTATCAACATTTCATGACACATTTTAGATATTTGAGCAACACAAAGGTTTTCATCATTCATAAGAGATATTTCCAAGTTTGTTACAAAATAATGATGAAAATCATATCAGAGCTCATGGGTAGAAAGATGAGAGATGTTTTTCAATGGTAGGGAATGAGGATTCAAGTGGAAACATGTCACTTCTAGATGAGATCCATGATTTAATTCCTTTCCTATTTTTTTCTCTTTCTAATTTATTGTAGAGGTTCCAATTTTGGAGAAAATTTCTCACTACTATGATACCATGTTGGTTGGCAGTTTTCACTGTGAGACCAAGGGTTCTAGTTTTGATGTGTTTTCATCATTGTGATACCACATTCTTCAACATATTTCTCTTATAAAAACAATATTAGTTAAGTTAATATAGCTAGTTTTGATTTTTTTTAGTGGTTTTATGAATTATTTTACATGCATCTAAATGTATAGTTTCAAAGAAATGAATACAATGAGCAAGAATCTCATTAGTTTCATTTTGATTCTCATCTCCTATCTCTATAATCTTTAATATTATGTGGTTTAGGGACAAAGAACTGAGACCCATTTGCATCCCCTTAAGGTTGTATGTCTAATATATTTTTCTATTGGAACAAAGGGCCAAGTAAATGCTTGATGTACTTGATAGGGTAGCTGGTTATTTGAGAAGGATATTTCATTAGAATGAGGTCCTTATGAACATCGATGTCTAATTCACAAAGTGATAAGATAGATATGATATATTGATGTATGGAATATGTCACTGGTATGATAGATTTATGTGTTTGATTTGTGGAATTTCCCAATTGATAAGGCACTAGTCAGCTACAGGATCAACTTGTTCTTATTGCTGCATATTTGGGGATTTGCTGAAATCAATGTCATTAATCAAATATCTTTCCCTTTAATGTTCAATAAATTGAAAAGGATGCCCTCACTTCACTTATCAATTTCTTAGGCCATGTTATTAGCTATTTCATGTCTAAGATTGGTGCATAAGTGTTAGAAGATCAAGACTTTTATCTACTTTGTTAGATTCAAGTGTATGTTTTAGCACTAGTACCATATAAGTGAATTTGAGGTCTAGCCACCTAGGTTTTGCAGAGCTTGAAGTAGAAGAAGGGTCTAGCCTTATAGTTGGCCTAGTGTTTGAAAGGGTATATTAAAAATGGGAAGTAGTTACCACTAGATGTATCTTGTTCTCGTCGGGGTAATTTTAAACTATGATATTTCAAAACACTAATAGGACCAATCAATGCCCATTTATTAATGGGAACAAGACCATCTGGGTGTTTGAATTTATCTGAGAACCTACCTTGACCCTACCTAGCATGCTCAGGGATATTAGTTTGATCAACCTCTTGATGTAGATGAAATTCTACACATAATTGTTAGTAGAAATATAAGGGGATCTCATCCTTTTGGGGCCATATGTGATGTGCAACCAACCAACAAGGATATATGAAAGGTGCCACCAATGGATTAGTACACATTGTAGTGTGGTACCCTCTGAATATTTTCAAAGGTCGATAATGTGGGAACATGCTCTTTACACTCTCCATCGAGACCATCTCATCTATCTCCCCCCATCAAAAATCACCACTAATACTACATGATATAGTGCTATAAAATGTGTCCAAACTAACACTATCATAGGGGTTAAAGCCCTTGATAGTGTGCATCATTATAATCAACTCATCTCTAACCCCAGCCACCTTATCCCTATGCTAAAAGGTAGATGAATCTTCTAGACTCTGATCAATAATATCAAGTGCACTCTGTAAGCGCTTAATAGTGTCACTGAATAATCTCTCCCTATCCTAGGTACTAGTAGTCGATCTATAGGATGAACCACTATGGGGATGACCATGTACATTGGCCTCTCTAGAATCACTACCCCCCAATTCCATAATGATGAAAGATATAAAAAAACAAAACTAGATAGATGATAACAGAGAGCTGCACATGCACATACACACACACACACACACATATACATATATATACATACATATATATATATATATATATATATATATATATATATTTACATATATAAATATGTATGTGTATATATATATGTATGTATATATATGTATATATATCTATGTATATATATTTATGTATATATATCTATGTATATATATATGTATATCTATGTGTGTGTATATATATATATGTATACATATGTATATGTATACATATGTAGATGTATACATATACATAGATTATTATATAGACTAATTGAATTAAAACACACTAAATGAATATTGCTTAACAAACCTATTGTACAAAATATAAAGAAATGTTAACTATAGTACATCTTTTTTATAGTAATAGGTACAAATCAAATTTAGATAACAAGTTTAGGGATTATGAGGTTAGAGAGCAGTTTAGGGTTTAGAGAGATGGGTCCTAGGAGTTAGAGAGCAGTTTAGGGTTTAAAGAGATGAGGTCTAGGACTTAGAGAGTGGTTCAGAGTTTAAAGAGATGAGGTTTAGAAGTTAGAGAGTGGTTTAGGGTTTAGAGAGATAGGGTTTAGGAGTTAACAGAGAGAGAGAGAGGAGGTTAGGGTTGAGAGAGATGAGGTTATGTATGAGAGAGATGAAGTTATGTAACAGAGAGATATGAGATGGGAGAGATGGAGTTATGTTAGGGATTATGGGGTTAGAGAGTAGTTTAGGGTTTCAAGAGATAGGGTATACAAGTTAAAAAGCAGTTTAGGGTTTAGAGAGATAGGGTCTTGAAGTTAGAGAGAGACAAAGGGTTAAAATTTTGATATCTAGAAAGAGAGAGAGATGAGGTTAGGTTTGGGAGAGGTAAAATTATGTAAGTTCTAGAGAGAGAGAGAGAGAAGTTTAGGGATTATGGGATTAGAGAGTGGTTTAGGGTTTAGAGAGATGGGGTTTAGGACTTAGAGAGTAGTTTAGAGTTTAAAGAGAAGAGGTTTAAGACTTAGAGAGAAGTTTAGGGATTAAAGAGATGGGGTTTAGGAGTTAGAGAGCAATTTAGGGTTTAAAGAGATGGGGTATAGGAGTTAAGAGAGAGAGGAGGTTAGGGTTGGGAGAGATGAGGTTATGTATGAGAGAGAGATGAAGTTATGTTAGGGATTATGGGGTTAGAGAGTGGTTTCGGGTTTAGAGAAATGTGGTTTATGAGTTACAGAGTAGTTTGGGGTTTAGAGAGGTGGGGTCCACTAGTTAGAGAGAGACAAAGGGTTAAAAGTTTGAGATCTAGAAAGAGAGAGATGAGGTTAGGGTTGGGAGAGATGAAGTTATGTAAGTTCTAGAGACAAAGAGGTTTAGGGATTATGGGGTTGAAGAGCAGTTTAGGGTTTAGAGAGATGGGGTTTAGGACTTAGAAAGTGGTTTGGGGTTTAAAAAGATGGGGTTTAGGAGTTAGAGAGCAGTTTAGGGTTTAGAGATGGGGTTTACAAGATACAAATTGTTTTAGGGTTTAGAGAGATGGGGTCTAGGAATTAGATAGAGATAAAAGGGTTAAAAGTTTGAGATCTAGAAAGAGAGAGATGAGTTTACGGTTGGGAGAGATAAATTTATGTAAGTTCTAGAGAAAGAAGTTTAGGGTTTAGAGAGATGGGGCTTAGGACTTAGAGAGAGATATAGGGTTACAAGGTTGAGATCTAGAGAGAGAGGGCTTAATGTTTAGAGTTTAGATCAACATATTTGACATAGGGTTACAAGTTTGAGATCTAGAGAGAGATGGCTTAATGTTTAGGGTTTAGATCAACATATTTAAATTTAAGGTTCAATATAGGAATTAAAGTCTAATTTGGTTCAATGTGAGAGTTTTAGTTCAAGTTTGATTAGGTTTAATGTTGTGGTTTAATTACATTCAATGTTAGGTTCTGCACTTGCCAATAATTTATAAAGTTCAATGTTAAGGTTTCAATTAGAATTTATTTGTTCTCATGGTAAGAGGTAGAGTTTGATTTAGTTCAATCTAATGTTTTTAGTTACCTTATAGTACTTTCTAAACTTTTACCTTCACAACAATTTCTAATGATTTCTAATAAAAACAAAATAAAAATATTTAAACTCTCTGATATTATATCTAACTAATATTCTATATTTAATATATTTTTTTTATTTTTAAAATTTTTTTTAACTGTTCTAATAATTTGTTAATTTTCTAATATTGACTATATAATTTTTGACTATTTTCTATAAATAATGTTTTACAATTAATCTAATTGCTCTAATAATGTACTAAATTTTACTATATTTCAATACTTTTTCTAAACTTTATCTAATATTATAGTACTTAAAACATAAACATATAATAATATAAAAAATGAACTGTTTAAACAATCTACATTAGAAATGCACATTAAAAATCATATTTTTACCTAAGGAAACACTAAAAAATATCAAAACATATTAAAAAATTGAGGGAAATGCTGACATGCTTGATTTGAATGAATGACTCCTATAGCTCTTCTTGCTCTATAGTTCTAGCAAGCTCGTATGATCCAAATGATTTTTGGATTTATCTTTTTGTGACTTATATAATTTTTAGGGTTTTGAGTAGATCCTTGTGGATGTGTATATGCCACTTGGTGCCTACTCAACGCCATGCAGTTTTGGCTAGATTAGGTTCAACCAAATTTAGTCTTGCCAGATCAATAAAGTTAGCTCCAAAGGTGACAAAAATATGGGCTTTCATCCTAAAGTGTAGCAAATAATGGTTACAATGAGTTTGACCATAAAATTTGATCTACCCTATGAGGGTCTGCCCTATTAAAGGCTTACACAGACTATTAGGTCTTACCTTTTAAAGGATTTAAACTTACAATAAATAAATCAATTGATTAAAAGATTTACAAAATCCTATTAAAACTACTCTATTAGGAGATTTTCTCTGTATCACCTTTTAGAATGATTTAGTACCATGATCCTTTAGTTAGCACACTATTTCTAGATGTCAGATCTTCTCTTTTCTAATAAATCCTTGATCCTTTTGATCAAATATGTCTCCTCTATCCTATCTCTACTTTACTCTATTCTCTCTAATAGATTCTATAGTTTAGAACACTACCATAACCTCCATAGCCACCATGAATGCTTTCTCTACATTTAGCATTCATCTCCTTATGCACTCACAAAATCTTTAGTGTTTCCCTTCTTAAATAAACATAGGCGAAATGGGTTAGTTAAGAATCAACAGTTGTGGTTGATCCATATTGCTACTTAATTCATCTCTTAATTTTATTGGTTACATGTACTACACAAGGACTCATAATATACCTCCATACTTATCTCTTAGAATCGTAAAATATGATTATGTTGGCTCAAAAATGGTTTACATAGAAGTTTGTGCCATTACAAAAAACTATGTCAAAAAATGTTCAGTTGGAATCCAGAGACTCTAATACTCAACCTTTACTATGCTTATAATGTTGTAACTTAGCTTCTAAATAGCTTGTCACACACTATTTACTTAACACATGAATCACTCGACATGTATTGTCTAAAAACTTATGTGTGGAATGATTTGATGACTCAACTCACATTAATTGCTTGAATCACTCTAATCACTTGGCTTGAACTGTAATACTACTAGAGAATGAGTAAGTGTTTTGTCACTACCTTGTCAAAACCAATCTGAGATTAACATTTAGGAATTCAAAAGTATGGGGATGCAACAATTAATGACTTCCCTAAATACTTGGAAATCAATATCAATGAGGGATTGATAGTTTTGAAGAATGAAGAATCCACAAATTTTAAATGGTACTCATTTCTTATGCATATGATTCTTTTCTACAATAAGTACTATTTTATAGAGTACATGGATCTTGAGCTTGAGAAGGATGGTGAAACATTACCTGTCCACCTTTGGTCAACTATTATATCTATGGAATGGCAAGGTTCTAACTCACTTCTATTTAAAATTCAATTTGGAATTTGTTTGAGAGAAAGAATTTTGTCTTTGATTGATAATTTTCTCCATCCATCGAAGATTTTCTTAAGGCTTATTGATTTTAATTCAAAACCAAAGATGTGTCACCAATGTGGATACATTTATTTATACCCTTGTACCATAATCATCAAGATATATGGATTCCTAGTGAGGCCTTTTGTGCTCCTTAGATATGTCCCATTGAGAATTGGTTTCGTTGACATCATAAGGTAGATTTCTATGTTTCAAGGCACTAACTTCCCTCCAGATAAGGCTAGAAAAGGAACTTTCTTTCTTGACCTCACCATTTTCCATCATTTTGCAATTATCAAAGATGGAAGGACTAATCTGGTTCAATTGTGCAGACCCTATAACATTGAGGTTATCTCAAAGAGGATTAATGAAGTAGAAGGTTTCTATGAGAGATTAATGTGCAAGATAAACAAGGCTCCAATGAGTAAACATGACTTTGACTACCTAGAGGAAATCATCAGAAATGATGAGGATTTAAAATCTTAGAGAAGAAAGAAAGTATACCAGTGTATGTATTGGGAGACCTTGGAAGAGATTCAAGAAAAGGACCCAAATTATGATCCACTCTCAGATTGTAAGAGTTTAGAATAGAGATTGAGAAAACTTTTGGAAAATTTCCAAAATATATATGATATCATGAGTAAGAAGTTGGGGAGAGAAAAAAAGGCAAAGGTGACTTTTATTGATGATGAAGAAAGTTTAAATGTGTTGTTACAATCTACTGACATAGTCCCAAAATAAAGAAGGGGAAATAAGAGACTAAGAGAGGAGTTAGAAACCCATGATGATGAATTAGAGAAATATCTTGAGACTCCAGAGGGTCTAATATTGTATCAAAGAAGGAGAATGGGAGAAAGGCTCATTGACCAAAGAATAGTTGAAATACCAAGTATGGAGGCAATAGTGCCAAATGATCTAGCAAGAAGATCTGCATCTCCAAGACCACCTCCTATAGCTTCACCACATGAAAGGCATAGTGATGACATACACAAAGAAAAGGAGGAAGATATTAGAAGGGAGGAAAAAAATATTCAAGGTACAAAACAATTTGGGAATTTGAATCTTCCATATGGAGAAGAAGAAGAAGAAGAAGACATCTATGTTTTTGATGTAGGAGCATCTTGGGTTTCTTTGTAATCTTTCTCATTTGTTTATTCTAGCAATTTTAACTAAGTTCTAGCATTGTTAATCAAGTTAGTGTTAACCAACAGTATTAATCAAGTACAGTGTTAACCAAGCTAGTGTTAACTAGTAGTGTTAGTCGAGTTCACTGTTAACCAATAGTGTTAACCAAGATTAGTGTTCACTAGTAGTGTTAATTGAGTTCAGTGTTAACTAGCAATGTTAATTGAGTTCAAGTGTTAATTGAGTTCCACTATTGACTAAATTCTAGTTTAAACTGAGCTATATAGTGTTGACCAAGGGTTCCTTCATGTACTGAGTGAACATTTTTTTTTGATGAATGTTCCTTCTTTGACTAAGGTTTTCTATGATTGGTTCTAAGTTTGAGCTAACTTATGCATTTATTTTGGATTGTGAATCTAATGATAGGATCTTATCTTGGGATGATGATAGACTAATTTAAGGTCAACCTTTCTATTATGTAATAATGTAGAATTGTTTGTAAGCCATTTCAGAAAGTATAAGTAGAGATTATTAGTTTAGGTTAGAGTAAGACTTAGAGAGTTTAGAGTAGATATTTCTAGAATTGTAAATTTGAAGCTTGATTTTAGATCTTGGAGTTTTATTGTGTATCTGGTCATAAGCCAAAAGGCCTTATAACTGGGCATGTATGTTGATAATTTAATGAATCAATAAAAGTATTTTGTTCTCTCTCTCCTTTGTGTTGTTCTCTGTGTGTTTTCTTCTGTTGTGTTTACTCAACAAGGTGTTTGGATAGTTAGGTGTGCCTTTGGCCTTAGCTATTCATTCCCTCCTCGCATAAGTTTCTAAAGTTAATGTAGCAAGGGATCTTCAAGTTCCCAAGGAACCAATCTTTGATATTACTACCAAAGAGATAAAGGGACTATTAAAAAAGGAATTAAGAAAAAAATCTTGCAACATGGATTAGCTGATGATGAATTTTTCAAATCATCCCCCTTCAAGCAACTACAATGGCACTACTACATAGAGGATTGCCACAAAATGGTCAAGGGAAAGAAGAAAATAAAGACAAAATGATGATCCTGATGACCTTAGTAAAGAATTTGAGCATGAAATGATTATGAAATTTGGTGCCATTAGCCCAGAGGAAGGGGGAAAATTTGTAAAAGAATTAGGAGTCTAGTTGTTGCCAAATCTCAATATTGTTGATGCAATTACATTTTACTCAACCATGAAAGATGTGAGGTTGAAGAGACTTTAGACAGAAGCATAAATATCTACCTCTGAGATGTACTCTAGTGGAGATCTAGCTATCTTAGCTACTTGGTCTCTCTCACTTTCTTCTTCTAGTTAGGCTACTAGTGAGGATAGTGGAGAAAAGGGAAACATGGTCTTGTAAAGAGTTCAAAATACTAAAATTTCCTAATCCACAAGGAATTTACAAGAACATGTGGCCTATGTTCGCAATGTACCAAAGGGGATAGAGAAGAAATATGAATAGCTGCAAGAAAAGTACAATCATGTATATGCATCTTATGATCATAGGACAAAGAAAAATACCAACCTGCAAAGACATGTAAGTTTGCTAGAGAAAGGGATAGAAGAGCTTGAAGCAACCATGGTTTACAATAGGGATCAACCACCTCATCAATGCAATTCAACATGGTCCTTTTTCCCAATAGTTTTATCAACCCATCCCAAGGAAATCTCATCAAATAAAAGTAGAAGTGATGATGCTCTAATAAAAGAGTTTATGGATCTAAAAATGTAGTTAGAAAAAAAAAATTTATTTTGACTACAAAAAAGAAGTCATAGTTAGAATTGCATATGTTTCTATTGGAGAAGATTAATTTTAAATTATTTAGAGTTCATGAAGTATGTAAGGTTCTTTATTTGACCATTATCAAAATGGAGGATGAAAGCAGGTTGTTTATGCCAAGATACCAAAAGTGGTTAGTGAGTATTGAGAAAATTAGGAAAATTGAGCTATGTATAAGAGTAGATAGTAACCCTCCCCCAAACATCATGGCTATAGTGAATATTGTTAAACCAATCAAGAACTTTTCTATTTTGCAGACTATATTGAGAATAATATGATTGAACTAAAAGATCAAATAGAGGGATACCAAGATACTATGTTACCACCTATCTTGAATAAAGATAAAGTCATCAAAGATTTTTCCATTTGGATAATTGAAGCTATTACCATGGTAAGTGACATGGTGAGAAAAATAGTTGAAAATATGGACATGACACTTTTTCAAGAATGTATGTCCAAGTTAGTTAACTTAGGAATATTTTATGAGAATTTCGAGAAAGAAGTTACTAAGGCCATATTTAAATATATTCCATACAAGTAGGTGGAAAATCAAAGCTTGGACCACACATGACCAACTGAGTTGATTTTGAGGAATGGATTAAGAAATACATTCCATCTGATCATTCAGATCATGAGGATTCCCCACCACAGAAGTAATAAATGAATGTTTTGAATAAGGAAAAATGAAAGAAGATATGTGATCATGTTGTTAGAATATATAGTACACTAATATAACTAGGAGGTGGAGGGGGTGGGTGGAGGGGCAAGGTGGGGCGTGAATCAGTTAACCAACTAATATCAAAATTATCAACTTTAGACAATATTAACCATATGAGTAATATAAACCAAAACCACAACAAGATACTCATACACAATAATTCTAGATATGTTAACTAGGGAAACCATTGATCAAAGGGAAAACCTCGAGAGGAATGGTACCCACAAGATGATTTACTAATATAAATATTCCTTTTAAGAGGATGGACCTTATTAGGAGTTTGTTGCAACATTCAATACATATGAGTCCCTATTAGGACACTTTGAATCTCTATTAGGAGTTGTACTAACTCTATTAGGAGTTGTGGAAGATAGCTGGACCCATTGCCCAAATAGCTTCAAGGGCAAGACCAATGAATTCACTATCCAAATGATCTCTATATTATTCCTTGTAGAATAATAGAACTAAATTATACTTTGTTCCTCTAACTCTGCCCTATCAACTAGACTTTTTCTCGATTAGATCTTGTAATCAGATCTTGAATCTTGTATCCAATAATCTCTTGGATCACTTACATGCATTGAATAAGAAATTTACTTGTTTTTGCACTTCACACTTCAACAACAATCGCAATACACATCAAGCTCTTACAATCCAGGAAAAAATCTTTCCTTTATACCAAATCTTTATACTAATTCCTTGATTTTTCATTGAGGCTTTCCTAATTAATTAAAATGAGATAATTAATTAATTACAATTACAAACGCATTGTCAGCTCACAGTCTATACAAAACTTCAGACATGTGATACTAAGGCTTGTACACTCATTGACATCATCAATGGATTATCCTCTATCACTGCCTAATTGTGCATCTCTTTATTACATCTCAAATGTAAGATATCCAACAAACATCAGTAACTACTTTCCCAATACTTTGTCTCTAAACTACTCTTTGTAAATCATGTACATCTTTTGTACAACTTAGACTTAGACTTTGTGCACTTGACCATGTAATCAAGACATTATGTTGAACATGTTCAAAACTGCACATTACAAGACAATCAAACGATTGTCCACACCATCAAGATCTTTGCCTACTATTTAGCCATTCTTTACAAAAACCATGCTATGTTGACTTTGACGACAAACACAATGATGAATCCAAAATATCAATAGTCTTCAATGCTTAGGATACTCCCCAAGGTAGTATTATTAGCATTCACGCTAAAACATGTGATTACAAATTATCACATCAAATTGTTAAATAGTTAATTTTGTTGATGTTGTAATAAACTAAAGTGTCACATCAGATGATAACATGTGTCCTAATTTATATGTCTAAAGCTTTTTCCAAATCATCTATATAAGTTAGTTTCCAAGGCTAGAGAGGGGTTTGAGTTTTGATAGAATGAAAGTATATTGTCATCTTTTGAGTCAGTCCAAAAATATTATATAGAGTTATTCTATATTTATTACTCATAAATGGAAGTGTAGGAACATGTTGTGGTGAGTTTTTGAGAGTTACATTTTATGGGATTTGAAATTTCATTATATTACTTCAAGAAAATTAATATGAATTTAGAAGTATTATGAGTTGATTAATTTAGATCTTGTCTCTATTTGTAATATTCTTCAATTCTCTAAGATTTGATAGTAGTGTCTCTTGAATTTTAGTTGTAATCCATCTTGAGTTATATCCTATTTTATGTTTTTCTCATAATAAAAAACATTATGTTACTGCTTGATATAAATTAGGAGAATTAAGGGTTTCATGAATAGATCGATAAGAATGAGATCCAAAGATAAGTATTGATGTTTCTTTTCACAAAGTGAGTGAATAGATCCATTGTGTGTGCCTAATTATGTGATCTTATAATTCAATAGATAATCAGAAATGAGACTTGAGCAAGTAGATGAATAATTATATGAAGTATCTGAATTTAAAATTTAAAATCTACTATGTTTTTTATTTTATTTAAAAGATCTAAAAGGCTATCTTATACTTGGTCTAGAAAGCTTTAGGGTTAGGAGGATTATCTATCCCTTGTCCATCTTTTTTTACTCTAAATTAGAAGAAGAAAGGAAAATATCAATTTTACTAGGATTTATAATAATTAGTATTGTAAAGAAGAGTGGGGATAAATTCCAACACATACTCACCTAAATCTTCTAGAGTTCAAAGGGGAGAAGACTAAAATGTCTTGTCAGTTGGCTCTAATTGTCTGCAATAAATCACCTATAATGGTGTTCAGCTAATTCCTAGGTTTTCCTTTGCATTCTCTTAAGGTAGTTGAAATCCTATCAAATAAGGAGCTGCTAGGTACCTTGACTATGGAGAAAATGAATGAAAATAGGAATCAAAATAATGTGATGATAGATATTGCATCTGCTCTCAATGATGTTGAATTTGATCATGTCAAGAATTGTGCCAATGTTAAGAAAATGTGGGATAAATTGAAGCTTCTTTATGGAGGAGATGACAATGTAAGAAGAGCTAAGCTTGAAAGTCTCAAAGGTAAGTATGATGATATGAAAATGAAATAAGGTTAAACTTGTTTAAAATATGTGAACATAATCAAGGATGTTGTGAGTGCAATCAAAGCTACTAGAGGTGCCATCTTGGATTCTAAAATTGTAAGTAAAGTCTTCAAAACTTTTTTTCCCTATTTATGTTATCAAAGTTTCTACTATTCAAGAAGTAAGAGCTATGCCTAGAAATGATCTAACACTTGATGGTCTAGTTGGTCAGTTGATCACATTTGAGTTGAGCAATTATGATAATAGTATGCTTACAAGGAGAAATGCCTTTCATTCTTTAGTAAACATCAACAATCCAAAGAAAGAGAAGAAAACCAAAGAAGATAGTGAATCTAAAATTGAAGATGATCTAGATGAGATTGAAGTGTTACTTTTAATAAGGTTATCAAGAGGTAAAGGTAAGTACAAAGATAAACTTGCACTAATTCGTTTCAAATTTAATGAGGTTGGCCACTTTAATACTAAATATTCCAACAAAGGAAAGTATGACAAAAATGATAGAATTAAAAAGAAAGATTACAAGTATAGGAAAAATAGAGATTACAAAGACAAACTCAAGAAGCCATTCTACATTGCTAAAGAAGAGCATATCAAGTCAAGTTCTTATGATGACAAGGAAGTAGTTGAAATGGTCTATGTTGCAATCAAAAAAGAGCCTAATGCTGAAAGTTATGAGAATGAAACTACCCTTATTTTAGATGTTACTCAAAATGACTCATGGATTAGTGATAGTGGGTTTTCACATCATATAACTAGTAATCTAAGTAAGTTTGAAATTTTTAAAGAAATTAGCAGTTACAGAACTATTAAGTTGGGTAGTGATGTTCCATATTCAATGAAAGGTAAAGGATCACTAATTACAAAAGATAAGTTCATATTTGATGATTCTTATTAGGTTTAAGGACTTAAATATAATGTTTTTAGTGTGTCTTAGTGGAATAAATCAGGTCACAAGTTGGAATTTGAGAAAAGGAAGGTTAAGATCTTGAATGATGAAAGTAATCTGGTTGGAATAGGAATGAAAACAAAAGGTAACTTAATCTACCTTGATCCTATAGTTGAGACATGTTTTTTTCTAGAGTTGAGGATGTGTGGTTATGACATAAAAGGTTGTTAGAGTGGGGTTTCTATTGCATCAAAATACTGATTTATTAATGCCAAATACAACCAGTCAACTTATAGTACATAGGAGAAAGTTAAGCCCTTGTCATGAATCCAAAGGGGAGTAATAATTTTTTTTCTAACAATCTCCCCCTTAGTGTTACCTAAGGGTTTTTGGATTTGAACCTATGACCAAGCTCTAATACCACTTATTAGAGTGGGATTGTCATTGCACCAAAAGACTAATCTATTAATGCTCGATACAAAAAGTCAACTTATAGTACACAAGAGGTAGTTAAGCCCTTGTCACAAATCCTAAGGGGACAGCTGAAATTTTTTCTAACAAAGATTCTGTCATGTTAACTTTGAAAATATGGTGAAAATCAGTAGAAAGAAAAGAGTAAGAGGCTTACCAAATCTGCACAAACTTGAAAATGCTATGTCATGTAAAGAATGTCAGCTCGATATGATGAAAATATCTAGTTTTTCTAAAAAGAGACACACTTCCAATGATATTCTAGTATTAGTCCACATTGATTTATGTGGCCCAATTGGAGTTGACAGTACTGTAGACACTTAAAATTGTCCCAAAATACTATATTAATTAATCAATATTTCCCTTGACACTATAATTGATTATTTATTAATTAATTATATTTTTAATATTCTTATATTTATTTAATTAAATTTATTTGATTAAATAGGTTCACTTCCCTAATGTATTTAAATTCAATTTAAATACTTCCCTCTAATGTGTTAAATTTATTTAATACACAGTGCTCCATAAATCTCCTTTTAAATAAATTACAATTTGTTTAATTTCCCTCCACTTTATTAAATTCTATAATCCTATGATAAATTAAATCCTATTTGATTTAATCCTAATCCCACCTAAAGCCTAGCCTACCACCCATCACTCTCATCCTTCTAAGCCTACCCACTAGTTAATCCCACTTTATTATCCCAAATACCCTCTAAAACACTTTTTAGCCCCTAAGTGGTTGCTTGCACATGTGTGAGAAACTCAAAGCCCAAGGAGACCCTTTTTCATTAATTACTCCAAAAAGCCTCTTACACCCTTGTCCCTCCATTCCTTTTCCCAAGGTTTCTCACACATGCGTGAGCACACCTTGAGCCATCTAAATCATAGAAGACATATGCTGATTTTTGCATGGCTTGTCCTTTAGCCCATGTGTCTCCTCTATGGCACCTATGTGGATGCCACATAGATGTCCCCTCCTCAAGGTCTCCCTCAAGCCTATAAATAGAGCCCTTATCTCAATCATTTTTCATCTCCTTCATTGCATTGTTATCATGCTAGTATAGTGTTAGAGCTTTCATATGGATTTTTATGCTTAGAGCCAACCTTTGGTAGTTGCTAGTATGCATTGTTTCAGTTCCTAGTTCTTGCACATTTTCATGGTAGCATAGAATTGTTAGTTTATTTCATTGCATCCCATTTCCACATTTACATTCTTTTGAGGGTGGCTTACTAATAGCTATTTCTTGAAGGTATTCTACATACATTTTTAGTATAGATTCATTATTTTCATTCTTGCATTCATTAGAAGTTTTTTGAAGGGATTCAATCATAGTCATGTTTGAGGAGAGCACATCCACATCCTTCATTATTTGAGTAGACCAATAAGGCCTCTTCTGGGTGCCCCTATTGAGCTACTCTAAGGCTACATGGGGAATCCTATCTTTTAGTTGCATTAGTTTTAAAACTCAAGTAGATTAGTTGTATTTTGATTTTACTTGAATCTTGATATACATGTAAAACTAATGCTTGCTTGTTTATGCACACTCTCGATAGGTTAGGTTTTCACGCATACAAGTACTATGGTGATAGATACTTTATATTATTTATGGATGATTACTCATGGATGATGACTATAATGTTTATGAAAGTGAAATCATATGCTTTGATATGTTTAACTGGTACAAATCAAGAGTTGAAAAGGAAACTGGCAAACCATTAAAATGTTTAATATTTGATAGAGGTGGTGAATTTATGTCTTTTGAATCCAATAATTTTGTATTGAAAATAGTATAAAAAGATAATTATATGCACCATCTACACAACAACATAATTGTGTTACTAAGAAGAAATAGATATAAAATAGATTGTGTGAGGACATTAATGATTAGGAAGGAGGTCTTTAAGATATTTTGGAGAGAAGCAATCAGTACTATAGTTTACAGTCTCAACCAAGTTCAATTAAAAAAGCAAAAAACTAGACACGCTATGAGCTATGGCATGGTCATACACCAAATGTAAGTTATTTCAAAATCTTTGGAAGTAGATGTCACATTCACAAAGATGATAGGAATGGTAACCTTGATGTTAAGGTGATGAAGGTATATTCATAGGATATTAATCTAAGAGAAAAGCTTACACCAGTTTGAACAAGGCTACTAACAAAAATATTGAAAGTGAAAATGTAATATTTGATGAGTTTGCAGATAGAAATGACCTAGAAAGTAAGAAAGAACTAACATATTACAACAATTTTTTTTATGTCTGTGAAGATGCACCACATACTCTACCCAAGTTATAGTGCAAGCCTACTGAGCATCAAATAATAACACTCACATCTTAGATAGTTATACATGATCACCAAATTGTACAACCCAAGCAGGAAGCTGAACCCCTACTGAGTGAAGAAAGTATTAATAATTAGAGAACTAAATGTGTATTGGCCAAATACATGAGAAAGAACCAATCAATTAAACAAATAATTGGAGATAGAAGTATTGGAGTACAAATAAGAAGCAAGATAAGAGAATGTACATGTCTAATAGTTGATTTTGGGCATATAAAAGTTAAATTTGCATTGGATGATGAATGGTGGATGAATGATATCGCTGAGGAGATTGATCAAATTAAAAAATGAAATTACCTAGATAGCTGTACTAAGACTTGCTAATAAGAACATAACTAGAAAAATGTGGATTTTCATAAATAAATTGAATAAGAATAGAGAAGTGGTAAGAAACATAGCTAGATTGGTTTGTAAAGGTTATGCACAAGAAGAAGAAATTGAATATGGTGAAAATTTTGTATTTGTTACAAGGTGTAAGAATCCTATTGGCTTATGTTACTACAAGAAATTAAAGGTATGTCAAATAGATGTAAAGTTTGCGTTTCTAAAAGGAATACTTGAAGAGGAATTTTACATCAAACAACCTAAATGACTTGTTGAACTTGGAAAGAAGGACATGGTCTAAAAATTGAACAAAGCACTCTATGGACTAAAACAAGCCTCAAGAGCATGGTATGAAAGGTTACATTCTTATTTGATTAAGATTGGATTTGAAAGAACAAGTGAAAACACTAATCTACATTTGAAGAATGAAGCACAAGATAATGTGTTGATTGCTGAAATATTTGTTGATGATATAATATTTGGAGGGAATGATATGTTGAGTAATTCATTTTCTTATCAAATGTGTATTGAATTTGAAATGTCAATATTTGGAGAGATAAAATTCTTCATTGGATTACAAGTCTATTAATGCATGAGCATCATAGGGTTGTTAGTGATCATGCATGTTGGAGGGATTTTAGATTTGGAGTTGAAGGATCTTGGTTTTTCAGGTACTTGATGATTCTTATGGGAACTTGGCATATACTAGGAGCTTGGTGATGCTCGGTTCCAGTGTTGACCAAGTATCATAGTCAATGAATGGGATTTTTTGCTAGTGGACTCAACACATACTAGTGCTCAACTATACTTAAGAGAGTTCAGTTATGCTTGGTAGATTTGATAATACTCAAAAGTGGTTCTTCTGATGCTCAGTCATGTCTTGGTCCTATTTCAACCAAGTTATCTATGTTTAATTTATAGTGTGATCCAACCTTGGCATTTAATTTTGTTGTGTATATTTAATTTTTGTTGTGAGCTAACTTGTGGCTTAAATGTGCATTTGATGCAAGGTTTATTTAATTTAGAACATACTAGGCCAACTTGTGGCTTAGTTGGGTATAACTAGGGGGGTTCTTGTAAATTTTTAAAGGATAATCATCCAACATGGAGAAGAGGATGTGGAAGAGGAGAAACCTTTGAGAAGAGCAAGTAGTTGAGGTTTGGGAAGCAAGGAGATTGCTTGGTGCACTTGCAAGCACAAGTTCAGATCTTCCTTCAAGATTTCTATTAGATTTTAGTTCTAGACTAGCTAAGTGGTTTGGGGTTACATCTTGAGAGATCTTGTAGAAATAGTATTGTAATTGCTATTGTACTTAGTCTTATCCCATAAGACCTTACAGTTGGGCACATTGCATTTAAATAACTATTTTATGAATAAAGTATTGTGGATTGGTATCAAATGTTACACTTCTTATTTTTTTCCTCTTTGTTAGGAAATCTCCTTTGGGGATACTCCTCCCTTGTACTATGTTAGGTAGTATTAGAGAATAATTGATCTTGTGGATTTGTTGATCTTGGAAGATGCCTCCAATAGAATTAGAACCTAGGGTGATTGAAGATCTCTAGGAAGCTATGCAAGCAAGGTTCTTAGAGAAGATTAAAGAAGAATTTAGATCTAAGATGACATTGATGAAGAGTGATATGATTTTTGAGATCTAGTGTACCTTGGCATGTAGGTATTAAAGATGTTTATGAGGAAGTTGTCAAAGACTTTGAGGTTGCTTGCAAAAGTGGCAAGGATAGAAATGATCAACTTGAGGGACCTATCAAAAATAGGGTTGGTCAGTATGATGGATCTAGATCTTAGTTGAAGCTAAAGCATAAAATTGAGGTTTCTAAATTCTTAGGTACATTGAATCCTAAAGACTTGATTGATCGGATTTTTGATTTGGAATACTACTTTGAGTTAGAAGATATTGGAGATCTACTTAGAGTAAGGGTTGTAAAGACTAAGCTGAAGGGACATGCTACTCTTTGGTGGAAGGAATTGCAAAGGAGAAGAGGAAGGTGAAATGCGGATCACTAGATGGAGATTGATGGTGATAAAACTAAAGGCTAAGTTTATTCCTATTGATTATGAACTTGAGTTGTTTAAGAGATTGTAGAATCTATACCAGAAGGATGTGACTGTGAAAGATTATACAAAGAAGTTTTACAAGTGGATTATTCAATCTGGATAGAGAGAAATGTGTAAGGATAAAGTGGCTAGATACATTAATGGTTTGAGATTCAATATTCAGGATGAGGTTGGTATAATACCCCTAAATTGACACATTCATATTCTAAATCAAATATGGTGCATCACCCTCACAATATCAGTCTCTTAATCATTAAGTCCTATTGTACTAGGTATTTTTGACCACTCATCTTTAATTAACCTAAGTGTTAAATGTAGAAAATCCTTAATGTGTATTAATCACAAGAATTATTTAATTCCTAGACATCAACTTAGTTTGGCTAAGATAACCTCCTAATTGAATTAATTTAATTGTAAGTCCTAGAACTTTAAGAAAATTAAATTCAGCCCCTTTAGCTAATACAAATGAGGAAACAAATGTATTTGATCTAATTAAATACCCTCATTATAATTATTGAATTATTTGATTAATTAGAATATTCATTTATGAGGTCATATTTAATTCTTTAAATCAAATATCTTCTCCAATATTCTCTCTTTAGTTTAGAATTGGAAACATTGAGTTGATGAAAATGAGAAAAGCAATCAAATTAGTTAACTCATTATTCAACTCAAATGAAATAAGTAACTTCCTTTTGATAAGGAAACTTTCTATTCTGACTAAATCTTCTTCAATGCTCCAACATTCATTTAGTTTGATCTCAACTATTGATTGATGTGGAGATTCTATAAAAGAAGTCTTCTCCTTCTCATTTGGGAGGATGAAAGTGAAGAGTATCAAATCATTGTTGGATTGATCACTCAACTTCTTTGTTTTACATGCTCATCATCTAGATTACAATGCATTCATCTAGCTTAATTTGTTTCTCACTATTCTTAGATTAATTTGAAAATAATTTAGATTAGTCCATATCTTTGCATACAAAAACATAGACTAAATTTTTTTGCATTCATTCAAATCCTTTTTACTAGCTTAGTCTGATTACTAAACTCTCAATTTTGAGAGCAAATAGTAAAACCATGTTTAGTTAGAAGGCAATAGATCAGTTTATGCAGACATATCAAATGAATAATCTCATATTCATTTTGGGATGTTACTGAAAAATAATGATCATGTTGAAGTGTGTGTGGAATTAGAGGGCCATATTTAACACTCACTTTTCTAGCAGCCACCGTGGGGTTGAACATGATATTCAGCCTTAAATTCTCACTTTTTAGATGCTGATTAATTTTTCCTTGCAAGATTTTAAAGATTTTTTTATATCTCCTAAAAACATGGAAATTATTAACAAAAATTCTTTTGCATGTTTATCTTGATGTTTTCAAGATACAAAAAAAAAAGATTTTTTAAAGATTATTTTTGATATTTTTGGTATTTTTATGATTTTTTTCATAAAAAATCATTTTGGGCACAAATCACAGAATTGGGAAATGATGTTTTTCCTCTAGATTGATATACACATGCACAACTAAAAAGAATAAGATTTTTTGGGTTATTTTTTTATTGTTTTATGTTTTTGAAATATTAAGCAACCAAAACAAGGGGCTGGCCCTTACCAAAAAAAAAAGCTGGCAGACTACCAACATATTACCATCCACATAAAGGATCACCCCCTAACCTACATTAACAATCTAATGATAGAAACTAATAGAAAAGTAACAACATACAAATAAGTAAAGAAACTAACATGCATCCATCTAAGATAACCTATTACCAAACTGCTAAAACTAAACAATTTTTTTAAAAAAGGTATCATAGCCTTAAACTTGACCAAGTCCAAATACGAACAAAACTAGGAACACAAAACCATAAGGAAATAGGGCACTAGCTAGACTTTCCCTCATTTTTTCCCTTGAGAAGGATGCTTGCCCAATCTTTAGCTAGGAACCCAAATAACAACTTTGTGTTCTATTGGCTCAGGTCCTCCTCCTGGCTATCTTTCACCAGATGTAGGGTAGTAGCTATAGCATGATTCCCCTTGATAGTGAGCTTAGACAATAGGCCAAACCTATCCTCCTAAACCTGCAATTTTTTTCTTAGAGCCTTAACCCCCAAATTTATGACTTCCACCATTTCCTCCAGTTTGCTTCCTAACTTGTCCATCTCCCTACCCACACTACCAACTTGCAAAACTAGAGTTAGAAATTACTTTACCAATGGGAGTCACCCAATTTATGGAGGACACTATCATAGGAGAGGGGGCCTTATCCATTATCTATAGGAACTGATCCTACATGAGGTCCACCATATTCATCATGAGGGAATCAAAGACATGGGTCACCTTCTTATCCTCCTTATCCTCCCCTCTTGAGCCCAACACAAATGAATTTGAATCCTCCACCTCTATATCTCTACCATCATCCTTTCCCCCACTATAATTTAATGTTTTTTGTTTCATCCACTGCTTTAGGGGAACCATATCCTTTGAGCCCAACTCATCCTCCTCCTATGAGATAGTTGCTCTCATTTTCCATTTGGCATTCATTTTTGCCAGTCTCCCACACCTCCTTCTACCTTCTCTGACTTCCTCCTATGAATCCACTAGTTCCTTATCTTTCCCTTTTTCCAAATTCACCTTTTTAATAGGTGGGGTCTTCTTTCTCTCCTTAGGGGACCCGATAGGCAAGGGTTGGGGGGATAGGGGCCCTAGGTCCATCAATTATCAAAGGGACATGAAGGGGATAGGGGTTATGGATAGCAGAGATATCAACACCCACAATTTTAGGAGGTAATAGGGCCAAGTGAAAATGGTATAGCTAGAATATTAATCCCTAATGAAGGATAGTGTAATTGGCACCTTTTTTCATTTTTTTCTGCACATCAACAATAGTATCTACCAATTCATGCAATAAAAATAAGGGAATGGAAAGGGTATCCAAAATGCCTAAAATTTTTTAGGAGGGGAAAATGATAGTAATAGAAAACACCATACCTCCCTTCAAGCATTAGATACTTTATCAGCACCAGAAACACCTCATTCCATGGCTCCAAAAGGTTTTCACTTAGAAACCCACCGCAGTGGTGAATGGGTTCCTCACCTTCCTGGAAGAAGGGGTAGAGACTATCCTCATCTACAACCCTCATCACTTTCTGTCATTTTCTTCCCTTCAATGAAAATCTCGTCAGTAATGTAATAACTTCCTCAGTCACTTGGAATGAGATGTCATTCACTATCACCCTTCTATCCTTATAGGAATTCATGAATGGAAGAGAACAAATCTCATCATAGCCATTCATTGCCTCCATGAATGGAACTAGACCACCCTCCTTTAACATGTATCAAGTAAGCCATTTCTATGCACTATCCTCAATCTTTCATGGTTCAATATGTTGTAGGTCAATCCCATCTTAGCAACACTACTCACACTATTCAGAATTGTAGACCATGGTCAAATTCTTAAATAATAGACAAAATTTATGTAGAAAAAGAGGTTCCAAAAAATAAAACCCATAAATGCCTTTAATGTCATGAATACCTATATCTTTTCTTGATCCTAGTTAGCACATGCTAGCTGCCACTATCACTTTTCTACTCTGTTTCATCATCATCATCATACCATTGCCATTTTGAAATTTTAATTATTACTCAACATCAAATATGATCTCATAATAAGGGGAACAATAAAAAATACACTCAAATCGTACTTTGATTTTTAGTACTAAGTTGTCACTATTATCTGTAAAACCATTCCACATAGACCTAGTCATAGGTTGTTCCCTTTATTCATTAAAAGGTATTGCCCAATTTTGTAATGCCCCAATCTCTCCTCAAAAACAAAAACCATGCATTCTCAGACCATCGCGTCTACCACCATATTCCCCTCTTTAGGAAACATGCTGCAAATCATAATGCTTTAGGATCATTAATAAATGCCAAAATTCTTCAATCACCCTTTTGATTGCCTAATCTTCTTTCATATTGCCCTTTACTATATCTATGATAACCTTTGAGTCTCCTTCAATTATCACATTCTCCTTTTCATAGATAGCATCTATTAGGAATTTGGAAGCCCCTTTTTCTAAGGTTGTCAATCGTTAGGATCTTCTGATGCATAGTGATCCACTAGAAGAAGTTAACTTTCAGAATTAGATGATTGAGCTAGATCTTTTGCCAAAAATTAGGCTCCATCTCCTTCTCAAAAATCATCTTATAAGCTGAACTAACAAAGAATTCTCCAAATTAACCAACCTTCCAAATGAAGGTATCCTCCTGAGACACCCCTAGTATTTTTAATCCTTTGAGCAACTCCTCCAGCTCCTCCACCAGTCTCCCCCCCATCCAGATAACCCAGAGGCAATTGAATCTTTCTCCACCTCCTGCCAAACCCAATATAGTCCATAGATGAGAGCCATTTATGACCCATATTCATACCATCTTTTCACCACTTTACATACCATCATATTCATTTCCATATTCTATTCTATTCCATTTCATCCATATTTTTATCATCTTATGTTGCATATGGTTAAATATAAATAAGTAATACTTAATAAAGTTTTTAGATATATTAATAAAAATTTATAATTGATTGATTTTACTAATCAATGTTGTTATTTTATACCTTGAAATATATATTTATATATCTTGGAACATATAATACAAGATATGTGGACTTATGGAAAAGAGAAAAATCTGCCAATCAAAAATATCATAATCTGTATTACGTTTCAATTTGCAAAAAAATGAGGTTGAATTTCAAAAATCCATGGGGTTTTGTGTAGAATGAGGCCATTTAACTTTCCACGAGGAAAAATCTTTAGAAACTAAACCATTTGGAAGCTACATGCAATTTTCTAAGCATCATAATTTCCAATTTGCTGTTACAACCAACAAATGCTCCACATTTTTCTCTAATAAGTTATGGCTCTATCCACATGGGAATTGATCTTTGGAAGATTCAATTTTCTAGGAACTTGTGGTACATATTTCTATATGGTTGGAGAAGAATATAACCATTTCATACCTAGTTTTCTATTGTTGTTTCAACAGATTTGGAATATGTGGCCAACACATTGTACGTGACTCATTCCATTGTGATCTTTGTTGGTTGGAGGAAAAAAAATATTATACTATCTTTCAAATAGGTCTAGTTTGTTATACAAGTTATATTTATATATATGCATCTTCTCTAAATGGGAGAGGAAGTGATATCAAAGGGAACCACAAGCTTTTTTACACAGATCTTCCAGTAGTAGAATTCTATATTTTTTTTTATGGATGAATAAAATATCATTATTTTGATCATGAAAGAGTTGAAGGAAATTCATGTTTCATCACCAGGCATACTAAAGAGGCAAGATCCACTTCTTGGAATGATTGGTGATTTAGTTTAGATTATTTGTGTGTTTTTATTTTTGGTGTTTTATTATTTTGATTTTATTTCATACATAGAATTATTTTTGGTTTGTGTTTGTTTGAAATTTAAATGAAAATTCAGATTTGTGTGCTTCTTTATTTAATTATTGTAATATTAATTTCTAGATTAAAACTTTATTCTTTCTATTTATTTTAAAATCATTTTTCTTTAACAAATTTAGACTAGTTCTTGTCACTAGGAAGTGATAGTTCTTGTTGCCAACTTTGTTGGTTTGTTGTAGGTTTCCTCCAATGTGTTCTAGCTGCAATCATATCTAATTGGCATGCTATCTTCATCCCTTGAGTATATAGCCATTATACCTTTCACTAGTCTATGACCCTAGATTGATATTTAAATGTGAGATGAACTAGCTCTTAATCTTATCAATTATCTTTAATATTTAAACCATAATTTCACCCTACATTTTTGGTGCTATTGCCACGGAAAGGTATTAAAGGCATGAAGTCATAGTGAGCTAAGTTAGGAACAATGTGTTGGGATTGTTTTAGAATAATTGAGAGGGGGGGGGTGTGAATCAGTTATCCAAGGTCTAAATGTCCTAATACTACTTTTTCACCAATTATAATGAGCCCATTAAACTATTCATGCATCCAAGCTTAAAACAACCATCTTAGCAAGTTATAGCAAATCAACATGCAGGAATTAAACATGCAAGATCAACACATGACACAGTGATTTACGTGGAAACCCATTTTGGGAAAAACCACCAGTAACATGCTACTCAATTCTCACACTTCTAAAGTGATGCCTTGTTAAAGGCTTACAACACACTATTAAATGTGACCTTGTTAGAGGATTTCACCATACTATTAGGAATGGGCTTGGTCAAAGGACTTTGGAAAATTCACTTGGAATGTTACCTTGTTAAGGGATTTACAACATGGCTATTAAACCAACCTAAGTCCATAGCATTTATACTAACTATTACAATTGCTAGAGAGTAACAATAAGGGCTTTTGATTTGATACAACTCAAAACATATCTTGCAAATTTCAAATCATACTTTAGTTTAATCCTTTGCTTGGCTTCAATCACTGTTGCTTTGACAACTTGTCTTCCTCTCAAGCTTAATCTCCTTGAGTCTTCTTGCTCATCATACCAATGCAATCATCTTTGTGGTCACCTACCGAAACAGAGTTTTTGTGCTCTCTTCCTCCTTAGCTCCTTCTTTAGCACTTCATGCTTTCATACTTGACCAACCTCTTAGCTTTGTGAGCTTATGACTCCTTAAATAGAAATTTGGAATAATTTTCCTGCTTGATTCTCCCTCTCCAACTTTAGGGTTTCAAAAGATTAGGTAGGATACAATGTATCTATCCCATATCTTGTTTTTATCTAGAAACTTTGTCTAGAATCCAGTTGTATTCGCCAAAAAACATTTTATATAGTGTTCTATGACACCAGCTCATCATTCTTATATTCTATCTAGTTCACAAAATTCTAGATAACAACCATGTCATCTCAAATTTGGCAAATCTTCGACTTTTCAAATAATGCAATAGCTTGACACTTTTGACTTTCTGATGCTTGGCACATGAACACAACTTGGCACTTGATCTTTACTCAACACTTGATCTTTACTCGACACTTGATCTTCACTCGACTCTTGATCTTCACTCAACACTTGATCTTTACTTGGCTTGAACTAGTTTTCTCATCTCCCTCTAATGAATTTAATCAAGCTTTGCAAACAGTCTTATTATGATTTCTTCTTCTATAGTTTCTAAGTGTAGCCAACCTCTTCATCTTCAAGTATATTGTCAATACATCACTTTATCATTGTCTTAACTGATCTTTGCACTTCATTCCAAAACCATAACTCAACCTTTCTATTAGATGCTTTTGTTACATCTTATTGATTCTTCATCAATCAACTAAGTGATAGTGCTTGGATCTTATAAGCAATTACCATTCTAGAAAATAGCAGGTTTGAAATTGGTGACAAAATAATGATTGAACATATATTCTGTAGCAACAATATCTTTCATACAATGATTTTTTTCAATTAGATTAAAACACAATGCATTAGGATGAACACTTTACAATTGCTAGCCAATTGCCTGAGTAATTAATCCTAATTTTTGTTTCTTAATCATGTTGCATTTTTTTAGTTTGTCGATAGATCCTAGAAGTTAGATCCCTTATTTTTGTTTGTTTTAGGATGTAGGTAAATTCATTTTTTTTCTCTTCATTTTTTGTTGTGAGTAACTCATAAAGAAAAGGAAATTTTCAAGTACATCAAATTTTAAAACAAAAGAAGAAATTCATGGAGGAATCGTAGTGACCAAAGGTGATGTTTTAACACACTCTCTACCCAATAAATGCAACTTAAATAAACTTGATATTCCATTGCGAGAGGTATGTCCAAATGTTATTTCTATATATGAATAAGAACATATAATTGATGAATTTTTAGGACAATGTGATTTCATAAATGAAAATTTAACCATTTGTTGTTTTATTTGTTACAAGAAAAATGATAGGTGGATATACTCAAATGACCAAGATCTCATGGTGAATAAAGTACAAGATCTTTATAAGCCTCACAATACTAGGGATGAGAATAAACATGTATTTTTTTTGTAACAAATGAATAATCTCAAAAATCAAATCAAGAAGATCAAGGTATGAATTATGATGGTAACATGCATTATCACTCCTCTGTATTGCAAAGAAAACATATTTCTTTAGAACATAATTTCCCACCTAGTATGCACAATGAATGTAATCATGCATGATCACAACATCTAGTATATTCATCTTATATTCTACCATCTCCATTATTCCTATCGTACTTAAATTCACCTACTCTATATCCAACACAACTTTTTCCATTATCTCATTCCCATCATATACTACCCACTTGACCATATCCACTAAGGAAAACTATAATGCCTTATAAAATAATTCATAATAAGGTGGTTAAAATTGCATATCAAATTTTAATGATCCCTTTACAATATGATAATGTGCATAAAATTGATAAATCAATTTTGGGATGTATTGATGCACATAAGGGATGTAATATTTTTTTAATGGACTTATAAGAACAATATAAATTCTTGAATTATAATCAACTTTTTTCTTGTTTTCTTCTTAGTGAATCACAATTGTACACAAACAAGATCACAATTCAAAGTGAGGCATTCATTGAACTCATGTGTGTTAAAATTAATTATACACTAAGAAAATTAAACAACATGAACTTATTGTTTCACAAATGTGTTGTTAGAATCTAGAAGATCTCTCTTTTATTACTTTTCTACTTATCCATATTTATCTATGGAGACCTATGGTTCAAATATGAAATCCTCACATACTAATTGATTCGGGACCATTGATAATTGATTAAGCACAATCAATGAGGGATTACATGCATTAATGACCAAACAAAATATGTTGCAAATGGATGATCTTTATTCCTCATTGTTTATTATGTCTGTTGTCCTAAGATAATCCAAAACACTATGGATGATTCATTCATTTAACAAGAATCAAGGTATTAATATCTATATAGTTCTCTTTCTTGGTTGTTGTATCTTAGGATGATTGTTCATAGATAATAGGTATTGAATCACTTTCTTGATTCCTTAGATGATTTGAATGCCTATTCTTTTGGAATGTGAAATTATAGAGAAATCAAATGACTTCTTAAAATATTCAATTGATTTATCAATTGAATATAAATCAAGAAATATGTAAATGTGTTATTCACATTACTTTCTTCTTTGGATTATCTTAATGTTCTCATGACCTTGTAAGCATTAATGTTAAGTTTGGGGGCAATCCCACCAATTTTTTGGTAGTTGGGGTATTTATAATAAACCTCCATCAATTATTTCATTGGAAATTCTAATAAACCTCCACATGTGAGATCTCAACCAATTCAAGGTATGCATTCTTGTATTGATTGAAAAATTGATATTATATATAAAATTCATTCATTAATTTTATTATTATCAATTTTTATAACTCTACCCATCATTCAAAAACTAAATGGTGGAGTTATCAAATGAATGCTATTTCTTTACTATACTTAATATGCTTGGTCCTGAGAATATGGTTACAAGTCTCTTATTGTGGTGAGATGATATCAATTGGTAACGTTTCATTACATGAGTGTTTTAAGTCACATTCTATCTCAAATTTTCCAAGCTATATGGAGCATGGTGGTCAGTAACTTGGTCTATGAGATTCCTAAATCTTTTAGTACTATTCTATAGAGCTATACATCTAGAGATAGCTTGAAGACATAAATAAGCATCTTGGGGGTATTGAAGATCATCACATGCCTTCGTAGAGATGTGTCTCTATCTACCTCTAATTTTATGGACACATTGGTGGCTACAATTGGTTTTTCACTCTTATTCTCACCAAGATAATAGAGCATAGCTTCATGTGGTGCCATCATAAAGCAATATGTCTTTTATAGATTATCATCATTATGAGTAATTATTGTATCCAAGTATGCATGTATATGTTCCAAAGTTCTAGATGAAGCTTCCATATTCAATGGCATGGGATACATGGATCAAATTGGTTTTGTGGGAAAGTGGTTATCATGCTCATGTTATTCTTCATCATCATTTAAAGTTCATTATCCAATCCAATTTCAATGATGCCTTTTGTCAAGACATAGAAAGAAATCAGGTTTTGATGACATCACTCTTCATCATCCATAGAAGGATTTTATTTTTCCTTTGGTCAATCTATGTAGTTATTCAAAAAAAAGGAATAAAAGATTCAACAAAGAAAACCTTTGGGCATTTTTTGGCTAGTTAATATTTGGAAATCAATTTTTGGTGGATGTTAATTGCAAAATAAATTATTAGTCGCAAAAACTATTTTTATAGTGCTACTAAGTAGTGAGTGGTTGAAAACTAGGTTGCCAGTGGTCACTTGTTGATATCAATATTTTTTAAAAAGAAAAAGAAAAAAATGATTTTAAAAATTAAAAAAAAAAAATGCAATAATTGAGTTGAGTTAACAATTTTTTAGGGACACTCGGTTGCTTCTTTGGCTCTCTCTCTCTCTCTCTCTCTCTCTCTCTCTCTCTCTCTCTCTCTCTCTCTCTCTCAGTGTTACTTGCATATCATGTTGCTTCACTATGTGGTTGTGCTTCAAATTCTATTGTTTTTGATCCCCTACCATAAGTGCTAAAATTTTAGTCAAGGTGCTATGGAAAATGGATCAAGCTCCCTTCATTGTGCTCTATATTGCTTCTTTCAGATGGTGATCTTTTCTCAAACATTCATTCCAGTTAGCATTTGTGATTCCTTCTTTGTTCAAGCTTCATAATTTTAGTGATCTTTTGGCTTCCAACCCTTAGCATCCATGGAGATACATGTTGGTAACACAATCAATTTTATTTTTCATTATTTTATCTCTTAAATTTATTAATATTTCTTATTATATTGATCATATGTGCAACATCCTTACCTTTCCTCTTCTTGTTTCCTAAGTATAGTCAACCTTTAAGTTGGGAGGAGGAATTCCATTCTATTATCTTCTATCCATCACTCTTAATAATTCCATCACATATCCATCATACAATAGCCTTTACTTTGTCTCTTATCTCTCCTATTTCGCCCATTTAAACTCCTATTGTGCTAATTGAGATAAATTTCTCCTATATATAATCTTGTGAACCATGATGCTATAAAAAAAATGAAAAGAAAATAAAAATAAAATATAAAAGAGAAACAACGTATGAAATTTTCAAAGAGATATCCCTATTGAAGAAGAAAAAATAAAGAAAGCTTGTTATGCGAAGAAAGGGATTGGTGTTTATATATGAGTTCTCATGGTTTAGGGTGGAGACATCTAAAGCCATAAATTCAAGTACTTCCATTTAAAACTAAAGACCTCTTGATCATAATGATTGTGTTAAGTTGGGGGGAATGATGAGAGCCATTTATGACCCATATTCATACCATCTCTTCACCATTTTACATACCATTATATTCATTTCCATATTCTATTATATTCCATTTCATCCATATTTTAATCATCTTATGTTGCATATGGTTAAACATAAATAAGTAATACTTAATAAAGTTTTTAGATATATTAATGAAAATTTATAATTGATTGATTTTACTAATCAATATTGTTACTTTATTCCTTGAGATATATATTTATATATCATGGAACATATAATACAAGATATGTGGACTTATGGAAAAAAGAAATATCTACCGATCAAAAATATCATAGTTTTTTTTACATTTCAACTTGTAGAAAAATGAGCATGAATTTCAAGAATTCACAATTTGGTTATTATGCAGAATGAGGCCATTTAAATTTCCGTATGACAAAATCTTCAAAAACTAAACCATTTGGAAGTTACATGCAGTTTTCTAAACACCATAATTTCTAATTTACTATTACAACCAACAAATGCTCCACATTTTTCTCCACTAAGTTATGGCTCTATCCACATGGGAATTGATCTTTGGAATATTCAATTTTTTGGCAAACTTGTGGTATATATTTCTATATGGCTGGAGAAGAATATAACCATTCCATACCTAGTTTTCTATTATTGGTTCAATAGATTTGGAATATGTGGCCAACACATTGTACGTGAGTCATTCCATTGTCATCTTTGTTGGTTGGAGGAAAACAAATATTACACTATCCTTAAAATAGTTCTAGTTTGTTATACAAATGATATTTATACATATGCATCTTCTTTAAACAAGAGAGATACTAGTATCAAAGGGAAATGCAAGCTTTTGTACACATCTTCCTGTAGCAAAACTCTATGTGAATTCTATATTTATTCATGGATGAATAAAATATCATTATTCTTATCACAATAGAGTAGAACAAAATTTATGTTTCATCACCAGGCATGCTAAGGACGTAGGATCCACTTCTTGTAATGAGTGGTGATTTAGTTTAGATTGTTTGTGTGTTTATTTTTGGTGTGTTATTATTTTGATTTTATTTCATACATAGAATTATCTTTCATTTGTGTTTGTTTGAGATTTAAATGCAAACTTAGATTTGTGTGCTTCTTTATTTTATTATTATAATATTAATTTCTAGATTAAGACTTTATTCTTTCTATTTAGTTTAAAATAGCTTTTCTTTAACAAATTTAGACTAGCTCCTATTGCTAGGAAGTGACAGTTCCTATTGCTAGCTTCTTTTGGTATGTTGTAGGTTTCCTCCAATGCATTCTAGCTACACTCATATCTACTTGGCATGCTATCTTCATCCCTTGATCATATAGCCATTATACCTTTCATTAGTCTATGACCCCAAATTAATATTTAAATGCAAGATGAACTAGCTCTTTATCTTATCAATTATCCTTACTATTTGAACCATAGTTTCACCCTACATCCATCACCTTGTTTCCCATCATCTGCTAGATATCCTCCCTTAGGGCCCCAAACTTTGATCGGATGAGCAATTTACCAACCAAGTATCCTCCCAGAATCTCACCTAACTATCCTCACTCACCAACAATCTCACTTTGTTTCTAAGAAGACTTCTATTTCTGATGATATCAACCCAAATCTTGGACCCCATTGGTAGGTCATTCTCCCATAGCCCATACATGTAATTAATGTTCCCCATATATTTATCTTTGAGAATTCTACACCAACCCCCTCTTCCTTCACGAGTTTTCATTTGACTTTAGTAAGGAGACCATTATTCAAGTCAACAATCTTTCCTAATTCCTAAAAAACCTTTACACTTTGGTTGACACACAGTATCCCAACTCACCAAGTTCAGGTGCTTCTTTTCCTCCCTCCCATGTCATAAGAAGTTTCTTTGGATTTTCTCCAGTTTCTTAGACATAGCCTTAGTGATCTTAAATAGGGAAAGGAAGTAAACATGTATACCCTATAGGGAGGATGTCAAAAGTTGTAGTTTTGCCACACTACTCAAGAGTTTACCCTTCCATCCTATTAACTTCTTCTGCATCCTTTCAAGAATAGTATTCTAGAATTGATTAGTTACCTCTTTAACATTTAACAGGATCCCTAGATAAATATCAAGAAGAAAGGCCATATTGAAACCCAAAATAATAAGCACCCTCCTGTGAATACAGACTCCATATTGAAGAAGAACACCTTTCTTTTATCAAGATCAATCTTTTGGTCAACATTTAAAGCATAGATCTCCAAGACGTGTTTCTAGGCTCTAGCTTCAATAATTGAAGAATCTCCACTTAGGAAGGTATCATCCATAACTTATTGTATACCCTCCACCAAGTGGGAGGTGGCTAGTTTAATACCTTTAATCTCTCCCCTTTCTACCATCTTCAAGAATTCTCTTCCCAACACTTCAAAAGCTATGATTAATAGGGTCCCCTTGCCTAAGGCCCATTTCTACATTAAAGTTCCCATAGGGCTAACCATTTACAAGCACTTAGTAGCTCAATTTCTCAATCATAGTTTTGATGATTTTAATGAATTTCTAGTTGAAGCCTATCTTCTCATTGACTTCATAAAAAAAGGACTAACTGACCCAATCATAAGCTTTCAAAATATCAAGTTTCAAAGCCATACCCAAGTTACCACTCTTCCCCATTGAGTGAACTACCTCATGGGTGGTAATAGTAGCATACTAGATTTGGCAACCCAAGACAAACCCATTATGAGATTTACCAATAAATTTGTGGAGTAGTGGTTTTATGCTGTTCACCAAGATCTTAGAGAAGATCTTATAGATAGTATTACATAAGCTTATAGGCTTGAAGTCAGAGAGATACCCTAGGTCCTTTTTTTTTGGACCAGAACAATAAATGTTCTATTAGTTCTTTCTAGCATATTCCCAGTCCTAAAGAAATCTTTTGTATCTCTAGCCACATCCATTTTTATTACATCCTAGAAAAGTTGGAAGAAAGTTGGGGGGAAGCCATCAGGACCCAAAGATTTATAAGCCTTCATGGAGAAAAAAAACCTACACACTTCTTCCTCCGTAACCTGATGAGAAAGAACAACATTCTCCTCCATTGTTAGCACATTAGGAATGGAATCAATTAGCCACTTATTGTCCTCCCTATTGATTTCCCTTTGCTCTTCCTTATAAGAATTTTGGAAGTAACTACTCGCCCAGGTACCAATATCCTCCATCTTAGTCAATTTATTTTCACTTCAACATTTGGGGTCAAATTGTGACGAAAATTTGTGATGATGGTGTAATTTGTGGTCATTTTCATTTTTTTTTGAAATTTTACCTGACACCATCACAATACTAGCACTTGTATTGTAATGCAATGCCTGAGCATGAGCATAAAACAAAAAAAGAAACATGACAATCATTTTCCATTTGTTTTGATTTTGGAGAGAACTACACATGAAAGAGGTAGACAGCTGTGCATGAAAGAGGTGGAGAGCTTTGAAAATCTTTGTGGCCCTTGTGATCAATGCATTTGGTTTTTGTGCCCTCATGATCTTTTTATTTTGTTTCCATGCCCTTATTGTGTTGTTCCCTTTTTCTACGATTGCATTGTCTTGTTGTGCCCTTGCTCTGTGATTTCACTGTCGTGCTGTGCCATTGTGATCTATGTGCCCTTGATATGTGATTTTCCTCAAGGTCAAGAAGAAGTACGTATGTAAAAGAAAATTTATTTTCCTTGTAAACATGTGTGTCTTCATATTTCCTTCTAAGCATGTGTCTCTTTATATATTTAGAGAAATCTTTTTCAAGGTGCTTATTACATATATGATCTAGTTGCATACATATTTCAAAATCCAAATAATAAAACAAAAAATCTCACTCAAGCTGTGCTAAGTGACTAACCTCAAGATCCTACACAAAAATAATGTGGACCATGAAAAATAGGCCGAGTTCAGAAGAAATTTTAGAAAAACATATCATAGAAGATAGTTTTAGCAGGAAACAAGTCATAACTAGTTAAATGGGTCTATTTGCTTATTAACTGGGTTAATATATATGCATATTTAACTGGGTTATGTCTTCTACAAAGGAATGAGCCTTGTTATTATGCATATGTGCTTGGTGTGCCTTTGTGAAATTTGTGTTTCATTTTTGTGCCCTTGCTCTATGATTTCAGTGTCATGCCCTAGCTTTGCGATTTTGTTGCCATGAAATGAAATTTCTCTATGATTTCATTGTCATGTTGTGCCCTTGTTCTATGATTTTGTTGCCATGCCCTAACTTTGTGATTTTCTTCAAGGGTGTGTAAATGTTGCTTTCTTTTCCTTCTAAATAGGTATCTCTTTATATCTCCTTCTAAACATGTATATTTAGAGATCTTCTTTAAGGTTCTTATTACATCTTATCTACACAATAGAAAAATTGATCTAGATGCATACATATTCTAGAATACATTGATTAGTTGGGTTGATTACAAATTCTTTTAGAACTATCATCAAATTAGGTACAATAAAATGAACTGTAAGCTATTTCTAGCTAGCAGGATCAAACATAATTTTCCAAGGTAATAAAATTGCATATGCAAGGAATTGAAGAATAACTTTAGTGAAGAGTTGATTGTAAGGAGTTGATGAAGCAAGTTCTACTTCTGTGTAAATGCTATAATCACAAGGTTCATTCTCTTGTAGAAGCCTCTGCGACAATGACATTACCTTTAAACCATGCACAGGATATTAAAGTGGTTCCCAACCTTGAAACACTCTTATAAGCATTTGATACTTGGGATCATTGCAAGGAGACTATGCCAATACTTGAAACACTCTTATAAGCATTTGATATTTGGATTGTAAATTTGCAAAGACACTTGCAAGTGATTCAAATGTCATAGCACCTAGTACAACACTTTCCTAGATTCTATCCAATGGCTCCCATAATACCTTTATGTTTTCTAGCTATTTTTTTTCCATGTAGTCGCTTTCTAAAGCTGCTCCTTGTTGTTCTCTTTCTAAAGTAGCTCCTTCTCCCTCTCTCTTGTGCCTTACATTTTGATTATCAAAATGCTAAATATCTACCTTTACCTTATCTAAAATCAACTTCATAATGTGTTGTAGCTCTAGCATAGGTGTTTGATCATCAAAAGCTTTCATTTCAGCATTCAAGTTTTCAAGCTTGGTCAACACCCTCACTCGTGGACCTCTCATGTCAAGCACTTTTTGTACTATTTCAACACCATGTTCTTGCTTCCGAGCTAATAGTTCTTCAGATGCATTTTCTTATAAAACATTTATTTTGTTCAACAATTGTAAACTCTTATAAGTGCATCATTATTTTCATTTATGTATGTATGTATGTATACATGTATGTATATGTATGTATGTATGTATGTATGTATGTATATATATAGAGAGATCTTGTGGATTGTAGATTATGGATTATAAATAAAAAAGAAAAAAAATATGACATTAATCATTTGAGATTTGTTTTGATTGAGTGTGGTGAGCTGTGTGTGAAAGAGGGTGGAAAGCTCCAAATGAGGGTGGAGAGCTCTGAACATTGCTGCAGATTAATGGAGATCTAGGACTTTTTGTCATTCCCTTGTGATCTTCATGCCCTTGATCTATGATTTTCTTCAAGGGGAAAAGAGGTACCTTTGTAAATGTTCTTTTCTTTTACTTCTAAACATTTATCTCTTGTTCATATATAATAGCTTTGGTCAAATTCAAGGATAATTGATTATGATGATTGTATGCATATGTGCATGTATGTATGTAAATTAGTTCACTATGTGAACTACTTTACATGCATACATATACACTTGCATAATACTTGTGCTAAATTAAATTAAGCATTCATGTCTTGAATTCACACAAGAAATTATCCTTGCATACAATCGAATTTATTCATACCTAACTTAGTATGCAGAAATCTATACTTATAGATTATATTATCTCTTGGTGATTGAGCAAAGATCTCGTACATGATATCATCCAAGTAATGATTGAATGCATTCACATTAAATCATAATAGGATCGACCAGATGATCTATTTATGTTACTTTATACTTATTTTATTGAACATTTTGTTTAACATAATCAATAATACTAAAAATATATAGCTACAACTAGTACTCTTGTTTATTTTATTTAAAATCATATACATTTAAGACTATTATTTTTCTTAAAATTAGACTATATATTTTTTATCACTAAAACATAAATATAGATATCTGATAGTTATCTTTTTTAATTTCAAGATCTTCATATTTAACATGAAGAGTTTCCACTACTTGACAATGGAATAGCCGCAATGTGGAGCCATATAGCTTATGGCTTTCCCACCAAATTATATTTCTGGCCTTCAAAAATAATATAGGTGAACATTCATTTGATTTTCCATATATTTAATAATTTTTCACTTGTTATTTGAGTAATTTTCTATTATGAGACAGAGACATCTATCATAAGGATGGACATGCCAATTTTGATCATCCCATTTTTAAAGTTGATTCCCTTGTCAAATTAATGAAACTACTTGCAACTATAACCCTGATTTTTTGCAACTTGCCCAATCAGCCATTCACATAGATGAATCATCCCACATTCATAAACAACATCTAATCTTCTATAAGTCTCTCTCTTCTAAAGACCCAATACTTGGAACTATTATCATCATGAGTATATTCACTCTCCTGAGATGAATTCAATCAAAACTATTCATACCAAACTAAGCATGCAAAAATTTGTACTTATAAATTATATTATCTCTTGGTGATTGGGTAAAGATCAAATATAGCTTTCCAAGGTAATAAAATTGCATATGCAGATGTATGTGTGCATGCATGCATGCATGTATGTATGTGTATATGTAAGTATGTATGTATCTCTACATCATGACTATCTTTGCATCTCATTGTCATGCTCTTGTGATCTTTGTACATGTATGTTTGTATGTATGTATATACATATATACATATGTATATGTATATATGTGTATATATGTGTGTGTATGTATGCATGTATAAATATACATATACCTAAAGAGAAGCTTCTCTAATCACCTGCTAGGGGAAATATAATGAGATACATGTTTAGAAAGCAAAGAGAAGAACATTTTCATAGGTAACTCTTCTCCCCTTGAAGAAAATCACAGAGCAAGCACTAGTATATTTGGGCCCGAATGTGTGTGTGTATGTATGTATATATACACATACATATATCTAAAGAGAAGCTTCTCTAATCACTTGCTGGGGGAAATATAATGAGATACATGTTTAGAAAGAAAAGAGAAGAACATTTACATAGGTAACTCTTCTCTCCTTAATGAAAATCATAGAGCAAGTACTACTACATTTGGGACCGAACACCACAAATTACACCGCCGTCACAAATTGTCATTGTAATTTGACCCCAAATGTTGTAGCACTACAAAGGGCACATAGAAAAAAAGGGTAAGACATGACAATGAAATCCCAGAGTAAGGGAACAGAGATCACAAGGGCATGATAATGAAATATAGAGATCATAAGGACACAATAACAAAATCCTAGATCTCCACTGATCTCCACCAAGGGCATGACAAAAAAATACAAAGATCATAAGGGTGCAACAATGAAATGCAACAATCATAAAGGCACAAAAATGAAATCTCCACCAATGTTTAGAGCTCTCCACCCTCTTTCACATGCAACCCTCCATAATGAAAACAAATAGGGAAAGATTTATGTAATTTTTTTTTATTTATATCTAAAATCAACTTCAAATGATGTTGTAACTCTTCCATAGGTTTTTGATCCTTGATAGCTTTTATTTCAACATTTCAAGATTCAAGTTTTCAAGTTTCCTCTTCACTATATAGTCCTTTCCCCCCTAAAAGCCACTTTGTTACTTTATTAAAAGTAGGACTTGAACAAAGCCAATGATAAAACAAAGCCCATATTCTAGAATCCAAATAATAAAGCTATAAAACTCACTTAACCTGTGTTAACTGACTTATCTCAAGATCCTGCACAAAAATAATGCAATCCAGGAAAAATGGGCAAGAAATTTTAGAAAAACATGTCATAGCAATTATTTTTAGAAAGAAACAAGCCATAACCTATTTAAATTTTTCTAGTTTCTAATTAGTTGGGTTGATTTCAAATTCCTACATAACCATCATTAGATTAGGTACAATAAAATGAACAATCAGTTGTTCCTAGCTAGTAGGATCAAATATAGTTTTTCAATGTGATAAAATTGCATATGCAAATGTATGTATGTATGTATGTATGCATATGTTTGTATGTATTCATATAGAGAGATCTTTTGTATTATGGAGATCAGTGGAGATTTAGGATTTTGTTGTCATGCCCTTATGATCATCGTATTTTGTTGTTGTGCCCTTGTGGTCTCTGCATCTCATTGTCATGCCCTTGTGATCTCTGCATATGTATGTATGTATATACATATGTATATGTAAATATATGTGTATATGTATGTATGTATTTATATAAACAAAGAGATCTTGGCACAATATAAAAAAAATAAAACTCACTCAATAGGTAGCATGGCCACAAGTATTTTCACAAGCTTTTAAACATAACAATAAAGGATTGAGTTAGGACATATATAGGTTAACCTTACATTAACTGTAAACTAAAACACAAAGGTTGCACCAGGGAATTATAGTATTGTAATTATAGAAAACTGCTTGATTTTTCTGAGTGGCTGTGTGATGGCAAAGAGTTTTATTAGGTGAGTAAATCTCACCAGTGGTTATAGGAATATAACTACATCAAAAGAATTAGAAACTCTTTTGGGTCTTGATCCCGTGGATACAAGTATGTAGGTAGCCTGGTAGGCAAAGCATGCCTCCAGTGTGTAGATGCCTTGGACATAGTTAGGAAGCACTTAACTATTTTAAGACATTATATGTTAACTCATGAGGATTATATTTTAATACATTATATGTACCTAGTGTACTTGGCTTTTGAAAATAGAAGGTTAAACTCTGCATTTCAGCATTAACTTGACTAGTCTATTTAGACCCATTGATTATTGTCACAAGATTTTAAACATAACTATATAAGGAGTAAGTTGGGATGTATATAGGTTAACCTTACATTAACTAAAAACTACAACAAAAATCTTACACACTAGGGTATTGTAGTATTGTAATTATAGAAAATTGCTTGATTCACTTGAGTGGGTGTATGATGGCAAAGAGTTGTATAAGGTGGGTAAAACTCACCAATGGTTATAGGAATACAAATATGTCAAAAAAATTAGAGACCATAACAACATATTTATTAGAGTGATTATTTCAAGAGTCTTGATCCTATAGATACAGGTATGTAGGTAACTTGGTAGGCAGAGTATGCCTCTAGTGTGCAAATGCCTTGGACATAGTTAGGTAGCCTTGGACATTGTTAGGTAGCACTTAACCAGGTATGTGTATATGGATGGATGGATGTAACTATTCTCTACTTAATAGTTCCATCCACATGGAGCGCGGGCGTAGTAGAGCTTGTACCTTCTACAATACTTCATTTCCATTATTTGCACTCTTTGAATCAAAGGTATATGACTTTATCACTTGTAACTATAATTTTAAAATAGTACAAACCACAATAGTTTCTTAAAATTCTATGGTTCTCTTTGTAAGTTTATAAAATTAAAGTTTAAAAATTAATTGCATTTATATACATCTTTTTCAAATTTGATATTTCTCTTTTCATGACTCACATTCCAACAATAATTTTTCAAAACACATACTGACCAGTTGGAGGTTGAGCCAAAAAATTAAGAACGATTGTGCCAAAAGAGTTAAAAAAATGATTGGTGCATGATAATCATCTTTTTACGCTCTTTTTGGCACAATTGTTCTTACATTTTATGATTTTTGGTGAGAACAAAATTCCAAACTAATCAGATAGGTGATCCAAAATTAAATCATAATTGGTTGATGCATGTTTAAATACCTTATTTCACATGTTATTGAATGTCATGTATTTATTTTCTATTGTTAATAAATGTTAAAAGGTGAACTAATGTTAGATGTTAGCTTTGGACATTATGAGATTATTTTATGGATGCTCATAATTATTTTTTACATCATGTGATAAGGAATGAATTCTATATTTTATTAATGAATGAATGTGAGATCCATCTCTTCTTAGGTACTCTTTCTAGACTGTCATACTAGTTCTTAAGCCCAAAATAGATAAATCATGATTTGAAATGCAAACTTGGGTACTTAACTTAATGAGTGAGCATACCAAGCAAAAGATCTTGTGTGATGAAGGATTACATGATTTTCTACATATTTCACCATAGAGAAGTGCATTTTAGGTTCACATACATTCTTAAGTAGACATTTTTGAGCACTAGGTGTGCAAAGGCTCCATGTAAAAACATGTAGAAGAAAATAAGGTCATGATGACCATTTTTGATGACATGTTTTCCAAGAGCATACACAAGCTCCTCAAGGTGACTTCACGTTATTAAATTTTAATGTTTTCCAACACCACTACTCTTCCTCCATATCCTGCACAAATAAAAAATGTTGCCTCCAACATTGCAACCATATGGTAAATGGGAATAGCACATGCCTGAGCCATAACCTAGTTAAATTGGTCTAGTTTCTAATTAGCTTGGTTGATTACAAATTCTTGAAGAATTTCCATTATATTAGGTACAATAAAGTGAACAATCTATTGTTCCCAGCTAGCATGATCAAATAATGATTTCCAAGGTGATAAAATTGCATATACAAATGCACCACTTGAATGCTAGGCATGAAGTGCATTTTCCAATTTATAATGAATGGTTGGATATAAAGGCTCTATACACTTGCCCAACAATGGAAGCCAAGGATGTAACCATGCATGTATTGGCACACTCTCCCTATGGAGATCCCAAGTATCTATTGCTATTGTTAATTTGGTCCAGTTGCTAATTAGCTAGTTGATTACAAATTTCTATAGAACTATCATCAAATTAGGTATAATAAAATGAACAATCTATTATTCCTAGCTAGTAGGATCAAATAATGCTTCCCAAGGTGATAAAATTGCATATGTAGATGCATCAATTGAATTCTAGGCATGAAGAGCATACCCAAATTTATAACGAATGGTTGGATATAAAGGCTCCATATGCTAGCCCAAAAATGGAAGCCAAGGATGTAACCATGCATGTATTGGAACACTCTCCTTGCAAGGATCCCAAGTATCTAGTGCTACTATTAATTTGGTTTAGTTGCATATTAGTTGGGTTGATTATGAATTCCTATAGAACTATCATTAGATTAGGTACAATAAAATGAAAAATTAGTTGTTTCCAGCTAGTAGGATCAAATACAATTTCCAAGGTGATAAAATTTCATATGAAGATGCATCACTTGAATGCTAGGCATGAAGCACATTCCCCAATTTATAATTAATGGTTGGATATAAAGGCTCAATACACTAGCCCAACAATGGAAGCCAATGATGTAACCATGCATCTATTGACACACTCTCCCTACAAGGAGCCCAAGTATCTACTGTTGCTGTTAATTTGGTCTAGTTGCTAATTACCTAGATTTATTATAAATTATTATAGAACTATCATTATATTAGGTATAATAAAATGAACAATCAGTTGTTCCCAGCTAGCAAGATCAAATACAATTTTCCAAGGTGACAAAATTGCATATATAGATGCATCACTTGAATGCCAGACATGAAGTGCATTCCCCAATTTATAATGAATGGTTGGATATAAAGGCTCCATACACTAGCCCGATAATGGAAGCCAAGGATGTAACCATGCATGTATTGGCACACTCTCCCTATGAGGATCTCAAGTATTTACCGTCATTGTTAATTCAGGCATCACTATATGATCTAGAATGTAATGAAGTACTAAAGCTAGTAGTAACTTCTCCCATGTATCCAAAAAACATAGCATAGGTTTAGGGTCCCTTGGCTCCTAATAATTTGTAGCACCTATTCTCACTGGTAGAAGAATAACTTCAATTAAGAGTTGAGTGTAAGAGTTGAAGAAGCAAGTTATTCTTTTGCGTATGCAAATGCCATAGTCACGAGGCTCATTCCCTTGTAGAAGCCATAAAATAATTAAATATATGCATATATACAAGCAATAACTCAGTTAAATGGGTCTAGTTGTTGATTACCTAGGTTTATTACAAACTCCTATAGAATTGTCATCATATTATGTGCAATAAAAGGAACAACCAACATTTTTTTTTTTAATGATCTCGAGCTAAGTCACTTAGCACAAGTGGAGTGACTTTTATTGTTTTATTATTTGGATTTTGGAATATGTATGCAATTGGATCAATTTTTTTGTTCTACTAAGATGTAATAAGCATCTTAAAAAAGTTATCTTTGTATACATACATACACATATATGCATGTATGTATATGTTTCTATGTATGTACGTATGTATTTATATATGCATATGTATGAATATTCATATACATACATACATACATATAAATGTATGTATGTATCTATAGATCATGTGAAGATATAATATTTCATTAATGTGCCCTTGCAATCACTACATTTTGTTTTCATGCCCTAGTGTTCTTTGCATTTGATTGTTGTGACCTTGTGATCTCTACATCTTGTTCATTTTATTGTACCTAATATGATGAGAGTTGTATAGGAATTTTTCATCATGCCCTTGTAATCTATACATCCCAATTATCTATTGCTACTATTAACTTGGACATCACTATATGATCCAGAATGTTATGAAGTACTAAAGCCAGTAGTAACTTTTCCCATGTCTCTAGAAAATGTAGCATAGATTCAGGGTCCCTTAGCTCCTATAAATTTTGGGTCCATTAGCTCCTAGAAATTTTTAGCAACTATTCTCACTGCTAGAAGAATAACATCAATGAATAGTTGAGTGTAAGGAGTTGAAGAAGCAAGTTTTTCTTCTTTTTAAATGCCATAATCACGAGGTCCATTCCATTGTAGAAGCCATAACCCAGTTAAATATATGTATATATCAAACTAGTTAATCAACAACTAGACCCATTTAACTGGGCTATGGCTTGTTTCTTTATAAAAATATCTTCTATGATATGTTTTTCTAAAATTTCTTGTGAACTCTACCCATTTTTCCTAGTCTACATGTTATTTTTGTGGAGGATCTTGAGGTAAGTCACTTAGCACCTTAAAAAAGATCTCTCTCTCTCTCTCTCTCTATATATATATATATATATATATATATATATGTATGTATGTATGTATGTATGTATGTATGTATGTATGTATGTATGTATGTATGTATGTATGTATGTATGTATGTATGTATGTATGTATGTATGTATGTATGTATGTATGTATGTATGTATGTATGTATGTATGTATGTATGTGCCCTTGTAATCGCTGCATTTTGTTGCCATGCCCTTGTGATCTTTGCATCTTGTTGTCATGCCCTTGTGATCTTTATATATGCATGTATATATGTGTATGTATGTATGTATGTATGTATGTATGGATATAAAAAAAGACATATTGGCACAACAAAAAAACAATAAAACTCACTCAATAGGTAGCATAGCCATAGATGTGATGGAAACGCCTATTGGTAAGTAGATTCCTCTTTTTATCTCTCATTTTTCATGTGTTTATTTCACTTGAACTATTATATCTTGGGGGGAATTTTCTAATATTGCATTCATTTTATGATGAGGACATTCTTGGATGTACCCATGTGATGAATTTATCAAGAGCAATGAAGATTGACTTCCCCTGAGAGTAGCAGGAGGCAATGAGCACATTCCAAGTACATTAAAGATTTATCCTTTCTTAAATATTTTAGATGTTAATGGGGAATTTAGATTTTAGGAGGAGGGGGGGGAATGAGGTTCCACCTTCACGTGGTTGGCTTTGACTAGTAGAGAATATTAAACTATTCTCAAAACCAAGTGAAGCTCAACAATAACCTATGATTTTATGACAACTACTTGTGTGAATATCTTCATTTTAGGAAATGCAAAAGAACACCATAGTTCAATATGCAATATCAATTCATATGCATATGACATCAGGAAGAGCTGAAAAACACAATAGGTCTTCAATTTTGTTAGAGGTCTTTAATTATAATTTTAAAAACTTAATAGACCTATTAAATAAATGTAATTGTGTTGTGTTTTATCAGCTCCACCTACTATCCATGCATTTGAATGCAGTTGCACATGCATTCTCAATTCATAGTGGTAGAATCTTATTTTGGATGTGATGCAAAAAATGACATGAACTAGAAGATGGGAAAATGATGTCACTTTTGCAAGTTTGGTACCTTTTTTTGTACTTTAAAGATTGATCCATTCTTAAATATTTTAGATGTTAATGGGAAATTTAGATGTTACGGGGTTGGGCCAAATGAGCTTCCACCTTCACATGGTTGGCCTTGATAAGTAGAGAATATTAAACTATTCTTGAAACCAAGTGAAACTCAATTTTAACCTATGATTGCACCATAACTATTCAATGTTTGTCGACAATGTGGTTTTAATATTAATATAGCACACCATCACAATTATGATGGTTGGTTGTCAATCCTAATGTATTCCTTCCACATGACTATCTCCATTGTGATGGATAGTTTTGATAACTTTCTATGGGGCCCACAACATTTCTTGTTAGAAAAAATTGTCCACCAAGATAACTGGAGGGAGGGGGGAATCAGTTATCCAATAATTAAAACATTTATTATCCTTAAAAAATATTATCCATTCAACCAAAGTAAATAGCAACCATAACAAGATGCACATAGACAATTACACTAGATATGTTAACTAGGGAAACCCTTGATTAGAGGTAAAACCTTAGTGAGAATGATGCCCACAAGATGATGTACTAATATAAATATTCCTTGTTATAGTATGGACCCTATTAGGAGACTTTGAATCCTTGTTAGGAGATTTCAACCCTATTAGGAGTTGCGCCAACCCTATTGGGAGTTGTAGTACAATGTATGCAAGAAGAACTCACTGCCCAAACTTGCAATTTCAATTACAAGAAGAGCTCACTACCAAAACAAGTAATTTACTATTATATTCCTATTACCTTTGTTATATCAACTAAACCAATCACTATTAGACCTTCTAGACTAGGTCATGAACCTCAGATCCAAACATCAAACCTTAGATCACACAATAGAAACTCGGTAATTAAGTTTCCTTTACTTCCAATCTACTTTGCTCAACTTCATATTCTGCTCTCTCTACTACTTACAATGACTTCTCCATGTCATACTTGATAAAAGAAAATGTCCTTTCTTTATACTAAATCCATAAAACAATTCCCTAAGTTAGTTGTTACACTTTCTCAATTAATTATTATAGGACCTCATTAAGAACACATTACACTTAGTGATAAAATTAATCTTCTGCCTTGCAACTTAAATAACTTTATGTACACACAATATTATGAAAAGATCTCTTGACCATGTCATCATCAACATGCATTCTTCATATCCTTAACCTTAATTCTCAGAATGACAATTATGCTAAGAGATATAACAAGTTTACCAAAACATGCCCTTGTAAACTCTATCCCAGAAAAAACATCACCAAAACTTACATAACTTCTTCTAGACTTAAGATTTTTTCACCCAATGTTAACTCCATATACTAGATAGTCAAAAGTATCTCCCATAACCTAAGCTAGTGACAAAATTCAACTATCCATCCGTACCAAATTGATCTTTCCACTATTCTTCTATCAGAAACCAAAAAAAAATGCTATGTTGACATCAATGACAAACATAGTCATGAATGTAACATATCATCATAGTAACATATCTACAACACTCCCCCATAGGAATATCATCAACATTCATGCTTCCAACAATCTCCCCCTTTGGCACTGATGGAAACATAGATGAGAAACATTTGGTTCCTAGAATACAAATAGTTAAAGACTATTAACCTTTCTTTTCAAATCCTCGTCACGAACCATTCTCCCAAACTTTTTTCCATGCTAATCATCTCCCCAACTTGAAACTTCTTCCTAATTTATTTTTAATGCTAATATTCTCCCCCATTGGCATCAATGTCAAAGGTTTCAACAACCATCAAACTCTACAACAACTAATTCTTATTAGCTCAAGTGTCTAAAGACATTATTCAAAAATAACATCCAACAAGAGTCCTAGATGAATCCATTCATCATAGATACTCCCCCATACATGAAGCATCAACATTAAGTCTAGAAAAACAAGGGTGCTCTATTACACTAGATTGATGCATCCTTGCATCTTCTACTCTAATGTAAGAAGAGGCATAACCCCTAGCATACCTTGCAAATACTCAAAAGTCTCTTTGGAAAGAGGCTTAGTGAATATATCTACAATCTGCTCTTTAGTGCTCACATACTCCAATCTAATTTCCTTATCTACAACTTTCTCTCTCAACATGTGATACTTGATAGAAATCATATGCTTGGTCTTTCAATGCAACACTAGATTCTTAGACATATTTACTGTGCTTGTGTTGTCACAATGTATGAAAATAAGTTCACTTAATTCTATCCTTTAGAATTTTCTTCATCCAAACAACTTGATTAAAATTCTTTTTCATTGCAACATATTCTACTTCTATTGTACTTTGTGAGGTACAATCCTTCTTCTTGATGATCCAAGAAACCAATCTTCCTCTAAGAAAGAAGGATCCACCATTGGTGCTCTTTCTATCATCCATACTACTTGCCCAATCAACATTAGTATAAGCACTTAGAGTAAAATAATTAGACTCATCATACCAAAATCCAAAATTTGGTGTTCTTTTTAGATATCTAAATAATGTTTTAATTGTTGCATAATGCACTTCTCTAGGATTAGCTTGGAATCTTTTAACAATTCCAACTACATTTTCTATATCTGGCCTAGTGTGAGTCAGATATTGCAAACCTCTAATCATAGATCTATACTTATTCTTCTCAATAGTAGGTGTCTCATCCTTTGTAGATCACTCATGTCCAATTACCATTGGGGTTCCAATAGGTTTACATGTTTCCATACCAAAACTTTTTCGAAAATCCTTCAAGTACTTATTTTGAGAAATAAAGATTCCTTCCTTATTCTTTATAATCTTCAATCCTAGAAAATATTTCATTTCTCCTATCATACTCATTTCAAATTCTTTATTCATTTCTTCTGCAAACTTTTCACTTTCCTCATCGTTTCCTCCAAATATGATATCATTAACAAATATTTCCAAAATCATAAATCCATCATCAATTTCTTTCCAATAGAGATTACTATCTATCATACCTTTTCTATATCCAAGCTTTGCCAAATGCCTATCCAATCTTACATACCAGGTTCTGGGTTCTTGCTTCAAGCCATACAATGATTTCTTCAATCTACATACTATGTCCTTATCATCTATCAAAGCACATCCTTCAAGTTCTATATTTAGAAATGCTGACTTTATATGCATATGATATAATTTGAATTTCTTATATGTTGCATATGCTAAGAATAATCTTACTACTTCAATTATAGCCATAGGAGCATAGGTCTCATCATAGTCTATTCCTTCTTGTTGTGAGTATTCTTTACATACCAATCATGCCTTTTTCCTTGCAACTTTTCCTTGTTCATTTATCTTATTCTTGAATACCCATTTAGTTCCTATCAAATTCTTGTCAGTTGGTCTAGGGACCAATTCCCATGTCTCATTCTTTACTATTTGATCCAATTGATCTTTCATAGCTTCTTTCCATTGGTCATCTTTACATGCTTCATTTGAATTCTTGGGTTCAACTTGAGCTATCAAACATAGTTCTTCATTGACTCTTCTACTATTCATCACACCTTTATCTTTTCTTCTAATGATCTACTCGGATGGGTCATTCTTTATCATATTCTTTCCCAAAGTAGTAGTTGTTATCTCAACTCTTGGATTTGCTAAAGGTTCTAAGCTTTGTTCTTTCCTTAACTCTCCTTCATTTTGCAAATCATTATTAGTCTCAAAGAATACTTCATCATTCCATGGTTTAGTAACAAAATCATTATCTAAGTTGTAATCAACTATTCTTTCTTGTATTCTACATTTCTCATCAACTCTTACATTTTCACTTTCCATAATAGTCTCCAAAGTTGTCTCTTCCTTTTCTTCCTCTTGATTAACCAAACTATGCTCATTATCACAATTATTCAATAATATTTACATACTTGATTAAAATTCTTCATCTTAATAAAAAAGAAAACCCTTTCTAGAATATTTCCATATTCTCTTAGGGCATGTAGATGAAAAGTGACTCTATATACAATAGAAGAACTCTTGATCTAAAAACGTAATACTCTACTCTTTACAAAAATCTAATAACTCAACAAGAATTTCCACCATTTGGGTGTCAAAATTTCCTCTATCAGATGTAGGACTATCTTTCCTAAACATACTTGCCATGGATCTCCCAAAATTTTAAACTTTACCTTCAAGGACGTGATGCTTTGATACCAATTATTAAAAACAATAGTCCACCAAGATAATTTTGGGGGGAAGGGGGGGGATGTTGGGGTTTGAATCAGTTATCCATTAATTAAAAAATTTATTATCCTTAAACAATCTTATCCATTCAATCAAAGTAAACAACAACCATAACAAGATGTACATAGACAATAACATCAGATATGTTAACTAGGGAAACCCTTGATCAGAGGGAAAACCCCAATGGGAATGATGTCCACAAGATGATGCACTTCTATAAATATTCCTTGTTAGAGTATGGAACCTATCAAAATTCTATTACAACATTTAGTACATAGAGTCCATGTTAGGAGACTTTGAATCCATGTTAGGAGATTCCAACCCTATTAGGAGTTGTAGTATAATCTATGCAAGAAGAGCCCACTGCCCAAACATGCAATTTCAATTACAAGAAGAGCTCACTACCAAAACAAGTAATTTATTATTATGTTCCTCTTTCATTTATTCTGTAACCAAATTAATCAGTATTAAACCTTGTAGACTAGGTTATCAACCTTGAACCCAAATATCACAACTCGGATCACATAATAAAACCTCAGTAATGAAGTTTCCTTCACTTCCTCTCTTCTCTGCTCAACTTCACATTCTTCTCTCTCTGCTATTTACAATAACTTCTCCATTTCATACTTGATAAACTAAAATGTCCTTCCTTTATACCAAATCCATAAAACAATTCCCCAAGTTGGTCGTTACACCTTCTCAATTAATTTTTATAGGACCTCATTAAGAACACATTACACTTAGCGATAACATTAATCTTTCACCTTGCAACTTGAATAAGTTTTTGTACATACAATATTATGACAAGTGAGCTTGACCATGTCATGATCAACATGTCTTCTTCACATGCTCAACCTTGATTCTTAAAATATTAATTTTGCTAAGAGATATAACATGTTTACTAGAACATGCCTCTGTAAACTCTATCAAAAAATAGACATCACCAAAAGTTACATAACTTCTTCCAGACTTAACATTTCTTACGCAACATTAATTGCATATACTAGATACTTAGAAGTATCACCCATAACCTTGGATAGTGAGAATATTCAACTATCTATCTTTACCAACTTGATCTTTTTGTTATTCTTCTGTTAGATAAGATAAAAAATTGCTATGTAGACATCAATGACAAACACTATCATGAATGTAACATATCATCATAGTAAAATATCTAAAATACTCCCCAATTAGAATACCATCAACATTCATGCTTCCAACATTTCTATCACATAGATGTTGCAATTACAATTGTGTCATTGATAGATTTATGTCACAATTGTTACTATGAAAATGAACAGTTTGCCAGAATGATAGCTCAATTAATGACACCTTTGGCCATCACAATTGTGATGGTAAAAATTTCCATCACAACTTGCAATAGAAAAAATCTAGCACCTATCTAACATGAGCCAATTCTAAGTGATTCCAATTGGGTAATGGGTTACCATCATAATTGTGATAGCCTATGATTATAATTCGAGCCCAAATTTAGTAGTGTGTGGTGGTCAATCATAGAGTCAATCATATTTGTCCTTTTGTGTCTAGAAGCAGGCCTATGGAATAATGTTGTGTTCCTATCCCCCAACTTCAACCACAAGATTCTTGATGTTCATTTCCAAAATATTTCCTCCCTATTCATAGTATGTTTTCGCAACCTCCTACAATTTTGCTCTTTAATAATAATATCATCTAAGGCCAAACCATCTCCCATTTCCTTCTTGAGATTCTCCAACTTACTTTCCATCTCCTTCTTGATCTTAAAATTATCACCAAAGTATCTTTTGTTCTAAGGCTTCATATTCCTCCTCACATTATCTAACTTTGCTGAGAGCTTGAACATCGCAGTGCCCTCAATATTTATATTCCACCAATCCTCTATTCATCTTCTAAAATTTGGGTGGGATTGCCACATTACTTCACTCCTGAAAGATTTTGGGCCTCCCATAACCTCCTCCTTCCAATTGAAAAGGATGTAGGTATGATTCAGGACCATCTTAGGAGGACCTAATAGGGTGGAGGAAGTACACCCAACCCAACTAGCTAGAATAAAGAGTCTATCAAGTTTGACTTGAATGAGGTCTTCCCCCATTTTGTTATTCAAGAAAATTAGCTTGACACCTCTAAGCTCCAAATCTATCAAGTCATTTTTAGTTATAAAATTAGCCAAATCCTTCATACTATTAGTAAAATCAATTGCTCCTTCAACCTTCTCTGAGGGGTGCCATGGAGAGTTGAAGTCTCCCATACAAAAGGAGTTCCTACAATGGAATAGAAAGTTAGACAATTCCTCCCAAAGCTAACATCTTCCAAGTCTAGAGTTTGGAGCATACACATTAATGCTATTCTAAAACTCCTCACCCTTCTTATGCTTAGTTATAAGGTAGTACTTATAACTATGAATAAACCTCCCTTTCCCCATACTAGGGTTCCAAAAGGCGGTCATTCCTCTCAAAGTTCCCTCTGTGTTACTATAGTAGTAACTAGGCCTTGACCAACTATAACGCACAATACTATCCAAATTAGCTAGGGATATTTTATATTCCTAAATTAGTAAAATATCAATCCTAGCATTATCTAACTATTATTTAAGCACAAGCTACTTCTGAGTGCTATTCAACCCCCTCATATTCTACGATAGGATAGTCGTTTCCTACCCTTGTTCATAGTCTCCAAGGTTGGTTGCTTGCCACTAGACATGTCACTTGTCATCTACTTGCCCCATTTTCCCCATATCCAGTTTCATCTCCTTCCCAATCTCTAGTTTCCTTGACATGTTGGTTAGTCTTCTTTGGGTTTTCCAAATACCTTCATCTAATCCTAGAGGGATGGTGGAGGCTAAAGTAGGAGTAAAAACTTCCTCTAGCATAGCTACTTAGGGGGATTCCTTACTCCAACTAAGCTTATGAGTCACGTCTTTTTCAACCAACTCAATCCCCTTGTCTTCCTTAATCTCCTTGCACCTTCCGTCCATCTCCCCACATACCTCCTCAATCACCTTATTTTTCATGGGTTTTTTAAGAGGATCCTCAAATCCTTACAGGAAGGGGAAAGGGTCACCTCCCTCAATTTTAACAATTTCTCCTTCCTCCACCACACTTGAAGACCCTCCATCCTCCATAGGCCTATCATGTGGTTTAGGGAGCACATGAATCTAAAGTCTCTCCTGATGAGAATTAGTGAGAAACTTATTCATCTCCTCATTACCCCTCTCAGGAATCTCCTGAGTTGTAGAGTCATTTTTGACCTCCCTCCAACTTCCTCTTTCACCTTCTCATTAGGTGGGAATACTACTTTTTTTTTACTTAAAATTCTCTCCTTTGATTCAAGAAGGCTTACTATTCTTCTTACAATCCACGAAAATATGTTTGGATGATGAGAAGTTCTAGTAGAACAGTCCCACATTCTCATAAACTATAGGTTGAATCTTCTTCCCCCACTTAGAACTCAACACTATGGACTCAGATAGTGTTGCACCAATCACTACATTTAATCTAAATCTTGTAAACACTTGCCTAAAATTCTATAGGGTAACCAAATCCACAACTAAACAATGCTCAAAGGAGTTCCCATTCAAATTGAGGATCTTTTTATCACAATATTATAGGGGGAGGCCTGCGAGTTTGACTCAAATTGGAGCCAAGGCTAGGTGCCATTTAGTCAGTTTAAGGTTATGCTTACCATAATGCCATGTCCTAGCCAAAACCATTTCCATATCTTAAGCTACAGTAAGCTTGAAGTAGAAGAGACCCCTAACCATCACTAAAACAAACACACTCCCTTTCACCTTCCACTTCTTACTCACCCATTTCCTAACCATATCAATTTAAGTGAGATAGGCCAAAAAATGTCCCACCAAACACACTCTTAAATTAGTTGATAGAAAATCAACCAAGATACCTAGGAAACTAATCCTCCAACCCCTCATCTCTATTGATAACCTTGGGTGCTTCTAGAGAGTTTTGATTCAAAATATCCCCAAGGATAACTTCCTTCCATCTTGGGGCCATAGGGGGTTCCACAAAATTCTCCATAAGATCCCTAGATAGTAGATCTGACACAACTAGATCACCACTTGAAAATAACTTGGGATCTACCACCACCTGGGATCTCCCACTTGAGGTCAACACAAGTTGTAGGTCCAGGAAAACTCTAGGGCTATGACCCTCTAGGGGTGGGCCACCTCAACTCATCAAAATTCAAACACCACAAGTGTGGGAAAGTTGTAGAGTGGAAATTTGTAGAGCCTAATTTTTTTTGTTCTTATGTTACTTTTCATAAAAAACACTTTTTGGACACAAATAATTGAAATAACTAATGAAGATTTTTGGTAGGTTGATATGGATATGTGTACATCATAGAAAAATTTCAGAGTTATTGGATCATGGTTTAGTATTTGTTTTTTTTAATGATTTTACTAATGAATTTGATTTTGTAGTTTCCTACTAATGTATGTAGTGTATAGAAAAAAAAAGATTTTTGAAATAATTTTTTCGCAATTTTTATTTTTTATTAGTTTTTCATAAGAAAAAAATTAATTGAGGAGAAATAAAGGAAATTTCAAAGAGTTTTTTTGAAAATTGGAAATGCTATCAAAAGGCTTCAAATTTTGTTTTAGATTCTTCTAATCAAAATTCATTTTTTAGTAATTTTTTAAATATATTTTCATAAAAAAATTAATTCATGATGCAAATCTTAGAGTTTTAATCAAATAATTTTTTTGCAAGTCTGTGGAAAATAACAAGGAAGCAAACAAGGTTTTCAAAGTGTTAAAAAAATGGGGCACTTCTTTTCAGTTAAATCACACTTCCTTTTGGGAACTAAAAAATCAACCAAAACTCATTCTTGAATGCCTAAAGTGATGCAGGGGAATCTGAGGTTCTAAAGGTTCAGGCATTTTTATAGCAAGAGTGGTGCTTAGTTGCTAGTAGCTATGATGTGGCAGAGGTGCTTAGTCATCATTGGTTTCTTGACACCCATTATGCTTGACATGTGTTGGTTGCTAGGCTTGTATGGGTTTTTCAACATGCACTGGGTACTTGACATGCATGGCTTGGCTTGGTTTCCCTAACCCTTAGTCTGCTCTTGGTTCCTCTAAGTACTAAGTTTTCTGTAAGCTGAATTTGTATATTTAATTCATGTTGTAGCTGAGTTTGGGGTAGTTAATTTGTATTGTAGCCAACTCATGGCTCAACATATATTTAATGTATGGGATTTAATTTAATTTGTATTGAACTAGGCTAACTTGTGGCTTAGTTGGGTATATGTAAGTGGTTTTGTGGAGTCTTTAGGTATTATTATCATCCAACTTGGAGAAGAGGATGCAAACTTTGAAGGGCTAGCTCCTATAGCTTGAGAACCAAAGAACAGGTTGGTGGAACTCTAGGTATAAATGTAGATTCTTCTAGGTGTTCTTATCCAGTTGTGGATCTAGACTAGCTAGGATTGGTGTTTGGAGTTGGATCTTTAGGGATCTTGTGGAACTATTATTGTAATTGTTTTTGTATTTAGCCCTAACCTAGAAGGTCTTACAACTAGACATATTGCATGTAATAAGTTATCTATGAATAAAGAGTTGTGGTTTGGTATTAGATCTTGTCTTTTGGTTGCTTTGTTATTAGGTTTTTGTTGTGTGGTTATTTGCAAGGATCTAGATTACCTCCAATAGGAGTACCCTCAGATTCTCACTGCATCAAGTGGTATCAAAGAATCTTGTTGTGAGCAATGAGATTTATAGTATTATGAGTTCCAAATTTGTTGATGGAGATCTACATATTTTTGCTAATGTGGAGTTTCTTGCTACTAGTGTGGATTCACTAGTTGCTACTGTAGATGTGGATTTGTCGATGAAGTATTATGTTCAATTTGTTCTTTGGAGTGACCATGCTGATTGGATGGTTGAGATTATAGTGTTTGATAGAATGATGTAGATGTGGATGATTTGCATGTTGGTTGCCTTTTCCCTATTGAAGTGGAAGGTTTTGATGAAGATGAAGATCATTGTTAATTTTTCATTGGGCAACAAAGTGTGGGACACACTTTTCTTCATACCCTGGGAGTCTAATGTAGGGGCATTTGAGGTTCTTGAAGGTTTAAGAATTTTTATAGGAGTGGTGCTTAGTTGCTACTGGTTGTTTTGTGGCTGAGGTTCTTGGTTGTCATTGGTTACTTGACATTTGTTATGCTTGGAAGGTGTTGGTTTCTTGGCTTGAATGGGTTGCTCAACATGCATTGGGTGCTTGGCATACAGTAAGAGGTCGACATGGATTGGGAGCTCATAAGTGCTTGTGGTTTGGCTAATGCTTGGATTGGTTTCCCTAACACTTGGTTTGGTCTTCGTTCCTATAGTTGTCAACTTGTCTATGAGCCAACTTTGGGTATTTAATTCATGTTTTAGCAAACTTTAAGGTATTTAATTTGTGTTGTAGCCAAAATTGCAGCTCAACATATATTTAATGTATGGAATTTAATTTAATTTGTATTGAACTGGGCTACCTTGTGGTTTAGTTGGGTATAAGTAAGGGGTTTTGTGGAGTATTTAGGCATTATTATCATCCATCTTTGAGAAGAGGATGTGAACTTTGAAGGGCTAGTAGTTGTAGCTTGAGAACTAGAGAATAGCTTAGTGAATTTGAGGGTACAAGTTTAGATTCTTCTTGGTTTTTTTATCCAGATGTGGATCTAGATTAGCTAGGATTGGTGTGTGGAGTTGGATCTTGAGGGATCTTGCATAGCTATTATTTTAATTGTTATTGCATTTGGCCCTAGCCTGGAAGGCCTTACATCCAGGCATATTGTATGTAATTAGTTATCTATGAATAAAGACTTGTGGTTTGGTATAAGATCTTGCCTTGTGGTTTTGTTGTTGTGTTTCTATTGTGTGGTTATTTACAGGGATCTAGATTGCCTCCAATAGGAGTACCCTCAGATTCTCATTGCATTAGGTGCTATCGAAGCATCTTATTGAAAGAAATGAGAATGTTGGTGTTGTGAGTTTGGAATGTGTTGATGGAGATCTACATATTTCTTCTAACATGGAGTTTGTTGATGCTAGTGGATTTACTAGTTGCTATTGTGGATGTGGATTTGGTGATGAAGCATTATGTTTAGTTTGTTCCTAAGAGTGAACATGTGGATTAGGTGGTTGAGATTCTGGTTTTTGATAGAATGATGCAAATGTGGATGATTTGCATGTTGGTTATCTTGTCCTTATTGGAGTGGAAGTCTTTGGTGAAGATGAAGATGGTTGTTGATTTTTCATTGGGCATCAAAGTGTGGAACAAACTTTTCTTTGTACCCTAGGACTTTGATGTAGGGGCATCTAAGGTTCCTAAAGGTTCAAGAATTTTTTATTGAAGATGGAGTGGTGCTCAATCACTATTGGTTGTCAGTCATAGTTGGTTTCTCAATACTTGTTATGCTCTATAGGTGTTGGTTGCTCAACTTGAATGACTTGCTTAGTATGCACTAGGAGCTCAAAAGTGCTTGTGGTTTGGATGATGATTGGCTTGGTTTCTATAGGTGTCAAGTTTTCTATGAGCCAACTTTGCATATCTAATTCATGTTCTAGCTGATGTTAGAATTTCTTTAGAATAACTGGTGGGGGGGGGGGGGGGGGGGGGGTGGTTGTGGGAGGGGGACTAAATCAGTCATTCAAGGTCCAAATGTCCTATTCAAACTTTTCACTAAGTATAGTGAAGTCATTCAACCATTCATCCATCCAAGATTTAACTTATCTATCAGCAAGTTACTATTAATCAACATGCAAGTATAACACATAGGAAATCAACACATGACTTGATGATTTACATGGAAACCCAATTTGGGAAAACCCACCAATAACATGCTAGTAAATTTTCACCCTTCTGAAGTGATGCCCTATGAAGGGCCTACCCCATTAAAGGCTTACAACACACTATTAAATGTGACCTTGTTAGAGGATTTAGCCACCCTATTAGAAATGAGCCTGGTTAGAGGACTTTAAAACATTCACTTGGAATGCCACCCTGTTAAAGGATTTACAAATGGCTATTAGGCCAACCTAAGTCCATAGGATTTTTAGATCTAATAAAATTGCTAGAAATTATTAGAAAATCTTGACCTAACTACAACATACAACTTATCTTGTAGATCTTAGATCGCTTCTCAACTCATACCCTTGCCTGGCCTTCAATCTCTACAACTCTTAACAGCTTGCCTATTCTTTCAAGCTTTGTCTCTTTGAGTCTCCATACTCAATGTACCAGTGCAATCATCTCTTCATGACCACTCCTAGAAGTAGAGCCTCTGTGCTCTTCCTTCTCCTAGATGTCTCCTTCTTGACACCCTTTCAACCACTTTGCAGATTTGGCACTTCAGCAGCAACAACATCATCAACTCTTTGCTTCTTGGCTTATGACTTATTAAATAGAAGTCTTGGATTTCCTTTTCCCACTCGAGTCTTCCATTTTTCAATTTCAATTTTCATGGATTAGGTAGGATTCATTGTATCTAACCCATATTCTGTTTCCTCTAGAAACTTCTTGAATAATCCTTTAGAATTCACCCAAAAATGGTTTACATAAGATTTTGTGCCAACAACTCATCATCCTTATCTTCCAACTCATTCACAAAATTCAATGCAACCACTATGTCAGCTTAGGTTTGGAAAATCTTCATCATTTGAAATAATGTAGCAGCTCAACACTATAGAAATACTGGTGCTCGACACATACTGTGTTACTTAGCATCAACTATGTTTTTCTTGATGCTTAGCACCTAAAGATCACTTGGCATCAACTATGTTTTTCCTAATGCTCGGCACTTGATCTTTACTCAACACTTGAAGATCACTCAACACACACTAGAAATGTCTATTACTTGGCTTCTACTAAGAATTTTCTCAACTTCAACTAACATGCTCAGCACCTACTGATGATCTTTGTTAAAGCTTTGAAGTCAACCTTGTTACAACTTATTCTTCCAATGTATCTAAGTGTGACCAACCTCTGTATCTTTGAGTATGTCATCAATACATTACTTAACCATTGTCTTAACTAATCCTTGCACTTCATTACAATATCATACCTCAACATTTTTTTTAGGTTCTCTTGTTACATCTTGTTGATCAAATCCTCTTCATCAATCAACTAAGTGATAGTGCTTGGATCTTATAAGAAAATATCATCCCTACAAATAGCAGGTTTGACATCAATGGCAAAACAATGATTGAAAACATTCTTTTACAACAATCTCCCTCTTTGATCTTCAACAACAATGAGCTTTTCAATCAGATTTCCAACGATCTCCCTCTTCAGCATTGATGACAAACCAAACTAATCAACCATTAGACTAAACTATTCCACCAAAAGCTTACTAGGTTAGAACAGTAAGTCAAATGCAAAATAGTAAATTGTAACATCACATCTCCTATTACTATTTTGATTGTTTCATTTCACTTCTCCCTCTTTCCTACTATATCCTTTATCTTTATCTTTCTCCCTATGTATTATTCATCTTCTACTATTCTGATCAACCTCTGAAATCTCCCTCTTCTCTTTTGATCCTTTATATTCAATAGTTGTTGATTAGTTGTTCACTTCTCCCTCTTTGACAACAATACCAAAGACATATTAGCATCTTAATATGAAGATGTAGCTCTTATAGGTTCATTTAATTTCTCCCTCTATCACCTTGCTTGTCATTGATTTGAAGGTTCAGGACTTCTACTACTTTAGGCATGGATCCCAAAGTAAACATCCTCTGCATCAATGTGTAGAATCTTGAACATTCAACTTATTTGATGTAGGGCATTCTTTCTTTTTGGTTCAAGTAGCCTTAGCTAGGGGTATCACCCCTAACTTACCTCTAAGATACTCAAAAGCATCTTTAGGTAGTGCTTTTGTGAAGATATCAGCAATCTGTTTCTTTGAGCTCACATATTCCATCTTCACTTGTTTCTCTTCCACCAGCTCTCTTACATAGTGATACTTGATTGCAATATGCTTAGTTTTAACATGCATTACTGGGTTCTTTGATATATTGATAGCTCTTATATTATCACAATAAAGTGTCATAGGCTCAATTACTTCTTCCTTCACACCTTGCAACAAATATTTGATCCACACAATATTGGTCCAATTTATAGCAGTTGCCACATATTCAGCTTCAATAGTAGACTGTGAGGTGCAACTTTTCTTTTTTCTTGTCCATGTAATCAACCTCTTTCCTAAGAAAATTGCTCCTGCACTGGTGCTTTTTCTATCATCAATGTTACCTCCCCAATCTGCATTAGTGTAAGCTTTCAGTTCAAACTTTTCATTCCTCTTGTAGTATAAACCAAAGTCATTAGTTCCTTTCAGGTATCTCAATATTATCTTCACTGCCATTAAGTAATTTTCTCTTGGATTGGCAAAAAATCTTTCTACCATTCCAACAACTAATGCAATGTCTGGTCTACTATGTACAACATATTGTAGCTTTCTAATCATTGACTTATGCAATATCTGATTTACTTCAACAGATTCATCATTCTTGGATAGTTTATGGCCTATTGCCCTTGGTGTGCTAACTAGTTTTGAGTCTTCTAGCCCAAATGTTTTGAGTACTTCCTTGATGTATTTGGATTGGGTCACAAATATGCCATGTTTAAACTGATGTACTTGTAATCCAACAAAGAATTTGATTTCTCCAAACATTGACATCTTAAATTCATGCTTCATTTAATCAACAAAATCTTTGCATAAAACATTTTTTCCTCCAAATATTATGTCATCAAAAAAGATTTTTAATATTAAAATGTCTTTACCTTCCTCAGCTTTGATGTACAAATTGCTATTGTCATGTGTTCTTTCAAATCCTATATTTACAAGATATTTGTGCAAACTTTCATACCATGCTCTAGGTGCTTGCTTTAATCCATAAAGTGCTTTGTGTAGCTTGCAGACCATGTCCGTATTCTTCTCATCAACAAATCCATTTGGTTGTTCTATGTAGACTTCCTCTTCCAATATACCATTTAGAAAAGCAGACTTTATGCCCATCTGGTAGACTTTGAAACCTTTATATGTAGCATATGTAGGTAATGTTCTTACTCCTTCCATTCTTGCAATACGATAAAATATCTCTCCATAATCTAGTCCTTCTTGTGCATAGCCTTTGCAAACTAATCTGGCTTTGTTTCTTGTTATTTCACCATTCTCATCAAGTTTGTTTCTAAACACCCATTTGGTACCAATCACATCCTTATTAGTTGGTCTGGGAACTAGAGACCAAGTTTTGTTCTTCTCAATTTGATCTATCTCTTCTATCGTGGCCTTATACCAGTCGTCGTCTTGTAGTGCATCTTTTACTATTTTGGGTTCAACCTTGCTTAGTAGACATGATTCATTCCCCAGTCTATTCCTTGTCATTTTTCTAGCATCCTTATCACAAATGATTTGATCTACAAGGTGATGTCTTCTTACATACTTGGCTAATCTAGGTTCAGTCCTTCTTTCCATATTTGATCCTTTAGCTTTAGAGTCATTTCATTCTTCTTCATCTAGAATTTCATCATTCCTTTCTTACATACTATTTTTAGAATTAGTATGTGCATTTTCTACATTCTGCAGCTCGGCTTCTAAATGTAACTCAACATTCACTAGTTGAGACTCGATAGATACTAAAGTTTGTTGCTGATTCCCAACTTGATTTGCAATATTGTCTTCAATTGTCATTCCTTTATAGAAGTATACAAAGGATGTATAATCCTCTATTTTCTTTGACTCATCAACCTAAACTTCTGCATGCTCATCAAAATTTACATTTGCACTCTCTACAACTCTGTTAGTGTTAGTATTCAAACACTTATATGCCTTACTTCTGGTGGAGTATCCAAGAAATATGTCTTCATCACTTTTTGCATCAAACTTTCCATTTCTAGTGTCTTTTGGAATATAGCATTTATAGCCAAACACTTTGAAATGTTTAACATTAAGTGAATGACCATACCCCAATTCAAAGGGTGTTGCATTTGTACCTTTCTTGACTTGAACTCTATTCATTGTGTAGACTATAGTACTTACAACTTCTCTCCAGTATTTTAGTGCAACATTTTTCTCCATCATCAAGGTTCTAGAATAGTCAATCACTAACCTATTTCTCCTTTCAGCAATACCATTCTATGGTGGAGTTCTTGGTGCTAATGTTTTCCTTTTGATACCTTTGTCATTGCAAAATGTTTCAAACTCTCTTGATGTGAACTCATCTCCTTTGTCTGACCTTAAGCATTTCAGGCTCTTTCCTATTTCCTTCTCAACTCTAGCCAAATACCACTTGAACATTTGGAATGCATCAAATTTTTTCTTTAAAAACATAGTAGTCATGATCTTGGAATAATAATCTACAAATAGCATTATGTATCTATCTCCTAGGTAGCTTTGCACTTCTATTGGGCCACATAAGTCTGCATGAACTAACTTTAGTACTTCTTTGGAAGCGTATGTTTTTCTTTTGAAACTAGACTTATTCATTTTCCCTAGTTGACATTGTTTACACATTGTGTTTTTAGGTTTCTTCAACTTGGGCAATCCTCTGACTTTCTTTTTCTTGCTGATACTAATCAAATTATCAAAGTTAAAATGACACAACCTTTTATGCCATAACCAAACATCATCAAGTCTAACAAAAAGAAATTTTGCTTCTTCCATATCTAGGTAAAATAGATTACTCCTAGTTTTTTCACCTTTTCCTATCAGATTTCCATCAGTTTCATAAATCTTGGCAGTTTTATTTTCAAATTCAACTTACAAGTTGTAGTTGAATCCTTCAACATAGTATGCATTATCACATGAAATTTTCTTTGTAAGTTTGATAGAGCCTTTTCCTTTGATTTGATATGGAGAATCATTACCAAATCTAACACTATTTCCATCGTATGGAGTAAAGGTAATGAACATACTTTTATCTCCTATCATGTGATGTGAGCATCCACTGTCTATGATCCACTTTTCATTCTTGTTCACATAGGTAACTAATGTTGTTGCTTCATCTTCATCTTTGTTTGATTCATCCTTCATGGCTACATAGACTACTTCATCATCCTTTTCATTAGAGTCTTCTTCAATAATGTAGTATCTCTTGCCTTTCTCCTTGTAATCTTTGTTGTCATCTTCTCTTTTGTTCCTGAACTTGTTTCCTTCTTTATAGTTTTTCTTCAATGGACATCTTGCAACTATATGACCTACTTCATTGCAATTAAAACATATGATAGGGAGCTTACCTTTGAATTTTCCTTTACCTCTATGGAATCTCTTGGCCAGAAGTGCTTCTAACTGCTCCACATCTTCCTCATCTATGTTGCTATCACTAGATGCATGTTTTCCTTTTCTTCTTGTCTTGCTTGATGTGTCCTCCTTAGTATATTTTATTGTCATCTTGGGCTTGAAAGTAGATTCAAGTTTCTTAGGTCTATAGTTGTCCAAATTGGATAGCTCAAATTCAATAAGTCTTCCAACTATTCCTTCAAAGGTTAGTGTGTTCCCTTCTACACACCTTAGCTCTTGGATGGCTGAAACTCTTATAGCATAGATAGGGAGAAAAGTTCTTAAGTATTTGCTGATGGATGTTTCTTCTTCCAATTGTCCACCTAGACTTTCTATTGCACTCACCACTTCTTTTATTCTTGCAGCATACTGAGCAGCATTTTCACCTTCCTCCATCTTCATGTCATCAAAATTCCCTCTTAGGCTTTCTCTCTTTGCTATCTGGAAATTCTGATCACCTCCATAGATATCTGATAAGGTTTTCCACATTTTGAATGCAGTGTTATAGTCTTTGATGTCATTATATTTAGCATAGCTAAGTGCAGATGTAATTTTCAACATGGGTTGGTTAGGCTCCTTCTTTTTGTTTAAGTCATCTGTAGTGAGTGGTCCTACTAGAGTTACATGCTCTATTCCAATTAAGGTTTGTGTGTAGTCACCTATTGATCAAAGGTGCAATTTCATCAAACTCTGCCATGCAACAAAGTTGTCTTTGTTGAGCTTGGGAACTTCTCTCAGACATCTTAATCTTCCTGCTTCTAGTACCTTGAAACTTAATCAGTAGATGGCTCTGATACCAATTGTTAGAATTGCTTTACAATAACTAGGGGGGGTGAATTATTTATTCAAGGTCTAAATGTCCTATTCAAGCTTTTCACTAAGTATAGTGAAGTCATTCAACCATTCATCCATCCAAGATTTAACTTATCTAATTAGCAAGTTACTGTAAATCAACATGCAAGTATAACACTCAAGAAATCAACACATGACATAGTGATTTACATGGAAACCCAATTTGGGAAAAACCACCAGTAACATGCTACTCAATTTTTACCCTTCTGAAGTGATGCCCTATGAAAGGCCTACCTTGTTAAAGGCTTACAACACATTATTAAATGTGACCTTGTTACAAGATTTAACCACCCTATTAGAAGTGGGCCTAGTTAGAGGACTTTAGAAAATTCACTTGGAATGCCATCCTATTAAAGGATTTACAAATGGCTGTTAGGGAAACCTAAGTCCATAGGATTTTTAGATCTAATACAATTGCTAGAAAGTATTAGAAAATCTTGACCTGACTACAACATACAACATATCTTGCAAATCTCAGATCACTTCTCAACTCATACCCTTGCTTGGCCTTCAATCTCTGCAACTCTTAACAATTTGCCTTTTCTTTCAAGCTTTGTCTCCTTGAGTCTCCATACTCAATGTACCAATGCAACCATCTCTTCATGACCACTCCTAGAAGCAGAGCCTCTGTGTTCTTCCTTCTCCTAGATGTCTCCTTCTCTAGTCATCAATCTTTCTTTGGTTGTCGAGTTCTCCTTGGTTGCTCATTTATTCTTTGGTTCTGAAGTTTCTTTAGATGTTAAATGTTTATTTTCTCATCAAATTGTAGTAGTTTGATGGAGTCTTCATTTACTGAGTTGTCCATGTGTGTTGTCTTCTAGAAGCCAAACATTGCATTTAATTTAGTGTTAGGTATTTTTTGAGAGCTGACTTGTGGCTTTTTTTAGCATTTAATAAGAGGACCTAATTGTTGTTATTTTAAATAGGTTAACTTGTATTCACGCATGTGTTTAAAAGGGTCTTTGGTAGAGTCTTAGAGTATGGACGTTAGGAGTAAGATGGTAGGAGGAGCAAAAGCAAGCTGAATTGCAAAGTTTGATATTTTTGGATTGAATCTAAATTGTAATGTGGCTACAACCTAGAAGGCCTCACAAATGGGCATGTATGTGATGATTTGATAAGTATATGAAAGCATTTTTCCTCTATCACTAGTGTTTTTTATTATTTTGTGTTTGTTTTTTGTTGTGTTTACTCTCATAGGTAATTTGAATAGCTGGGTGTGGCTTCGGCCCTAGTTATCTCATTCCTCCCCATGTCATGTGGTATTAAAGTAGAGGTTCATCCTTGTGGAGACTAGATTGTGTAGAACCCTAAATTGATTTGGATTGTAGGGTTGTAGATTTGCAAATTTGACCTATAACTTGTAGAGGGTTATGATCTTGCAGGAACCTAATTGTAAATATGGTTGGAGGTAGAAGAAATGTTGACAATATCATATTGGATACACTGAGGCAAATTATAGCTAGATCAGAAGCTATAGAGACAATCTAGAGGATAGGAGTACATCTTCATAATGTGAGTAATGATGAGGTAGAAACACCAAACCCTAATCCAAAACCTAAAGAAGATCAAGATAAGGAAAGGTTGCTAAGAGTGTTGTCTAGAGAAAATTCAAAACCTACTATCGATATTTTTCCTTGTGATGGAAAATTGGATACCAATGTTGTGTTGGATTGAATCTCTGAAATGGAGAAGATTGCAGTTACTAGATTGGAAGGACATGCCTCAATTTGGTGAGAACATTTGCAAACTAATAGAAAAATGAGAGGAAAGGAAAAGATGAAGACTTGGCTAAAGATGGTGAACAAGGTAAAAGAAAAGTTCCTTCCTACTAATTACCAAGTTAGTTTGTTGATAAAGATGCAAAATTTGAGACAAAGGGACATGACTATGAAGGAGTATATCAAGGAATTCTATAGATTGGACATTAGATCTAGACATATGGATGATGATGTTGAGAAAATTGTAAGGCACATAAATGGATTGAGATTTGGAATACAAGATAGATAAGTTTTGTGAAATTGGAAAGTGTTGAAGAAGTATACCAATATGTCTTGAAAGCTAAGGAGATTTTGAAAAAGAAGCCTAAATAAAGAAAAAGAGGTACATGTGGTAGATTCCAATGAGGTGAAGGTAGATCTTATGGAGAAGGTGGTAGATTTGATAGTTCTATGCAAGATAAGGAAAAATCTAAATGGAAGAATGATGATAAAGAAAAGGCAGAGGAAAGGTGGAGATCTTTACCAATGAGTTACTAATTGTTACCAAGGAAGAGGTAATTCTTATTCTAGAGGGGGTTTTCATGGTAATTGTTTTAGATGTGGTAAAGAGGGACATAGATCTTTTTAGTGCAGATCCTTTAGAAGTGGGCAAGGTAATATAAATATTGTGGTACAAGGAGACACTGAGGGTTCACCTAATGGACCTGAGGTTGGATAAAATTTTATGGTGAGAAGAACCCTATGTAATAAGGGATGTGATGAGGAACTTGTCCTAAGGAGAAGTCTTTTCAAGACCAAATGTAAGATGGCTGCAAAATGTTGCAAGGTGATCATTGATCGTGGAAGTTCTAAAAATTTGGCATTAGAAGAATTGGTTACAGAGTTACAATTGTATAGGTTGGAGTATCCTAAATCCTATAATTTTTCATGGATCAAAGATGAGCATAAGATATTGGTAAGTGAACAATGTATTACGAAGTTCAAGATTGGACATTACTTTGATAAAGTTTTGTATGTTATTATGCCTATGGATTGTTGTTACATATTGTTGGGTAGACCTTGGTAATATGATAGATATGCTATACATGATAGAAGATTGAATCAATATACTCTTTGAGTGAATGGGGAAAATAAAATATTATTGCCTTTGATTGAAAGTCCAGATGAGGTTAACTATACTACTATGAGAATTTGCATGGTTAATGGAAAGAAATTTGAAAAGGAAATAAATAAGAATCAAATAAATTTTTCTATAACCCCTAGGATAGTAAGTTGTGCCAGTAGAAATTGAGTATCAGAAAGTAGTGCTAAGCAAGTGTCAATCAATGGTAACTGGGTGACAACAAAAGCTGGTAGTAATGATCGAGTTCTAGTGGAAATTAAAGAATTTTTGAATGCATATAAGGATATTGTTGTAGAGGATATACTTGATGGTTTATTTCCAATTAGAAGTATAAGTGATTGTATGGATTTGATTCCTAGAGCTAGTTTTCCAAACAAAGAACCATATAGATTGAAACCTACATAGAATGAAGAACTTAACAAACAAATGCATGAGTTGTTATAGAAAGGTTTGATCAAAGAAAGTTTGATTTGATGTGTTTTACCTACTATATTAGAAACTAAGAAGAATAGAGAATGGAGATTGTTTACTGATTCTAGAGCTATCAACAAAATCATAGTGAAATATAAGTTTCCTATGCAAAGGATGGATGACATAATGGATTGTTTGAGTGGAGAAAAGTATTTGACCAAGATTGATTTGAAGAGTGGGTATCATCAGATCAAAATTAGAGAACTGATGAAAGGAAGACTACTTTCAAGAAAAAATATGGTTTGTATGAATGGTTGGCTATATCTTTTGGTTTGACTTATACCACTAGTACTTTTATGAGGTTAATAATTAAAGTTATCAAAAGATTTTTGGGTAAGTTTGTGATTGCTTATTTGGATTATATTCTGATTTTCAGTAAGACTAAGAAAGAACATGTTAAACATGTTAGACAAGTATTGTAGAGATTGAAAGAGGAGAAGTTGATGATTAGTCTGAAGAAATGTTCTTTTGTGCAAGAGGAGATCGTGTAGTTGGGATTTCTAATTTCAATTGATGGTTTGAAAATAGATCCAAAGAAGGTTAGAGAAATTTTGTAATTTCCTACACCTAAGAATGTGGGTGAGGTAAGATCATTTCATGGTTTTGCTTGTTTTTATAGGAAGTTTATAAGGAATTTTAGTCTTGTTTGAAGTTCTATGCTTGAGACAATAAGAGGAGATATAAATGAATTCAAGTGGACACATGGAGCTAATAATAGTTTTGAGACTTTGAAACAAAAGGTTGTTGAATTACCTATATTAGCTTTGCTTGATTTTAATAAGGTATTTCATGTTGAATGTGATATAAGTGGTAGTGCAATAGAAGTTGTATTAAGTCAAGAAGGTAAACCTATTGATTTCTTTAGTGAGAAATTGAATGTTGCTAAAAGGAAGTATTTTGTGTATGATCAAGAGTTTTATGCTATTGTTCAAGCATTGATTAAGTGGAGACATTATTTGATTCCTAAGGAGTTTGTGTTGTATACTAACCACAAAGCTTTATGGTATTTGGGAAGTCAACATAAGTTGAACCAGAGACATGAAGTGTGTTGAGGACTGGTAGAGTTTCACATTTTTTATCAAGCATTAAAGTGGAGCTACTAACTGAGTTACTGATGCATTGAACAAAAGATGTTCTTTTTTGACCAAGATGAAGGTTGACGTTTTTGTTTTGATGAAATGAAAGACTTGTATGATACTGACCCTAATTTTTCTGAGGTGTGGAAAGAGTATAGAGAACTTAATTCATCAGATCACATGAGTAAGTATGATGAATATTTCATTCAAGAAGGTACTTTTTAGATTAAGGTAAAAATAGGTTTTGAGGGGAACTGAAACCCCTAAGAATAGTAAAAAAGATGTTCAAACATAGCATAACTAGGAAACAAGATCCTAAGACTAAAAAATAAACACAAAATTAGGTTTTACAGGGACTTGAAACCACAAAATGTATCCAAAAAATGTGACCAAGTTTTACAAGGACCTAGAACCTACAAGTTTTACAGAGCTAACAAATAGAAAACTAAAACCAAAACCAAAAAAAAGCTAGACCACTACTCAAAATCCTTGATCATCCTAACAACCTCCTTCCCCACATCAGCTATACTAAGAGTAACATCAGTAAGGGAAAAGCTAGTACGAGTAGTAACTTCAGCAACCTTCTTCCACAAACTCAATTTGGTCCTTTTACTTGGTCCTCCAGGAGACATAATATCCTCATTGGTCTTCTTCCCCAAACTTGCCACAACTACACACAAACTAGAAGTCATTTGTTCCTTTTTATTGTCACTTTCCTTGATCATATGTCGAAGACCTTGTTTGTATTCCTTTAGTTTTTCTAGTATAATTCCCACCCGAGTTTCCAGTAGCACAAGTTTGGCTTGGTCATTCTCATGATCCTTCTACACTTTGCCCAATTTTGTCTTAAGTTTCATAATCTCATTGTAAGTCAAGAAGGTATGTTGTGCAAAGGAATTCAGTTATGTATACCAAGAAATGCTATGAGAGTTAGTTTTATTGAAGAAAAAAATTGTGATGGTTTGGGTTGACATTTTGGAATTGATAAGACATTGAGTTTGTTGAAGGATAAGTATTATTAGCCACATATGTATAAGGATGCTCAAAATTTTGTAAGGAGTTGTGGAGTTTTCTAAGTTGCAAAAGGAGCTAGTTAGAATACTCGACTGTATACACCTATTTCTAAACCTAAGAAACCTTGGAGCATCATCAATATGGATTTTTTTCTTTGATTTCCTAAGAAATCAAGAGGGTATGATTCCATATTTATTATCGTGGATAGATTTTATAAAATGACATTTCATATCATGTAAGAAGACACCAAATGTTGTGCATGTTGCTAAGATTTTATTCAAAGAGGTTGTTAGATTGCATGGATTACCAAGAAGTATTATTTTTGATAGAGATAGTAAGTTTGATGGTTATTTTTGGAGGATTTTTTGGAAGAAGATGGGTACTTTGTTTAGATTTAGTTCTACATTTCATCCACAGATAGATGGATAGATAGAGGTTGTGAATAGAAGCTTGGGTAATTTGCTAAGATGTTTAGTCAAAGATTAGTCAAGTAATTAGGAGTTGGTATTACCACAAGCTGAGTTTGCATATAACAGTTATGTGAATAGGAGTATAGGAAAAACACCTTTTGAGATTGTCACTAGAATACAACCTAAAGGGATATCAAATTTTAGGGATATTACTAGTGAAGAAAAGAGAAGGGATGTAGGAGAAGGGTTTTCTAATTTTATGGAGTCTTTGCATAAGGAAGTGAAGTTGAAGTTGGAACAAAGTAACCTAAAGTATAAAGAGAATGCTGATAAGTATAAAAGACATCATATTTTTGAAGTTGGTGATGAGGTGAAGGTTCATTTAAAGAAAGGAATATTTTCTATTGGAACATACAATAAGTTGAGAATGAAGAAGTTTGGACTTTGTAAGATCTTGAGGAAGTTTGATAGTGGTAATGCTTATGAAGTTGAGTTGCCTAATGACATGGATATATCTCTGATATTCAATGTTGGTGATTTGTATCAATATCATGAATCAAATGATGAAGTTGTTATATCAGATAATTATCCTAAGAATCAGATTGAAGAGTTTGAATGGATACTAGATTAAAAATTTGGTAAGAGCACAAGGGGAAAGGATTACTATGAGTATTTGCTAAAGTGGAAAAATAGACCAATTGAAGATGGTACATGGATTTCCCAATCTAAGTTGGATTCATCTTAGGTTTATGACATCTCAATGATTCAAAAGAATCATTTCTTTCAACCCCAATTGTCTAATGCAGGAGAATCCTAGGTTGCACTGCTATCATGCATATTTTCCTTCTTCTTACTTGCTACCAAGTTGCAATGTCTTGCATTGTCGAGTTTTCTATGTTTTCTGAGTTCATAGTTATTATTGAGTTGCAATGTCTTGTCTTGCATTGCCAATTTTTCTATGTTTGTCAAGTTTAGATTTGTAGTCAAGTTCCTTTAGTTTCCAAGTGTTGTCGATTCCATTTGGTTGCCAAGCATTGCTGAGTTTCTTTGGTCACCAAGCTCTCCTTGGTTGCTGAGATATTCTTTGGTCTCTGAGCTTGCTTTGGTTGTGTAGTTCTCCTTGGTTGCCAAGTTATTCTTTGGTTGTCAAGTTTATTCAAATCCTAAATGTTCTTGAGCTCACTAAATTATAACATTTTGATGGAGTTTTCATTCATCGAGTTGTCTGGTTTCTTGTAGAAGATGACCTTTGCATTTAATTTAGTGTTAGTTATTTTTTGAGACCCAAGTTTTGGCTTGTTTTTAGCCTTTAATAAGAGGACCTAATTGTTGGTATTTGCAATAGGCCAAATTGTGGCCATGTATTTATTTAAAAGGGTCTTTGTTAGAGACTTAGAGTATAGAAGTTAGGAGTAAGAAGGTAGGGAGAGCAGAAGCAAGCTAAATTGCGAAGTTTGATCTTTTTGGATCAAATCTGAATTATAATGTGGTTGTAACATAGAAGGCCTTATGACTAGACACATATGTGATGATTTGATAAGCATATGAAAGAATTTTTTACTCTATCTCTTGTGTTTGTTGTCATTTGGTGTTTTTTTTCCCCATTGTGTTTACTCTTGTAGGTGGTTTGAACAATTGGGTGTGCCTTTGGCCTTGATTATCTCATTTCTCCCTGAGTCAGATCTAGAGGAATCTTTAGAACTATTATTGTAATATTTTTTGTATTTTGTCCCTAACCTAGAAGGCCTTACATCCAAGAATGTTACATGCAATCAATTATCTATGAATAAAGAGTTGTGGTTTACTATCAGATCTTTCCTTGTGGTTACTTTATTTATGTGTTTTTGATGTGTGGTTGTTTGTAGGTATCAAGATTATGTTCAATAGGGCTGCCCTTATGTTGTTGATACATCATAAATGGAACCTAAAATATTTCATTGGAATGAATCCACTAAAATACAATCTTGAATGCCGAAGGAAATCTACAAATCTTTGATTAGAATGACTACTTAAACACACTCTTGAATGCCTAAAAGATCAAAGAAGAATGCAATGAAACACTCAAATTTAGCTCTTAAAATGAATATATTCAATCTTGGGTGACATAAAAGAACTCTCTATATCCCTATAAGATTTCTTATGCTAACGTTTCTTGATTTAGTTATGTTGATGAACTCTTGATTTATTATGTTGACAATGGTGTAAATTGGAAAGAAATTTACATGCTAAACATGACTTTCTTCAAGAGTAGATTACAAAATCTAAAGACACGTTGGGAAAGAACAAGTGTCTTTTAAACCCAAAGGCAACTAACATATTAACTCCTCTTTTGCCTTTGGATGATCTTGAGTGCACAAGAAATAAGTGGATTTATTTTATTTTTAGGAGGCCTGATTGGGTATTTCATCACCCTTTGTGACAACCTCAACTCCAGTGTTCTAGTAGAGTATAAATATTAGGAGGTGAATTGAAAAAAATCTCTCTTAGAAGTATAATCTTTTCACTCTTGGATAAGCCCCAAATAACTTTATACCTTTGGGAAGTGAAGGTGGAGATTTTGGTTAGTATCTCCTCCCAGTTGTGTAGCATTATTTTCCTTCATCTCTAGATTTGGGCCTCACATAGCTTACATATATTGATGAAACCCTATAGTGTATCTTTGTATATCCTAGTTGAAATCCTTGAGAGGATTATTCATGATGTTTTTGGTGTGATTGAGTATTAAAAGTCCAAAATATGCATAAACATCAAACAAGTCAAAACTAGTAAAATGGTTCCTTAAACATCTGCCTATCTCTAGTTCTCAAAATTAGACTATCTACCTAAAACATGGTAACTAAATAAGAAAAAACTCCTTCTTAAAAAGTCTTACTATATTGGAAACTACTTGAAAATGATGACTATACCATCTTCTTCAATCTTCACTAGTCTATGACTCCCTACACAACTCTATTTGCAACTATTTGAAACTAAACTGTTTCAGTTGAACACTTGTAACCCAGATTTGAACTAGTCTCTTTGCTCCATTCTTTTACTTGTTCTATTGTGTTTTTATCCATTTTTGTCATGATAGTCAATCTCTTGGTTGTCCTAGCCACTCTTTCAACTATTTGTGTCTTGGAAAACACCAACCTTGATATAACTCACACCTACTTTGAGACAATGTTTTAAGTATGGTCTTAGTATAAACCTATCAAACCTTTTATGTCTAGTTATTCACATAAACCTAGGATATCACAATGGATAACAATAAATTCACTAAATCCAATATTCCTAGTGAGTAAGAAGAGGTACTTATTGCAAACATTTCAAAGAAAATCTAACAAATGATTGCTCAACTTCAAAGTCTAAAGAAGGAAGATGCCACATCATTGAAAAAAATCTCCTTGTAAGATTATTTACCTTCCTTTGATGACAAAAAACCATCGACTTCATTTAATGTTGAGTCCAAGCCACCCAAAAATTATCCACAAACACCCAGGAAATCTAGAAGTATCTTTGAAGAAAAACCTTGGGAACCTAAACCAAAGCTTGATTTTACCCCTTTGGGAACATCTTAAAAATAAACTTTGGAATAACTTCTTCAAAATAAACTCATTGTTTTACCTAAAGTCACTTTGGCTAGAGTCTATTTTATGAGTAATTATTGTGCTTATCATGGACATAATCTACATGAAACTTCACATTGCGTGAAGTTGAAAAATAAAATCCAAGATCTATTTGATGTTGGCATAATTCAAAGACTTAATAAATTATCTATCAAAGTTGCTACTCTCAAGCTTGATCAACATCATGAAACCATGTCTAGTAATGGTTCAAATACAACTTCTACTTCTTCCAATATCTATTCACCTCTTAAAGTGTCTAAACTTTTTGACATACCTCCAACAAATAAAACACCTACTATTTTCACTATTAGAACCCTCTCATCTCCCTCAAGATGTCATCCCTCCATCTCAAGAGCCACATATCCCTCCATCTCCCCTATCTTATCATTCTAAGAAAGATCAAGATAGTTCTTTTATTATCTCTATTGATATTACTGAAGATCATGAGAAAAATACTTTTCATATGGTATCCAAAAATCCTTTTCAAGATCAAAGCATCCCCTCTTGTTCTACTTCTCCATTAAACTCACTTCAAAAATATGCTCAAGCTTCAAATAATCCTACTAAAGATATTGCTCATATCAAAGTAACTCATGATTCTATTGATGGTCTTGGTAATGTTTCCCACTCTAAAGATGTTGATATACCTATCAACTATCCCTTTGCCTCTCCTAAGTCTATCCTCGGTCCTTATCCATCTAAGATAAAACCTTCAAACCTTTCATCCATTTTAGGAGCTAACACTCCTTCATTTCCTAATTCTTCTCCTAGGTTATCACCAACTTCTCCTATCATACCTAAAGATAAAAAATGACACTCATCCATGAATGTTTCATATTCACCTTTCCATCTAAACCAGTCATATCAGCCTTATTCATCCACAAGTCCCAAGTCTTTTGGAAGCAATTTCCAAGATGAATGACATAAGAATAAACTCAAGAATACATTTGAAAATGAAGATAAGTATGTCTTCTCTAATTGACATGTGAATACAAAGGGAAAATAAATATTCAAGAGACCACAAAGGTCGACTAACCAAAGAGAAAAATCAAAGAAAATATGGGTTCCTAAATTCTTCATTCAAAGGAAAATAAAAGTCAAAATCTATATGGCTTCCCAAGTCTCTTATGAAAGACTTGAACTTTGAAAACAAATCAAAGTTGATATTATAGATTCCAAAGGCTTCCACTTCATCTTCTTCCAAACATCTTCCTCAAAATATTCTGAAGGCTTCAACTCCATCTTCCTCCAAAATTATTCTACCACCTCATACATCTAAATCTCAAGCTATTTTGTCCATATTCCCTCTATCATCCCACTACCCTTCAAAGTGTGTGTCAATGTTGATCTTTCCCACTTTTTATTCTACCCTTTCACATCCCTTTCAATACCCTATCCACTCCACCTTCTATCCTCCCATGTTTTACCCTTTCATCCCATTTATCTCATGCAAAGCCTAAAATCTTATACTCCATATATCTTTCCCACTATCTCCTTTGTTTGTACTTTCCTACTATATCCCTTCCATCATCCTATCAACATCTTTGAGCATACCTTTCTATGGTCTTGGCTTATCATGAATTATCCTTCTAATAGGAGAACTATTCAAAGTGATAAAAGGCTAGAATTCTTTCCAAAAATCTAAAAAATCCAAAGAAAAAGAAAACAAAAATATGTGCCTTGGTGAAAACCTGGAAATAGGTGCCTTGGTAAAAAATGTAAAGACAAATAAATTTTTCCCATGGTGAAAATTACTTCTTGTGGCACCTTGGACAAGTACCATGATGAAAATCTAGCAAATAGGTGTCATGTGTAATTCTTCCATAATCTATTCATTCCATCTTGCCTCTTTGATCTTGACACTATTGATTTATTCCTGAGCATTGGTTATCTTATCCACCAAGATTCCTATCGTAATCCTTCTTATCCCAAGTCACTCACTCATAGCATACATAATGAGATTTCCCCTTACTATGATTTCTTATCACTATCTCATCCACTTGACCCTTGGTCTTGATCAAAAGGAAAAGAAGAAAAATATGGTTCTTAGAGGCCTCTTGATAAATCCACTCTTTTGGATTAATTGCTTTCATAACATCATCCTATCTCACTCATTGACTTTCATTGATTATCCAAAACCCACATCACATGGCTATCTTACATTTTCCCTAGCTTGGGTACTCTTGGAGAGCCGGTTCTTGAGGATCACTTTCACTCACTTCTTACTCCTTTCCTATCCATCTTTGCTTATCCACCAGCTTGCTACTACATTTTGGCCTACATCTTGCTAGACACTAGAACAAAATGTTATGATCCTACTTGAGAGCTAGTAATCGCTAAAAAAAGTCTTAAAATTGTAAAAAGTCACCAAAATTTTTTTATTATCCTAGTGAAAACCTAGCAATAAGCACCTTGGGAATACCAAAAACATGAAAAAAATCAAAAAATCAAAAATATTATTTTTTATTAAAAAAAGGATGTATTCAAAAATACAAAAAAAATCTGAAAAGCAAGAAAAAGTGTCATTGATGAAAACTTGGCAAACAAGCATTGTGTTAGTAAAAATAGAATCTCTTCCAAGAAGGTGAAAACTTGGTAAACAAGTGCCTCTTGTTTCAAATGCTACATCCTACAACACATCTTCTAGCTCCTATACAATTGTTTCCCTTCTTTCTTTTTCTTCTTTCACTCATGCATATGCTCTTAGTTATATTTGGAACTCTATCTGATATCCACATGGCTTAAAACTGGTCATATTCTAGGGAGAAATTGTGATGTCTGCCATTTTGAAGTAGAATTCAATAATAAATAAAAATTAAATAATAAATTTTAATTAAATAAATAATAATAAAATGAATAAATAAATTATATATAAATTCATATAGTAACTAACATAATAACACAATATGATTTATACAAGTATTGATAAAGATATGATATTATTATCATCTTATGATAATAATAATAATAATAATAATACAAGAATATAGTATTTAACAAATAGATTAATATAATTTTGTATATGATAATATTAACAAAGAAACTAAAGTTACAAAATAATAATAATAATAATAATAAAGATTAAATAAACTTAATGAAAATATAAATTTCACTAAAAAGCTAGGCAAGAGCCTACAGCACAGTGGTAAATTGTGAGCCTATAATAATTAATCACAACACATAATAATAAATCTTGGCTCCAGCCTCTTACTGATCACAATTTTTTTTTTATCAGAGGGCTATGAAGATCTAGATAATAATATTATTAAGGTTAGAACAAGATGCTATTCACATGTCCAAAGCACACAACCTGAATAAACGAATGGCAATAGCAGTAATCTATAGATGAGAATTGTGATAGAAATCATATGGTAGACGCAATACCATCTTAAAAAAATAGATTAAATGTTTGGAGATAACAATATTGGAATATTAAGATTACATCATTATAATCACATTGGCAGTCTTTCATGATAGAGAATATACAGAATGACGAGAACATTGAGAGGACTGGATGCATGATAAGAGTAAGACTGAATAGGGTACACATTCAGCCTGTGGGGATCTTAGGGTAACAATTGGATAAGAATATCAAGTGAAGATAGATTGAATGCTGCTATTATGCATGCATAGTCATGGTACATGGTAATCTGGCCTAAGACAGTACACATCGTACAGAGCCGTAAGAATCAGTGAACAAGCTTTGAACAATTTTTAAAGAGACTATGAGCATTAGTCAGCATTGGGAATAACCAACCATAATAAAATGGTACCAATATCATAAATAAAATCATCGAGGAGTTTGTATGAACAAATTATTTCCTAGAATTAAAAAATATTATAGATTTCCCATGAATGATAGGTATCCAGCAGATATCCAGGGGAGTCATCGAATCTTTGATGTAACATATAGCCAAATGCAAATGATTCCAAGTCATCAAGATTTTACAAAATAGGTTATTAACTGTCACATTAATTCATAAGAAAAAAGTGAGGAAATTGGGACGAGATTCAACATCTTAATATGCAGCGAAGGTGCAATTCCAAAAGAAAGTTATAAATGCAGTGGCCGATATGGATTAGGGATACAAATTAGAAGTGATCAGACCATACATGTAAACTTTCATGTAAGTGGAAGATATCATTTGGCTCGAGATTCACAAGGAACAAAGAATCAATTTATTACTTAAATATGCTAAAGAATTCAAGAAGGATTGATATATTCGAGATCAATGACTAGTTAGACTAGGATGCCTTCTTGTTACGAGGATGTCTATATTCTCTAATTAATAGAGACAACCATTTATCATTACATAAATACATACACACACACACACATATATATATATATATATATATATTTATACATACAAAATTATATCTTAGGACAAAAGAAGAGTTAAATCTATATTTAGAATAATAAGTGTTATGAGTGTGATCAGCCATACAAAGAGAAGGACTGCATTAAAAATATTGAATCACTATAGATTCTAAAATTTATATCAAATACAATTATCTCCTAAAGGATCTAATAAAAGTATTTATTATCTTTGTATCTTGTATACTCCAAAAGAAATATCAAATATCATAATAATAGAAAAGTGAAGGTAATTATTCTGAATTTATGAGTTCATTTAGGATAGGGACATTACAGAAACACCTTATGGTTTAAAGAAAATTCCACTTTGACATCATTCACCAATTGTTCTAGCTACGTCTATCTACTGTCACATACTCTACTAATGAGATTCCTCTCAAAGAAGATCTCTTTCACATCAACCACCAATTCTTCTAGTTGTGTCTTTCTATTGTCATGTACTCTACTAATGAGATTCCTCTTTAAGAAGATCTCTTTCATGTCAGTCATCAGTTGTTCTAGCTGTGTTTGTCTACTGTCACTTAGTCTCCTATTGAGATTCTTTGTAGCAAAGATTCTTCTCGACATCACTCACTGGTTGTCCTAACTGCATTTGTCTACTAAAGAGATTTCTTACACATATGTTTTGAACATCAACACTTTACATCAATCCTTTGAGAGTAAAACTAAAATTGAAAACTAAAATAATTTGAGCTATGCTGAGATTTTCTTTGTGTGTTTTTCTTTCACTTTGGCATTCCCCTTTGAGAAACTCCAAGATGTCTAATTTGACTAAAGAAGCGAGGACTGGGGGCATGATCTTTTCTATTCTTTTTTCTTGATGGTTTAGTTCTAATGATCTGAAGAATACATATAAATGGGGTGTCCACTATAAGAGTCTCTATCTCGAGTTGAATGGACATGTGTACCTCAACTCATTTTAGATGAATACTTTAGTGAGGTTGGTTCTTCTCCATGACTGTTTGAGTGAATTATCTATGCTATAGTATAATACTTATACTCATATTATTAAGTGAACATGTGGGTCACCGTGAGTATACTTAGTGCACTTCTATCTTAGGTTATGTATGCATGGGTTGTTGCAGATATAATACTTACTAATTACTTAGCATGAGAAGGATCTCTCATGTGTCTAGTGTGTTTGTACAAAAGAAACATTCTAATCATTCTAGCATTTGTACTCTAATGTTTATGTTTTCTTGCTACATTAAAAGGAACATATTCTTTGGTTATTCTTGCTGGAAATACAATAGGGAAATTAAAATCTAAGAGGGGAGGGGGGGTGTTAAACTAGTCCTTCAAAACTATAATCATAAATTCATTCACCACACATCCATCTCACAATCTACATGTAAACTAAAATAACTAGCTAAACATATTCATCCATAGTATGAAAGCAAATAACATTCAACACATGTGTGACATAATATATTTAGTTACCCAAAAACCCTCCAATGAGAAGGTAAAACTGAGGTGAGAATGACATGTATGAATCTCCACTACTATAGTTATAAAGTGTATCTAATGAAGGTTATAATGTTTGATCATAAACTATGATCTACCCTGTGAAAGGTCTTCCCTATTAAAGACTTAAAAGATTGTTAGATCTTACCCTGTTAAGGAATTTACAATAGCCTATTAAGACTACTATGTTAAGAGATTTAACTAATTCACTTGCTAGAATGTATCAGCAATGATCCCGTGGTTAGCTCTCTACTTCTAGATAAAAGATCAATTCTTTACATCTATTCTTGATCCTCATTTAATCAAATGTATCTCTTATGTCCTCTAACCTCTTTTCTTTTTTTTCTTCTAATTGATTTTGTAATGTATCTCGATTCACAACTCCTTAGCCACCTTGAATGTTCTATTTGTGCATGCAAACTTCTCTCTTCTCTCCTTCCACATTCATACAAAGTTTAAGGTTTGTCCTCCTTAAGAATACCTAGGTGACTTAGGGTTAGGTATGAATAAATGATAATGATCCACCCATATTGCCTCTTAATCCTTCCCTTTTTATGATTGGTTGCATGTTCTACATAGGGATTCTCAATTAAGATTTATTCTTATCATCTAGGATAGCAAAACAATACTCAAGTCGGCTCCAAAATGGTTTACATAGAAGTTTCTGCCATTACAAACAACAATGCCAAAATTATATTACTCGACAGTTAAAGTCCCTAATGCTCGATATCAATTGCAACTTCAATGTTTTAACTCGATATTTGAATGACTTGCCATCCATTGGTTTCTCAAAATTAGAATTAATTAGCATCATTTGTCTACATGAAACTTGAGTGACTTGGCACAAACTACTTACTTGGCACATACTATTTATCTCACTTGGCATGCACTATCTAACATGTTATGCTCAACATGCATTACTTGTTCAGTATGGACTAATTTCTAACTTGTAAATGACTTAAGTGTATAGGTACTCATATGTCAAAACCAATATGAGATTGACAATCTCCCCCTTTGACATGAGTGGAAAAAATACTTGGTCATGCATGAATGATCTTAACTTAAGAGCATAACTCAGATACTCACTATCTCCCTTTGACATATGTACAAAATTTCAAAATTTCAATTTTTTTTTACATAAATTTACTTAACAATCATATCTAAAAATATTATAACTCTCCCTGAGTTGATTTTACTATTCTAAATCTTAACCTGTACTCCTACTGAGTAAATATGCATATGCTAAATTGTATTTTACTCTGAATTTGTCTTTGACTCCCCCTTTGTTTGGTCTCCCCCAAATCTATATTCATTCTTTCCTTGGAGTCATTATTGCTCTCAAAAAATTATTACCCCCCTAAAAAACACTTATTATTCCCCCTTTTTGACATTGATGTCAAAAGTTATACACATATAGTGTGCTTGTCCAAGAAAGGTTTATGGACCTCAAGTATGATCTTCAAAGTTGCATCCCAGTTATCACAAGCTACCTATAATGATTTGATTTGGATGGCTAACTCAGTAGCAATGTGAACTAAGCCTTCATGTATAGAACCATGGGGATCTTTCTTCATTAATGTTTTTGCAAAGGCTAGTTCCTTATGCAATCTGTCCATGTGTGGGCTCAACATGGATTGGATGCTTATCAGTGTAGCCCGAATATTTGTATCTTGAGCATGCAAGGATGCCAACTAACATTGGGAATTCATCAAATTCCTAAAGTTCTTTTGACTCTAAGCTGGAGAATTGGGTAGAGTACTACCGGTCATCTTCATATCTCCCTCTAGATTTGCAATATGACATTGAACTTCTTGTGTGAATAGAGTTGTATCACAGAACTTGGCGTAAAGTGAGAAAACATTCTCTAAAACTTTCTTTGCACTATCAATCTTGGTTTCTAACTCAACCTGATGAAGTATAATGGTTCTTGATATCTTTTCATTGACTTGGTTTTGAAATTTCCTCTTAGACCATTCAAGTATTTTAACATTTGAATCTAGGTTTGCATCATTTACCTACTCTACTATATTTGTGAACTTCTCCATGATAGGCTTGTCTTCTACACATGTAGGGAGGCTAAATGCATCAATAAATATTTCCTTGATATCTTGCAATTCTTACTTCTTCGTATGCTCCCTTTTGAGCAGTTCTTGGTGCTTTCTCCTCACAAGAGCATCCTAAAGTGTGTTCATCTCTTTAATTGTGATTTTTGTAAGATCAATTATTGGCAACACTATCACCTCAACCAAGCTAACATCACCATATGATGTAACTTCATCTACCTTGGATGTGATAGGACTAGGTCTTGATGATTGTAGTGGTGTAGCTTCTACACTTATGATGTGAAGAGGTTGATTTGGAGTAGAAATTTTTGGCAAAGTAACCAGTGTTTGTATTGTTAATTGCTCCTCAGGCTTGATAGTCAAGACTAATTCTTCAGTCCTATTCTTTTCTTGCTTTTCAATCTCAATCATGCCTTAAGTTTTTGTTGTAGGTATAGAACTATCTTCTTAACCTATTTGAGCTAGTTTCTATTCTTGTGCTTCTATAGAAACTTCTTTTATTGACACATTTTGCACCATTGTGCTCATATTTTTCATTGATCTCTTTCCTTCAATACACTACAATGGGCATTGTAGGTGTTGGAGTTCTTTCTAGTAAGGAACATATTAGGTGGTTTAAACTTGATACTAGGAAACAAAAGATAGGGACAAGCCTAAGGATCATCTAAATCCTATATTTAGCAAGGCTAAATCTTAGTTTTGGGCCAACATTAACAAAGTCATCAGGACTCACTTCACTTTAGGCTCTATATGGCCAATGTGGGAAAACCTTATGGATTGATCTTATTAACTTGATACTCTTCTCTGTAAGACTATTCCCTATAGTAGAAATGGTCAATGTTCTTCAATGTTTTTTTGATAAACTTCCTAATTATAGTAGCTAATTATAACCAAAGGGAAAGTAGATGCAAATAAGTAATGAGCAACACTTCTAGTTCTTCAATACATGAAATGGTAAATTGATATTTGATTAAACTTTTGAATCTCAACATAATCTAGGTATGCAACAATAGAGAACATGCAATCTCTAATTGAACCAAAAAGGGTGAGTTAACCTTTCAAAAGGGCACTAAACAAGGATCCACCTATAATAAGGAAAAATCCAAGTATGTGAACAAAAACTAAGAGGTTGTGCATGATGGATTTGTTGATAACATTACTCCTAAGCATGTTAAGGTAGCTTTCAATCTTACAAACAATCTCAAAGCATACAAGAATGTTGAGAAACATCCTTCTAACAACAAGATAGTTGGAAACAAACCAAAGAGCTCATCTTGGGTTATAGGCCCAAAATGAGAGTATGCACCTCTTAGTGAACCTTTGGATGTGGTCTATAAGACCTTGCTACAAAACAAGCTCATTTCTCCATTGGAAAACTCTCATCCTTATGATCCACAACCATGAACACCATGGTGGAATGAAACTACATTTTGTGAATACCATCAAAACAAGGGTCACAAAATTGGCAACTGCATAAACTTGCATCACAAAGTCTAAGACTTGATTGATAATGGTGACATTATTGTGGATGGACATAACAAGAACTTGGATCACAAGGCTTTCAAAGAGCCATTCCTATCTTATGAAAAAGGAAAAAACTCAAGACAAAAATCTTAAACAAGATCAACTATACGTACTCTAATGATGATGAGCTAGTCCACATGGTTGAACCCATGGATGTTGAGTACTATGAGATTATCACCATCAAGGGAAAACAAGATAAAACTAAACCTAAGACACCATTTTTCTTCAGGGGTTCTTCTTCCAACACATTTTTCAATGAACCATATCAATCATGTGCCATCATTGTTAGACATTCTCGTGCAAAGTTAGTACTCAAAGGTTCCATGCCTTCTTCTTGTAATCTCAAACAACACAAAAACAAACCTCTTGTTGGTCCTTCTAGCAAAGAAACAAAACGTGCAAAAAACTCTACCACTATTAGCTATAGTAACCTTGATCAGTTATAATGAACTAATGCTCAAATCACAATATTTGAACTGCTCAAAATCTCACCTGCTCAAAGGCAGATTCTCAATAAAGCCCTCACTGAGGCAAGCATCCCTCAATATCTTGATCTTGAGCAATTCCAATCTATGGTAGGCCATCTGACCTCACCTTACTATATGTCTTTCTTTGAGGAGGAGGACAATTCATTAAGTCATCTGCATAATCAACCTCTACACATTGAGGTCATGATACACCAGAAACATTTTCTTTGTTTCCTCATCGATAATGGAGCTGGTTTAAATATTATCTTTGCTACCCTAATTAGATAATTGGACTATTTTGAAGAGTCCATTGATCGCCATCACAAGATAACTATCAAAGCATATGACAAAGTAGAACAAATATCTTTAGGTCTTGTGGTGTTGCCTCTCCACATTGGTCCTATAGAAAGGGATATCACTTGTCAGGTCCTCAACATCCCTTTGCTTACAATATTTTGTTAGGAAGACCATGGATACATGAGCTGCAAATTATGCCATCCACTTATCACCAATGTGTAAAAGTCCCATTTCATGGCTTTGAAGTCACCATACCTAATAGTACTAGCTATACCTATAACATATTGAAACCTGCTACAAACTTTTTGCCTGCTAATAGGGAATCTATGGACTACCATGATAACAAGCTAAAGAAAATTGAGCAATCACTCAAGCTTAAAGAAATTGGAATGGGTGAATATAACATATAGCTAGTTCTGTCTCTGAGATCTCTTCTTGAGTCTCCCCATCACTATGGGAGACAATATGAAGCAAAGAGACCTTTCATTTTGACACCTCAACCTCTCAAGGAGAAATCTAAAAATAGAGCTATTGCTGGATAGATCTACAAAGAAGAAACTCTAGTTGACCTCACAGAACAAGCTTGTGAAATTACTCTTGAAAAGTATGGTCCCAGTCTAAGACTCATGAAACATTTTGGCTACAAGGGGATTGGTCCTATTGGATGAAACAAAAATGGTTTGGTTGACCCTGGCAAGGTGATAGCTAGAAGGAATTGAGATACATTTGGTCTAGACTTCAACAAGATTCCCTTCCATTTAGGCATTAACAAATTTATACTAGAACTTGAGAATTCATTTTAAAATGAGTCACAAGTTGAGTCCAATGAACATGGAGATATATCTAATGATGAGGAACCTTATCCTTATCCAATTCTTGATGATCTTGCTAAATTCTTTGCAGAACCAGATGACTTTGTACCATATGTCAGTGCCATGGATGGTGATAGTGATTCTTCTTAGGATACCACTGGTTCACATCATACCCAACACGAACAAGGAGACTCTAGTCATGCCTTACACATTGAGTACCTTTGTAAAAATCTAGAGGATGAAGGAGCATTTTTCCCCATCACCATTAGGGAATTCTACAATTTGTCTTCATGTAGCACATATTCCCAAGAGTATGAATTTGAATCTCTCTCTTAGAAGAAACTATAGACAGACATCGATCAAGTTCATGTCTATGAAAACTTCCTTGAAGTAGGTGAATCGTCTAGGGTTAGGTCAGATGAGTCCTATCTAACTAGTGTCCTCAAGTCTTTGATTAATGACGTTAATGCTCAAAGGAATTCGAACGCACTTATGGACGGACCTACTCTAGGTCTTGGATTTCTTTTCCAAGCATTTAATGATTAAACCATGAATGCAATCAAACCTGTCACATCTCTTTCACTCACCTATCCTAAGCTCATAGACTAAAATTCTAGTGCATCTAGTGAAGTCCTTACATCATAGAATAACTATGCTCTTGCTTGCTACCTAAACATTGTTGAACGACTAATGTCTTCCACCAGCGAAAAAAGTGTCGACATGACTAAAGTTAACATCAAATATCTCAATCATACAATCAAAAAGAAGAGAAATAGAAGATCTGATGATGAAAACCACATTGTGGTAGTATCAAAACCTAAAATAGTAAAAATAAAAGACATATTCAAGGGCAAAAACCTCTTTGAGGCACCTGCAAATGAGATATTTGATGCACTTCCTAATCATTTTCAAGAAAGATCATCAGTGCTGATAGAACTAGCATGGTCAATCAACTTGGGAACATAGGAGCAACCTCACATGAGACATCTTACATAGTCACTTTCTCCAGAGGAAAAAGAATAATTCATTGCCTTCTTCCAAGAGAGAAAGATAAATTGTAGGGGGCCCCTGGTGGGGATAGGATCAAATCAGAGTTTCCTCAGATAGCTATCGACCTTTGCATTTTCATACTTAGACATGAAAGGATTATATCTTGATCTCATAATGCACCACTTGTTTATTGCACCAGGAATTAAACTAGTCAAACAAAAAATTAGGAAAATGCATCCTCATGTTACATTATTGGTTGAAGCTGAAGTAGAAAAGCTTCTAAGAGATGATTTCATACGTGCTATTGATTACACTAAATGGATATCAAACATTGTTCTAGTCTCCAAGCATAAAAAATCTATCAAAGTCTATATAGATTTCTAAGATTTAAATTTAGCATATCTAAAGAATGATTTTTCACTATCTAACATTGATATGATAGTGGATATAATAGCAAGATATAAAATGTACTCACTCATTGACAAATTTTTTGGTTATAATCAAATCAAAATTGTACTAGAAGATTAGGAAAAGATTTCTTTCACTTATGCAAGGAGAAATTTCTATTGGAATGTGATACCAGTTGGCTTGAAAAATGCTAGTGCTACATATTAGAGAGAGTTGCTACAATTTTTTACAACATGATGCATAAAAAATGGAAGACTATATAGATGATACTTTGGTTAAGAGTGCAAAATGAAAAACTCACCTTCAAGATTTGGGACTTATCCTAGATCGCATGGAGGAATTCAGTCTGAGACTTAACCCCAATAAATGTGCATTTGGGGTAACATCTGGGAAATTGCTTGGTTACATTTTGTCTGCAAAAGGGATTGAGGTTGATCTAGAAAAAGTTCAAGCAATCATGGATATGCCTCCACCTTGTAATATCAGTTAGATGAGGGGCTTACAAGTAAGAGTTCAATCCATTTGTAGATTCATCTCACAATTGGTGGATAGGTTGCAAACTTTTACCAACACTCTACATAAAATTGTGAAATATAACTGGAGCCAAGATTGCGAATAGAGTTTAACATAGATGAAGAAGTACCTTGCTCATCCACAAATCTTGATGCCTCCTATTCATGGGAAGCCTCTTATTCTATACATTTCCACAATAGCAACATCTCTGGGTATCTTGCTAGCTTAGGAAGATAATGATAATAAGGAAAGAGCTATCTACTATCTGATTCACACATTGATCTCCTATGAAATGAACTATAGTATTATAGAAAAGGCTTTCCTAGTAGTCATCTTTTCTTCCCAAAAGATGAAACACTACATGCTTTCTTGTACTACATGACTAATTTCTAAAAGTGATCCACTAAAATATTTACTTAACAAGGTATCTCTAATAGGGAGGTTGGCTAAGTGGGTCATGATCTTAAGAAAGTTTGATATTTACTATGTTGAATAGAAGGCTATCAAAGGACAAACAATGGCTGATCAGGTAGTAGAGGCACCAATGCAGAGTCTTCTTTCACTACACATTGACTTTCCTAATGAATCAATTCTAATGCTTGCACACCAAACTTGGGTGATGTTCTTTGACATTTTTTCACAGAACATGGATCTGGTGCTGGGCTACTATTCATAACACCTCAAAAGTATTCACTGCCTAAAGCATACAAGATTTTGTTTCCTTGTATGAACAACATCACAGAATATGAAGCTCTCAATAGTGGCATGAAGATGGAAATTGAATAGAGAGTAGATCAATTGAACATCTTTAGTGATTCACAACTCATAATAAATTAGGTCAATGACATATATCAGAAAAAGGATGAGAAGTTGATCCCGTATAAATGCATGGTGGATGACATGAATAAATAATTTGCTCATATAACTTTTCAACAAATTCCTTGGGTAGACAATAAAGTACTTGATTCCATGGCTACTCTTGCTTCCTTGTTATAGATGCCAAAGAATGATCTTCAACATAAGTTTTTGGTGGAAATGTTACTCTATCCTGCCTATGATACCCTTCAATCTTAGATGATCTATTCTATTATAGGACATGATTAATCATGCTACCACCATATATACTCCTATCGGCATGACCAAACCATTCCAGATAGTCTAATCCATAATGAAAATGTCACCTTATCTACAATGCTTCAGGGTATGTCATTATTACCAACAAATTGTTTAGGAGAGGTCTTTATGGAACACTCCTTAGGTGTCTAGAACCCAATGAGTCCAAACACTTGTTAATCAAAATCTACAAGGGCATTTGCAAATCTCACTCTAATGGCTTGAGACTACTTCATAAACTTATTAGAGTTGGTTACTATTGGTCGAATATGGAGCAAGAGGCAATCAAATATGTCAAGTCTTGCAAACAATGCTAGCTCCATGGGAATCTAATTCATGCTCTAGCTAGGGAGCTACTTCCATCTATCATGTTGTGGCCATTCCAACAATGGGCCTTTGATCTTGTGGGTCAGATTCACCCATCTTCTTCAAATGGACACAAGTTCATTAATATAACTATAGACTACTTCACTAAGTGGGTAGAGGCAATACCTCTCAATATAGAAAATGAAAAAACTATAGCACTATTCATCATGAATTACATCATATATAGGTGGTGTACCTTCTTCCATTATTATTGACAATGGAGGACAATTTAAAAACAAGGATCTTAAGGAGTTATGCAAAAAGTTTAGAATTATGCAACATTGGTCTTCTATCTATTATCCTTAGGGTAATGGTCAAGTAGAGGCATCCAACAAGGTGATCCTTAAGATCTTGCATCACATAGTTAGCAAATCTAGAAGGGACTGGCATCTTTAGATTATTCCAGCTTTATGGGCATACATAATAAGTATCAAAACTCTAATGGGTACAATGCCCTTTTCTTTGGTCTATGGAGTGGATGTTGTGCTTCTAATTGAGGTTGAGATCCCTACTTTGAGAATCTCCAAGAAGGGCCTCATTACTGATGATGACTATAGAATATCTCAGCTTCAAGAACTAGTCTTTTTAGATGAACATCAGCAAGTGACATGTGATCATCTTTGAGCTTATCAATAGTGTATGTCCTGAAGTTACAATAAGAAAGTAAAGCCATGTGACTTCCAACTAGGTAATCTCATCTTGAGAGAAAACCCTAAGAATCAACAACAAACGGTACAAAAATGGAAGTTCAAATCCAACTAGCTTGGTTCCTACATAATCACTACAGTGTTTGGGTCTAGTGCCTACCAAATTTCTATAGTCGAGGGAGAGGTGCTCAAGGAGCCTATCAACACTCTCCATTTGAAGTAGTTCTATAGCTGATCTAGTTTCCAAAGATCCTTTTATATACTTAAATGTCTTCAAATAATCAAAAACCTAGTGAAAAACTAGTAATATGCACCTTGGTAATACCAATAACATTTGAAAAACTCAAAAATAAAAATAAAAAATAAAAAAGAGCAAAATTCAATAAAAATTGAAAAACAAAAAAATGTTATTGATGGAAACTTGGAAATAGACATCATGGTAGCAAAAATAGAATTTTTGCCAAGGTGATAACCTGGTCAATAGGCACCTCTTGTTCCTAATGCTATATCTTACAGTTCATCTTTAGTCTCATGTAAAGTTGTTTTCCTGCTTTAGTTTTTTTGCTTTTGCTCATGTATCCATGAATTGAATCTTTTCATAACTTGGGGGAAACACCCTATAGTGTCATAGGAATCTTTTGCAATAGTTACTAGTTATTCTAACTACATCTACTTACTATCGGTAGTGTCACTTTTTGAGATTCCTCTCAAGAAAAATCTATTAAGCATTAGTTACCAGTTGTTCTAACTACATCTGCCTACTATCACTCATGTCACTTTTGAGATTCCTCTCATGGACAATCTCTCTTGCATTAGTTACTAGTTGTTCTGAATACATCTACCTATTGTCACTTGTGTCACTTTTGAGATTCCTCTCATGGAAGATCTCTCTCACATTAGTCACTAGTTGTTCTAACTGTGTTTTCCTACTGTCACTCCTGTCACTTTTGAGATTCCTCTCGTGGAAAATATCTCTTGTGTTAGTCACCAATTGTCCTATGTCTGCCTACTATCACTTCTATCACTTTTTATATTGCTCTCATGGAAGATCTCTCTCACATCAGTCACTAATTGTTTTAACTATTTCTGTCTACTGTCACTCAATTCCTACCAAGGTTCTTCTTACTGAAGATTCCTCTTTGACTTCACTCCCTAGTTGTTCTAATTATGTCTATGTACTATTGTCACCCTACTAAAGAGATTTATTTCATCCATGTTTTGGATATTGACATTTGACATCAATCCTATAACACAGAAAATCAACTCAAAACAATAAACTTGTTTAGATGTATTGAGCTTTTCATTATTTGTTTTTCTTTCACTTTTATTATGCCCCTTTGAGCAACTCGATGATGTCTCTCTCAACTAGAGAAGCAAGGACTGGAACCATGATCTCTTCTTTGTTTTCTATTTGTGGTTTAGTTCCAAAAATTTTGAGCATCCATATAAGAGGGGTGTCCACTATAAGAGCCTTCATCTCATATTGGATGCTCGTGTGTACCTCAAATCCTCTAATACAGAGTCTTCATTGAGGTTGGTTCTTCTCCTTTCTTATTGGACTGAATTCTCTATGCTATAGTAAACATTGATACTCAACTTGCTAAGTGAATGTACGGGTCACTACAAGTATATCTAGCACAATTTTGTCTCAAGTTACAAATGCAAGGGTTGTTATGTACAAAAAACTTATTGATTGCTTAGCATAAGAATGATCGTGTGTCTGGTGTGTTTGCATACAAGAAACATTATGGTCGTCCTAGCATTTATGTTTTGATGCTTATGTTCGCTTGCTACATTAAAAGGGACAAATATCCTGGTCATTCTGGCTTCTTGTGCCTCGAATGCGTACATTTAACCTCAACAAAACTAGAATAGATGTCCTGTTCATATTCCTATGATTGCAATGTTAGTGGAGATTGAATGACATCTAGGGTTTCACTATACGCTCAATGATGATAATTTTTGAAGAATGGTAATTAGACCTAGGGTTGCATCTACTTTAAGGTTGCATCTAACATAGGGCTACATTTGCATAAGCACATGGTTCAATCATTGATTTACTTGCATCCTTCAAGATGAGGGATTGTAGACTTCTTGAAAGTATCATGTTTCTTCACAACTACAAAAATGATTGATTCATCACCCCCTTAGAGAATTTGACCACTCTGAATCTATTTTCAGGATTGAATTCAAAATTTGACACACTTAGCTCAAAATTGTAGTTTAAAATTTTGGGATTGATGTGATTGAACACTTATGCAGTCCAATTTTTTGATACTTTGTGCATCTTGGAAACTTTTCAAATCAAAATTTCTTCTAATTTTCCAAAAATTCTAGAAAAAGTCAACTCTAGTCAACTGTTGGTCAAACTTGGTCTTTTACACCTCAAAATCCTTTTAGATTGACTCCAAATTTAGTTCAAATTATTCTAATCTCTTCTCTATTCTTCTAAATCTCATATTTCTTTTGTCTCTCTTGATATATTGCTCTACATCATATTTCTGGTGTGTCATATTTCAATTTTGCTTCTGAGGGGGCAAGATGATTACATCATTGAATCTAAATTTCAACTCAATCTGAATCTCATGTCCTCATCCCTCAAGGCATTTTGTCCCCTCTATCTATCATCATTTTTCATCTATCATATCTTTTTAATCAACTAATCAATCTTATAATAGTTCTAGTTAGAATTTGATGGACAAGTATCAGGACATTCTAAATCCTGACTCCTAAGGATCAAGCCTCATTTTGGGGATGATTTTATGACTCATGATTGGATCTTGTTATCATTTTGGACCATTATTCAAGTGTACTATTTGGACTCTAGGGAATTAAGCTCCATTCTAAAGATAATTCCAAATTCTCGCTAAGGATGAAGCTTCATTCTGGAGATAATCCTAACTTTTGCTGTGGAGTTAAGCCTCATTCTGTGGATGCTTCTAGGCTCTTGCTTCCAATCACTATTTAATGGATAGGTACTAGGATATTCTAAATCTTGACTCCTGAGGATTGAGTCTCATTCTAGGAAAAATTCTATGAAATTTGATAATCTTTGGTCTATCAACTTTGCTATCTAGGTGTTCTATCTAGATCCCTTAAGGTTAACCTCCATTCTGGAGATAATCTTTAAAAGCTTATCAATTTTGGTATCTAGGTTTTCTATCTAGATCCCCTAAGGTTAACATTCAGTCTAGAGACAACCTTAAAAAGCTTATCAATTGTTCTTTGTGTTATCAATTTTAGAACCAATCTCATTTCTTGATCTCTAACTCATACTTCTAATTTCTTTGAATCAAATGTGCTACTCGCATATTCATTGAAAGAAGGAAAATATGTAATACCCCAAAATTGGAACATTACCATGCTAAACCAATTTTAGTCTATTCAATCATCCTTAAGTCCTATTTTACTTGACAATTTTGATTTTGATTATTGCTACTTGACCTAGGTGTCAAATGAAAAACAACCTAATCTGCATTAATCACATTATTTATTTAATCCCTAAGTATTGACTCAAATTAGCTATATTAAACATATTGATTTAATTTAGTTTAATTTAATTATAAGTGTTTGTACTTTAATTAAATTAAAATCACCCCTTTAGCTAATATACAAAGGAATTAAATATATTTTATTTAATAGGATATCTCCTCTTTTTAATTGTTGAATTTAATTATTAAATTAATTAAAGTTTATCCATTTATGAGGTCATATTTAATTTCCTTAAATCAAATATCTTCTCTAAAATTCTCTCTTTAGTTCAAAAATGGAAACTCTAGGTGGACTAAAATTAGAAAAGGAATTAAATCAGTAAACTCCTTTTTCAACTCAAAATTAAATCAGCTAACTCCTTTTTCCACTCAAAAGTAATCAGTTAACTTCTTTTTCATAAGGAAATTTCCATTATGACTGAGTCTCATCTTCAATCTTGATCATCCATTTTGATTGATCTTGACCATCAATCAATTCTGGGGTTCTATTTAAGAAGCCTTCGATTCCTTATTACAAAGGTTCGAATTGAAGTGAATCGAATTACTGTAAAAATACTTACTCACTTGCTTAATATTCTCATAGTTTTTCTTTCTTAGTATTAATATCATATAGATTAAAATTCATTCATATAACTTAATTTTCTTTTATTTTTTATTAGATTAAATTGCATTCTTATTTAGATTAATTGCACTATCATATAGCTGCATAAATCTTTGGTACTAGGGTTCTAGTTTCTTGCTTATTGGTCTGAGAGCAAAGGCAAAATCCTTCTAGTTAGAAGGTGGCATGTTGACTAATTAGATTACTCAGATGAACAATTCTACGTTCACTCTAGGATGATCTCTCACATAAAGAATATGTTGAAGTGTGTGTGAGAATCGAAGGCCCACAATTCACATATATAGGCATCAACTAAATCTTAACATATATTTGGATATCCTAATATACTCATACACTCAGACATCTGATCCATCTATTTAACTTGCAAATAGACATCAATCTTCATAAGAATTATCATACTTATTGAATATCCTCCTAGTGAAACCTACAACCCTATTGATGTAAATAAGCATTTACATGGCTCTTATTTCCAATAGCAAATCTATTAGGACATACAATCTTAAGAGATTGAAAATGTGTTTAAGCTCATTATTGTTAAACACAAAACATTGCAAACAACAAAAAAAGGAGATGAGAATTAGAATGAAACTAAGAAAGTGAAGCTTTTGTATTAATCTCATTGAAACTAATACATCATCTGTATCTCAAAACTTAGAAATACATTAAAAAAGAAATACTGAGAATGGTATCACAATAGTTAGCAAATTATCCAACTCTAGAACCCTTTACAGAAAGAAAAGTAGAAGATAGTATAGATAGGAAGAAGTTTTGGAACTACCATCTGATTCTGACATCTGTCCTACTAAAATATTCTTCATCCTAATGTTGTTGAAATTGATCTTCTTCATCTATTGATTATCAAAAATCATTAATTATTGTAACAAAATATCTAATATGTCCCCTTTAAAGTAATCAACAAAATATCCTTTGAAGAAACTATTAGATACACATCATAATATGTCTTGGAGCTTCAAATGTAATCTTGGTTTGTCACTTCTACTTTTGCCATGAAATTTAATTGTATTGTTGGGAAACACTTCATTACTTCCAACTACCTCTAAAATAATCAATTCTACCTTAATAGCTTCTTAGGGCACCTAATCACATTAAAATATGATCTAATCCTGATATTACTTCATCTAAAAACATCAAATCTTCCTTTGCACTGAGGATGCCATCTCCATAGTTGGAGATCTCTTCCTTTGTGCTATGGAGCTCCTTCCCTAACATAGGATATGGGTACTTCATCAACACCATGGGGTGCTATGTGGAGCTCCCTTCATTCTTACTACATTAGACATGGATGGCTCCTCTTTTGGATTTCCTAGGATGCTCTACCCTTCACAACTCTACCCCTACCATGCTTGTTCTTTACTTATAGAGCTCATTCCTAGAATGGAAAAGTAACAGCAAAGATTCCTCTACTTGGCATATATAAGCCTTATAAAAAATCCAACCATAGAAAAGAATGAAAGGTTTGATCTTCAATTATCAATCAATACACTCCTTTTTATATGAAAAAATGCCAAAAGTTATACATTTTACCCACAGATGCATAATATTTGATCCTTTGAATTCTTCACTCACCAGACTATCACTAGAAAATATGATGAGAGAAAATAGTTTTCTTTATTAGGGAACACTTGTTGGAAAATTTTCAATAATGGAGGAGCTTAAGTTGAGTCCCGATTATGACTATGATGGGATATTTCCCTATGCATCTCTCTAAATACTCAGATAATCAAGAGCCAAAAAATTATGGATAAGGTAATTTGACAAGCATCCATCTCATGAGAAGGAATGGGTAGAACAAATTTATCAAGAAGAAATTCTTCATAATAGATTTTATTTTGCAAATCAAGACATTAAATTTCCCAAAACCCAAATCATCACCTCATGCAAGCTCTCAAAATCCACCACATCTTAACAATTTGGTGCAACCATTCGGGCTCAAAGTGGGTCTGACTATAAAAAAATTTCAAACTAAAACAACTAACCTCCCAAAATGATCCATAAAACACTTGGTACTGATTGGATTTAAAATTGAGCATTGTATCACCGTTTAAAACTTGTTTAACCTATTATCTGCAAATGGATACTTGCTAACAGGAAGGCCTGTAGGCTGGCATTAAAAAGTAGCCTAAATAGATAATTGGGCTTTGAAAGCTAACATGCCACTACTTTGTTTCACATTCTTTCAGCCTGTCAACTCACATCTCATGAAGATTACTTAGTCAAAATATATTGACATTCAAAGTTGCCCAATTAAAACTATCTACAACAAAACATGGTTACAAAACAACAAAATGCCTTTGGTTTTGGCTTCAAAAACAAGACAAATGGATGATTGAGGGTAGAAAAATTGGGGAAATAGTTTATTTCCATTAGGGGAACATGATTCTATGATTTTCGATCATGATGAAAAATTGGGCAAGTTTGAAAAGCACATGAAGTGAGGTACTCAAATTGTAGGATTGGAAACATCAGCAAAAAAGTACTTTTTGCAAATGGAATAGTCATGGGAAAATGTGTAGACAGATTCATCAAGGTTTACAAACTAGCATACTTGAAGTATTTTTGGATTAAAATTTAGTGGTAAAAACCATTTGATCTAGGAAATCATGAATTTAGAGTTATAACATCCCGAATAGGGGCATCGACCAATCTGCATTTTATGACAGTAGTAAAAATTATAAATTGCATTCAAAATTGCATTTAAAAAATAATCAAATGGATACATAATAAGCTCAAATAAAGAGTGTAGTAAGTTTGTGACCTCTAGAATTTAATGCAAAAGGAATTTTCTTAGTATGGTCAACTGGGTCAAAGTTATAATCAGTCAAACAGGGCTTCCCAGATTTTTGAGAAATTTGCATTAGCATGACAGAGATAGGTAACCAACTTTGAAGGATTCAAAACTTATTCAAAATGTATTGAAATGACATGAAAATTGAAACATAGGTTCACTAATATGCATATTAAAAAATCCCAAACTAGTGATTCATGAGACATAACTTGGTGCAAGACATTCAAATGCAAACTAGGGCTCTTGTCATTGTTTGACACAGGTAGAAATGGAGAAATGAACACTGCTCAAAATAGAACTTCATGAAATTATTTGAAATGTTAGTTTATCATCATAGAAAGCATAGATATGATAAATGCAAGGTGCTAGAAACATAAAAAACCTTTATGCCTTAAAAAAAATCCTAGTACACAGGCAAAAAAATGCATTTATAGGGCTCAAAGTGACTCAAAATTTTGGAATGGTACTCAAAACAAAAAATGCAAATCTGAGTCCTGTCACTAGGTTGTACCACAATAAATTGAGGAGTTTGAGTTATGGCTTGTTTTCTTCCTCTGTAGATTTCTTTTCTTCCTTCCCAAGTTCACCTATACTTACCAATATAGGATGACTGCATAATCGTGCCTTAATGATCGTGTCTAACAATATTTTTTGCATGTCCTCCTCTGTTATGGGATTAATGTTCTAAGCTACAGTATCAAAAATATTCTTGATGTTTACTATTTTTGTGTTGGAATCTATCACATGTTGTGGACTAGCACTCAACATTTTTATATCTAGTATACTCTATTATGTTTACTACTCATCTTTATCTATTGTTTGTGTATCTACATTTTTCTCAATGTCTTCCACATGTGCATCTTTCTTAGTTTCCTACTCAATAACCTTTGTTACTTCTTGTTACACCTTTCTCTTCACCTAGCTCAAGAGGTGTCTACTCAATTTCCTTAGGTTTTGTAAGTAAATAAATTGACTTCCATATCTGAGTGGACTTTTGAACAACGCCCTTAATGGCCTTTTGTAAAAGATTGAATGCTCTATATTTAGGAGCAAATATCCCTTTATATTTGTTAATGGCTTTTGACATTGTGGCCTTATCCAATTTTTGCATCACTTGAGCAATTTTAGTCTCTCTAATTTTCATTTTTGTAGTTATATTGCCATTTTTCTCAACTCTTTAACATAAACTTTTAGGTATAGAGTTGGCAAGCTCAATTGGAGTCTTCTTGAATGTTTCCATCATGACATTTATTGACTCTTCCACTTGGTTCATTTCAATCTTTCCAAGTTTTTCAAACTCAACATGTGTGAATCTAGATAAGTCAGCATTATTCTTTATATTTCCACACAAGTTGTCCAAATTAGAAGGACTGTGACTTACCATTTTAAATTTGTTGTTGTCATCAGATTCTATCCTCTCTTCATTTGACTTAGCTAGAGCAATGTACTTTCTCCTTTACCTTTTCTTAGACTCATCTTCATGTGTAGCTATCCTAGTTCTCTTCCCTTTTGGCTTTTTCACTTCTTGAACCTTCTTAATAGTAGCCCTTGTGCTAGCCCTGGTGGTAGGAACTATAGCCTTAGGTTGTGTAGGTTTTACAACCTTCTTTTATTTGCTAAATGCTTCTTTGGCTTCTTCTCCCTTGGTACCTTCATCAAGCTCATCTTCCTCTTCACCTTGGTATTCTACTTGACCTTTTATAATGGTCAATGGTGCTTGGGTAGGTGCATCTTCACCTTCTTCGCCATCATCACCTTCTTCTTCTTCTTCTTTTACCCCTTCACCAAATTTTTCTTTGACCTTCTTAAATTTTTTTTCTTTTTACTTATTACTGAGGCTATCTTCAAATCCATGGTTATCTTTGACTTGGCTACATCATAATTACCAAATTTTGTAGCTTCCTTATCTACTTCTTTAGCTAGAAAAGTGGTAATTGTTGCAGATGCCTCATCCACATTTATCTCATAACCTAGAGGCTTTAACCATCTCACCCTTGGAACTCCAACTTGTACATATGTGAAATCAATATCAACTATAAGGAAAACATCATTGAAGTTCTTCTCAACTAGTGACATTGGAATCCTATGTCTTTGTTTTATTGACTTCTTAAAGTTTTCAAAGTAGCTAGTTATTATAGACTCATTTTTCTCAAATTTTCTCAATGTTTTCTCCTATCTGTACTGTAATTGATCTTTTTTGCTTCCACAAAACTTTACCAAAAGAAGGGAATGTGTTCTACACATAAAAAAATATACATACAAGTATTGAACCAAAATTGCACTATTCACTCTTGTTTTTCCTTATGGCTCCCAAGTTTTCTAATAATTGCTGTAACTACAACTCAACAAGGTCATAAGAATGATCCTTCTTGACTATCTTGTAGCCTACATCCACAAAAATTCAAGGTACACTATTGAATCTTCTAGATTGATAGAATTTATGTGTAGTTATCCTTACTAAAAAAGCAATTAGGGGATCTATGATAGTGTCAATTCTCATTCCTCTTGTATTCCATATTGCCCCTATGTTTTTCTCAATAACCTCTTTTGCATCACTTCTCATGGTCTTAGGTCTATCTAGGGTTGGATACCCCATTACCCTTTGTACAGTTCTCTTGATGATTTTTATAGGGCCATCCCCCAACCATATAGAATTGTCATGAATTCTTCTAAGAACAATCTTAATCCATTCTATTTTGAACACATTTGGAAAATCTAAGCATGAGTTAACCATTTTCTCTCTACAACTTTGAATTCTTCTTTTAATACACTTTTCTCACACAATTTTCCATAAAAGTCTCTTATCTTCATGCCACCTATGCTACCCACCTTACATGTGTAACAACATCTTACATCTTGAATCATTAAAACTTGTGGTGGTATCATGGATAACGCACCAGATGGGTCTTGTTTGTATGCAATGTCAAGAATTGCTTTAAAGTTATGTCGTGTGATCTCATTACTAATTAATTAAACATTTAAAACTTCCTTCCCCCCTTTAACCTTAGAAGAAGAATAAGAAGAACAAGATTCCATATTTGATACTTGGGGTTTGCACAAATTCAAATGACATAGCTTGACACACGATAAATACCTTCACAAATCTGATGAATGGTGTTGAATAGTGGTTGAATTCATTTTGCAAATGCTTGAAAGATCTCTCCAATTCACCTTAGGCTCTTTTTTCTCTCTTCAAATTTTAATGATTACAAATGAAAAATTGACCATATAGTACTCAAAACTTTGAAATTAATGCTTAGTGCTTACACAACTGTAAGCTCGGCTATAATATCAATTCTAACTTGACTTCCATGTACTTTTTTTCATGCTCAACAACCACTACCAGATTAGCCAATACTATCACTGATGATAGCTCAACATCAACTAGATTTCACTCATCAATTTAGGTAAAACTTTTGATCCTCAGTAGCAACATGAAAACTAACAAAACTTAAAGATTTATACCAAGTTCCAAATAATACTTTGCATCATTTTTTATGCATTTATAATCTTTTTAGAACTAAATCCTTGGAACTAAGGCATGTTATATCATTTAAATATCATTCCCACACATACCTATTGATTTCCTAGTGGGGGATGGTGTGATCACCTAATCCATTGGGTGAAGTGATCCCATCTAAACTTGATGTGCTACAATCTTCTTCTTCCATGTCGTATTCATCTAAACTTTGACTTCTTCAACATCTACCTTTCCTTAGCCTTTGTTGAACTCACTACTTGGTGCCTTTGATTTTGTTGGATAGTGTCTACTTATGTGACTACTCTTTAGGAAACTAAAATATGTAGTCTAACTTAACCATCTACTGTAATCACTTCTAAAATGTGCTCTTATGTAGTTCTCAGGAACATGTCAATATTCTTGACAATAGTGACAACTATACCTAGTATTATAATCCCAATTATAAGAGTTTCTATTGTGCTTTACCTAAATCTGCTTGTTTGATGAACACTTGGGCTTAGATCTACACTCATATGCTCCATGTCCATGTTTCTGACAATTATAGCAATATCATTCAAAAACTTGTGTTCTTATGGTCTTGGTTCTACATTAATGTGCCTAATGTCCTTTCTTGTTGCACTTGTGTAAATGACCCATGAACTTTTTCTTACCATTCTAATTTGTTGTCTTGCTTCTCCAAATATTAGCAATGTGTCCTAATTTCCACAATTATGACAAGTAGGTTTGGATTTCTTACCATTGATATTCTTTTTTTCACCACTTTTAGATGATTCTCCTTCTTTAGTATTGGTGTAACCTAATCTAGTAGTATTACTATTGGATCTAGAAGATCTCATCAACTGCTCAAAATATTTGATGGCTTCACTAGGTTTGTTAAAACTTTTAGAAAATTCTTTTTCTCTTTTCATATTATTTATTAGTTGTTCATTCTACAACTTCAATGTTGCGATAATTTTTTTTTCCATTCAATTCATGATTGGAAATCACCATTTGATTCAATGATTTGAATTGCATGTGAGCAACCCTATTCAGCTCTAATGTCTTCTCTTCTAGTCTGTTGTTCAGTATCCTTTTGTCATCCTCAATCATGACTTTGTCTTCTTAAATTTCTTTTTCTACTCGGTCACCTCACATATAAATATTGATTGGATTTCTTGTTCTATCTTGATATTTCAAACCTCTTTAGTTAGGGCTCCATTCTTTTCCATCAGATCTACAACTGTTGCATCAAATTTACTTGTGTTTCCATCTGCAAACTATTTAGTACTATCAATCATTTGGTAATGTGTGTCATTTTCCTCAATAGCTATATCTTTCCTTCTCTTCAATGATTGCTTCAAATCATCTCTTTCTTCATTCAACTAATGTAGGGAAAGTTGTATTTCAATCTTCTTGTTGGCTCTTGATCTAACAGTTTTGAAAATAAGAAAGAAACCAGACCAATATATCTAAGGTTAGAAAATTCCTATAATGGATGCACTTGACTGTAGTCTTGGGCCAACTATAAGGATAATTCCTTCTTCTTCTTTAGGCTCTATTAGGCCTAGGTGGGTGGACCTCAGATTCTTTATATGGTACTAGTGTAAGGCATACAACTGAATCTAAATAATAGATAAAATCCCTTAATCTTCTATGTTTATGCAAGCATTCATGGCTGAAATAGCTAATGACAGAGCACATGAATTTGATAAACCAAGTGAAGGAAAACTTTTTAGCTCTTTAAACATAAAGGGGAAAATATTCAATTGATAATTTGGATCTCAACATAACCTGGGTATGCAACAACAAAGAACATGCAATCTCTAAGCTAACTAGTCCCTTATCCATTGGGTATCAACTAAACCTTCACATACAGATGGAAATCTGAAGTATACTCGTATATCTAGAAATCTAATCTATCTGACTTACAAATAGACATCAATGTTCATAACAACTCTCATTCTTATGGTGAAATCTTTCTAGTGTAACTTGCAACCCTATCCATGTAAATAAGAATTTACATGGATCTTTGTTACAATAGAAAATTCATCATGACATACAACCTTAAGGGATTGCAACTCAGTTCAAGCTCTTCATTCTCAAACACAAAATATTACAAAAAACAAAAGAAGGAGATGAGAATCAGAATGAAACTAAGAAGGTTAAACTCTTGCATTAATTTCCTTGAAGCCAATACATCATCTATATGTTAACACTTATAAAATAGACAATGAATGACTATATAATATGAAAATACTTCAAAAGAAATACAATATGTTGTTCATAATAGAAGAACACTAAGAAAATGGTATCACAACAGTTAGGAAATTCTTTAACTCTGGAACCTATCTGGTCTCACAATCATGAGAAAAATCTCAAAAAATTGGAACCCTTACAAAGAGTAGAGAGGAAGAAGATATTTCAGAGTCTAGAAGCTAAATTTGACATGTGTCCCACTGAAAATGTCTTCAATCTGAACTTGTTGAAACTGATCTTCTTCATCTACCAATAATAAAAAACAATAAATGATGCATCAAACTATTTGATATATACCCTTTAAAAACTCTACAAAATATCCTATGAAAGAAATATCAAAAATACATCATAAACTGTGCTAGAACTTGAAATCTGAATTTGGCATGTCACTTCTTCTTTCGCCATGAAATTAACTATACTATTGACAAAAACACTTGATTACTTCCAATTGTATTTAAAAATAATCAAATCATCCTTCAAGTTGCTGATAAAGTCAAAAAAGATGAAATTATGTCCATATCTTAATCCTAATTTCACTTGAAAACATAAATATGCACTTTTCATTGAGATTGCCTCGGTAGCTACTTCTAGTTAACACCTGCACAAAATCTGATCCTGGAAATGAAAAGTTTGTTTCTTGATGATTCCATCGGTATTTTATAGTGCCTATTTTGGATGAAAAGCATGCTCTTGAGACCAATTCAAAAAGTTGGCTCCCAGACTAAATTAGAGCATTAAAATTGAAAAATTTAAAAGATTAGATAGTTTAACTATATAAAATTTTAAAAATCTTTAGTATCTTTCTATTAAGAATTTTCATGCGTTGAGAACATCTCTGAATTTTTTTTTTTATAATCATTTATTTATTTCCCCTTGCCATAGTGCCACTTGTCAAATTTCTATTAGCCATCATATCCAGTGGGCCCCACATTTATCTTTATAACATTTGAAAATTACAAATTCATCATATTATCTTACCATTGAAATCTTCTTTGTCTGATCATATGATGGGCTTATACTGACGACATTAATATTCATTTAATATTTTAATCTTTTTAAACTCCCCTCATAGCATCTTGGCACTCAAATTCAACCCCTCTGATCTTATGATTTTCATGTCATCGTAGCACAATAAAAATCACCTCTCAATCCTATGGTAGTCGGAGCATTACAAGACTTCAAAAATTATGACCCGATCATTGGATCGGGGCCCTTTATTTTTCCATCTATGACTCTATGAAACTATTGTAACATCACATAACATGCCAGGCCAGCCCCCTGGTCTTACAATCGATCAAAATTACATTGACTATGCATGTTTGTTGGTCAAATGGGGCCCTCTAACAAGCTTCACACCTATCCAATAGCGTGGACTCTTTAAATACTAACACTTAGTGTAGCATTTCTTTAAAACATTATTAAAAACCTTCGCATATCCAATGTGGGATAATGTTGAAGGTGACTCTTCTCCTCATTTATGTGCTTGTTGAATCCTTGGCTACGGTGGATGCATTTTAGTGTATGTTGTAGTTCTTGCTTGGTGTAGAGATCCCATATGTGGTCTTCCTCTCATGTAGTGCCTTCAAAATTGGCATGGACCTTCCTCATTCATGTACGCTGAGTCTTCCCTTTTTATGTAGTAGCTTGCTCTTGCTATTTTTTGTTTATATGGCATGCACTCTACCTTGTATAGCATTTCCAACTAGGGGAAATCTCTATGCTTGCTGCCAGTGGTTTCTCTTTTTTCATATTCATGGACCTCATTTCTCTTGCCCATGATTAATATGGATGGTGTTTCCCTACAATTTTATGCACGTGGATCCTCTTCCTTGCTACTGCACAAATGTGAATCATCCTTCTTCAAAAATGTGGGTGACCCCAGTTGCATTTAGGCATGAAAATGAAAGTAAAAACCCCTGCCTCCATATGCATGGGCTACTTGCTATTTGGACGTGGGAGCATGCAGCCTGCTGATTACTTCCCTACTCCAGTTGTGAGTTCTAGTTCAAAATGTGGGTGCACTTTTTATCTGTATGGGTACTCTGTCATCTTTGCATTGGCAATTTCAATGTTCCTCCTCTTTAACTGCTATGGAGATCCCTATAGGTATGGGTGGCTTGCTCCATGTATGACCTCCTACTGTAGACATAGACTACCTCTTTTGGAGATCTCTAAACCCTTGGTTCTCAAGATGCTTCTTTCCTTGACTCAATCCTCCTTTGACCTTCAATAGCCCATTGTTAATAGTAAAGCGATCTATTGTGGATTGGGAGCAGACTCTTGAAATCACAATCTTAACCTTTGAATGCATGGGGTGTGAAGCTTCAAACAAAGGAATCCACATGCCACATGGCCTTTCAAAACCCTATTATAAACCTTCTCTGCAACCCTCTAAACACCATTGTACCCTCTTTCAATGTTATGAGTCATTCCTCTATTCTTGCACATGGATATGGGTGGAGCTTTGCACCTTAATGCCAACTGAAACTCCACCATCCTTATGCATGGAGCTCTCTGTCATACTCTATCTCCAGCTCTTCATGTTTGCTGTGTATGTGACACTATGTCCTCTCAACTCACCATCAAGGAACATAGATATAAGAAGACATTCTTATAAGTAAATATAAGAGAAGGAAAAGTGATCATCAATAGAAGGTAAGAAAAAACTTTTTCAATCAATTATAATTAATTTAGAATATGTAAGTCAACACATGCCTCACACAAATTGTGGGGTTATAGGATAAAGATATAAGCCATCAAGTAAATGTTTCACTTGTTCATCACGTGCACATGTTCACCTATCCACTTGATTTAGACAGATAGCTACATACATCATAATCCTAAAATAATCAATCATTACCATTATTCATCTAAAAACATCCTTAATCTTCACCAGTTGTCATCAACCTTATGGAATTAGTTGGGCCACAAACTGGGTCCGACTAAATTTTTTTTGTTTCCAAAGAAGTGATATGTAAACTAATTCACCAATAATCTTGAACTGACTGTAATCAAATTTGACCACTGATTGATCATTAAAACTTGTTTTAAATCATTTTCACACCATTGTGAAATTTGTGTCAAGAGGCATGTTGCCTAGCTTTAAAAATTGACATAAATAGCTGGTCGAGCTCCGAAACTCTGAACCTCTATTCTCTCTGACATATTCAATAGGCTTGCCAAATCTCATCACATGATGACATCAGAGTCAAAAGATATCATCCTCCGAAGTTGCCTACTTATAATCACCTACAAAATAAACATGTTAGAAAACTAGAAAATGAATTTGGAATTGACTTTGAAAACTAGGCAAATGGGTACTTGAGGATCTAGAAATTGTGGTATTAGTTCATTGTCATGAGGAGAATATAATTATGTGATTTGGGCTCATGATGAATCACGAGACACATTTGGAAAGCGTGCAAAGTGGGCAACTTAGAACTGTAGGACAGGAGACACTTGCAGAAAAGTATTTTTTGTAAATGGAATGGCCCTGGAAAAGTGTGTAGACAGATTCGTCAAGACTTGAAAAATGGAACACTTGTAGTATTTTCAGAGTAGAATCCAGGGGAATAGACCTGTTGATCTAGGAAATCATGGATTCAAAGATATGACATCCCAAACAGAGCTAGGAATCAATCTGCACTTTTGATTACCAGTGAAACCTCAAAAATTGCAAATGGAATCGCATTTGAAAACTGATCAAATGGATTCACCATAAGCTCAAAATTGGAGCATAGAAAGTCTCTGACCCCAAGAATATGATGCAAAATGAAATTTATTATTTGGGTCAACTAGTTAAAAGTTATGATAGGTCAAACAGGGCTACCCAAAAATGTGAACAAAATGAAAATTTATAATAGAGGCAATTGATCAACTTTGAGACATTCAAAACCTAGTCAAAATATTTCAAAATGACTTGAAACTTGGAATATAGGTTCTTTCATATGCATATTAAATATCCACAAAGTGGCGAGTCATGAAACATAACTAGGTAAAAGATATTCAAAGGCGAACATGCCATCCTGCCACTATTTGACATGGGTAGAATTATGAAATATGACACTAGCTCAAAACGAGACTTCACTGAATGGTTCAAAATGCTAGTTTATCATTATAGAACATATGGACATGATGAATGAAGGTTGTTAGAAACATAAAACACCACTTAAGCATTAATACAATGGTCAGGTACTCAAGCAAGAAAAATTGTTCATAAGGGCTTAAAGTGACTCAAAATTTGGAATAGGCACTCAAAACGGGAATGCAATTTTGAGTGCCATCAGTTCTGATTCTCAATAATCTTCCCAACTTGTAGACTTCCATTTTTAATATCTTTCCTCAAAGCTTAAAAGCTTTCCTTTTTAGAGAACCAAGCTCTAGTACGAATTGTTGAAAATACAATAGGGAAAGTAAACTCTTGTGGGGGGGGAGTGGGGGCTAAATAAATCCTTCAAAAAATTAACCATAAATTCATTCATCACACATCCATCACATAATTTTCATGTAAACTGAAGTAACTAGCTAAACATATCCATCCATAGCATGAAAGAAAATAATATTCAACACATGTATGACACAAGATATTTGGTTACCTAGAGACCTTCCAATGAGAAGGTAAAAATGGGGTGGGGATGACACCCACAAATCTCCACTGCTACAATAATAAAGTGTATCCAATGAAGGTTACAATGTTTGATCATAAACTATGATCTACCTTGTGAAAGGTCTACCTTGTTAAAGGATTTCAACACCCTGTTAAAAGTGTGACTAATAAAAGGGCTTTAAATTATAATGAAGTAAGCATCATGTTAAAATATTTGAAATAGCCTATTAAGACTACTATATTAATAAATTTAACTGCTTAACCTACTAGAATGTATCAACAATGATCCTATAATTAACACTCTGCTACTAGATAATAGATCACCTCTTTGCATGTATTTTTGATCCCCCTTTAATCAAATGTATCTCTTTTTTCCTCCAACCTCTTTTCTCTCTTCTCTCCTTCTACATTCATACAAATTTTATGGTTTATCCTCCTTAAGAAGACCTAGGTGACTTAGGGTTAGGTATGAATCAACGATAATGATTTGCCCATAATACCTCTTAATCCTTCATTTTTTCTAATTGGTTGCATGTTCTGCATAGGGATTCTCAATTAAGATTCATTCTTATCATCAAGGATCATAAAAAAATTCCTCAAGTTAGCTCCAAAATGATTTACATAGAAGTTTATACCATTACAAACAACTATGTCAAAATTGTATTACTCGACACTTGAAGTCCCTGATGCTCACCATTAACTACAACTTCAATGTTGTAACTCGACATCTAAACAACTCAACATCCATTGGTTACTTAGCATCTAAATCACTCAACATCATCTATCTTCTTGGTACTTGATTGACTCGACACTAACTATTTACTTGGCACATACTAATTATCTCACTCAACATGCACTATCTAACATGTTATGCTCGACATGCATTACTTTTTTGGAATGAACTCAATTCTAACTTGTAAATGACTTAAGTTTATAGACACTCATATGTCAAAACAAATCTAACATTAACAATTCTAGCTTCTTGTGCCTCAATGCTTACATCAAATTATGACAAAACTAAGATGCATGTCATATTCATATTATCATGATTGCAATGTCAGTGAGGATTGTATTACATTCAATGGCTTGAATAAAAATATATATGATGATAACTATCTTATGAGTTTAGTAACTAGTCCTAAGGATTGCATCTAGTATAGGATTGTATTTCATACTCAAATTGCATTAGGGCATGACTTTGGTTACTTCTTTACTTGTATCCTTCAACTTTAGAGGTCGGTGATTTCTTCCATATATCATATTTTATCTTAACCACACAAGTGATTGATAAATAATCCCCTTGGCTAATTGGATAGCTCTGAACTCATTTTTGGGATCAAAATTAAAATCTGACACACTTAAACAACTCAAAATCACATATTAATTTTTTTGGACCAACATAATCAAATGCTTGTGTAGTCTATCTTTATAATACTTTATGAATCTTAGATCATCATCATGTCGATGTCTTCTCAAAATTTTTGTTAAAAGTCAACCCTGGTCGAATCTGGTCAAACTTGGTCAACCAAACCTCAAAATCCCTCTAAATCAACTCCAAATTTTCTTCATGCTCTTATGATCTAATCTACATTCTTCTAAATATTTTATGACATCTTTATCTTTGAATCTATTTCTCTTCATCATTGTTCTAGTGTGTAATCTTTTGATTTTGCTCTCGAGGGGTAGGATGCTTATATCATTAAATCTTTCAAAATTGGCTTCAACTTAATCGAAAAATAATGTCCTATTCACTAGGGTCATCTCATCACTTGAGGCATCTTTGTTCCCTTTATCTCACATCATATGTCATCTATTGATCAACCTCATAAGAGTCCTTGTCATAGCTTGATGGATAGGTATCTAGATGTTTTATTTGGACTCCTAAGGATTAAGCCTTATTTTGGTGATAATCCTATGACTCATGATTAGGTCTTGTTATCTTTTTTATGGAGCACTATTTAGGTGTTCTATCAAGACTATAGAGGATTAAGCTTCATTCTAGAGATAACTCTAATCTTCCTTTTAATCATTATTTAATGGACATGTGTCAGGGTAATCTAACCTTGAATCTTAAGGATTAAAAATCATTTTGGGGATAATCCTATGAATTATGATTGATATTGTCATCTTTTAATTTAGAGGTATCGAGACATTCTAACCTTGTCTCCTAAGGATTGAGCCTCATTCTAAGGACAAGTCTATGAATTTTGGTAATCTATTAGACTAGTATCTAGGCATCTTATCTAGACTCTAGAAAATTAAGCACCATTCTAGAGGTAATCCTAAGCTTTCTTTAAAACACTATTTAATTGATAGGTGTTAGGGTACTCTAACCCTGACTCCTGAGGATTAAAGCCTTGTTATCTAAACAATCATGTAAATTGTGATTGGTATTGTCATATTTTACTAGACAGGTATCAAGGCATTCTAACCCCAACTCCTAAGGTTTGAGCCTCATTCTAGGGACAATTATATCAATTTTAACAATTTTTTTCTATCAAAGTGGTATCTAGGCATTCCATCTAGACTCTAGAGGGTTAAGCTTCACTCTAGAGGTAACCTTAAAAATCTCATCAATTGGTTTATGTATCATCAATTTTTCAAATCAATCTTAGTTCTCATTCTATGCTTTAGCCTTTTGATTTCTTTGAAATAATTCACTACTTGCAAATCAATTCAAAGAGGGGCAAGTGTAATATCCCTAAATGATCATATTGGCATTCTGAACCAATTTTAGTGCATCAATCTTGAAAACATCAATCTCTTAATCATAAAGTCATATTGTACTAGGCATTTATGACCACTTGGCTTTAATTGACCTAAGTGTCAAATAAAAAAACCCTTAGTCTATATTAATCATAGACCTTATTTAATTCCTAAACATTGACTTTGATTGGCTATGTTAACCTTTTAATTGAATTAATTTAATTCCAAGTCCTAGCACTTTGATTAAATTAAATTCACCACCTTTAGCTAATACACACGAGGAATTAAATTATTTGATTAAATTAAATACCCTCATTCTAATTATTGAATTTAATTATTCAATTAATTAGAATGTTCAATTATGAGGTCATATCATTAGAAACTTCCTTTTCATAATGAAACTCTCTATTATGACTGAATCTTCTTTAGATCTCTACCATTCATTTAGTTTGATCTCAACCATTGATCGATGTTGAGAATCTATAAAAGAAGCCTTCTTCTTCTCATTTCAAAGGATGCACATGAAGAGTATCAAATCATTGTTGAAATGATCACTCAAGTGCGCTCCATTCAAATCTCTTTTTCTTTACATGCTCATCATTTAGACAAAAATGCATTCATTTAGCTTAAGTTACTCTTTATTCTTCTTCGATTAATTTGAAATCATTTAGATTAATTCATAACTTTGCATTCAAAAACATCAAAATAATAGATTATATTGTATTTGCATTTATAAATCCTTCATACTAGTTTGGTCTGGTTACTAAAATCTCCATTCTGAGAACAAATAGTAAAAATCCTTCCAGTTAGAAGGCAACAAATCTCCTTGTGTAGGCGTATCAAATAAATAATATCATATTCATTTTGGGATGTTACTGACAAATAATGATCATGTTGAAGTGTGTGTGGAATCAGAGGCCCATATTTAACATCATAATTAGTATGTTGAATATTTCTTTGGTTGAGGATACTTATCAGTATGCTTTGAGATCATAAGAGAAGATAAAGAGGAGAGATCAAGGTAATCCTCGAGGGAAGGAGAAGTAAGATCACTTGGTGAAGAATAAACAAATTGCTAAAGATGAACCAAAATCCATTGAATAGAGGAAGAGGACAGACAAAGGTGCATTTAAGGGAATTTTCTATAGATGTGGTGAAGAAGGACATCGAGCTTATGAATATTTTCAAAAGGCTGGTGATAGAAGAACTGTTGTTGTGAATGAGGCTGAAGACCATATCAGTGAACTTGAGAAGGGAGAGAGTTTGCTGGCTCGATAAATATTGTTTGTTAAGAGGACATTGGAACCAATATATAGGAGTAATTTTTTTAGGACCTGTTGTAAGTCTTATGGTAAAATCTGCAATATGATTGTGGATGGTGATAGTATGGATAACCTTATTGCTAAAGAGATGGTTCAAAAACTTTGTTTGAAAAGAATTAAACATCCTTGTCCTTATAGGATTAGTTGGTTGCAAGATGAGCATACTTTGGAAGTGAGAGAGTAGTGACTTGTTGATTTTTAGATTGGGAAATATAATGATCAAATATTGTGTAATATTGTGGACATGAGTAGTTGTCACAAATTTCTTCGTAGACCTTGGAAGTATGATTGCAGGCCTATACATGATTGTGTCAAGAATGTGATTACTATTGAGAAAGGTGGAAAGAAGCATTCCCTAATTCTTTTGCAAAATGAAGAACTCGGTTGGAGGAACTTGAGTATTGGTAGCCAAGTTGAGTTGAAGGATTTTGAAATGGTTAGTGATTAGTGTGGAAAGAAAAAGTGGAACAAAGGAAAGGGTGTTTTAGTTAAAGACTTGGAGGATATGTATAGGAAGAACCAATTTGGGATTTAAAAGATGAATCTCATAAGATGTTCTTCTAGCTACTGAGAATATCTTTTCACAAATGGGGTGTCTAATGTAGGAGAATCCTAAGGTTGTTAACAATCCTGCATGTTGGAGGGATTTTAGATTTACTAAGGATGGATGTGAAGAAGAAAAAGTGGAACAAAGAAAAGAGTGTTCTAGTTGAAGACTTGGAGGATATGTATATGAAGAACCAGTTTGGGATTTAAAAGATGAATCCCATAAGATGTTCTTCTAGCAACTGAGAACATCTTTTTGCACATGGGGTGTTTGATGTAGGAGAATCCTAAGGTTGTTCACAACCCTACATGTTGGAGGGATTTTGGATTTGGAGTTGAAGGAGCTCACTCATTGAAGGTAATTGATGATTCTTATGGGAACTCGACATACACTAGGAGCTTGGTGATGCTTGGCCATAGTGTTGATCAAGTAGCTCAGTTAATGAAGGGACTCAATTGCTAGTGAAATTGACACATATTGGTGCTTGGCTATACTTGTGCAAGCTCAATTATGCTTACTAGATTTGTTGACACTTAGAAGTAGTTCTTTTGATGCTCAATCATGTCTTGGTCCTATTTTAACTGAGTTACTTGTGTTCAATTTCTAGTGTGAGCCGACCTTGGCATTTAATTTGGTTGTATGTATTTAATTTCTATTGGGATCCAACTTGTGGCTTAAATGTGAATTTAATGCAAGGGTTTATTTAATTTAAAACATAGTAGGATGACTTGTGTCTTAGTTGGGTATAAGTAGGGGGTCTTGTAGAGTTTTAAGGGATAATCATCCATCTTGGAGAAGAGGATGTGAAAGAGGAGAAAAATTTGAGAAGAGCTAGTAGATGAGGCTTGGGAAGTAAGGAGATTTCTTGGTGTGCTTACAAGAACAAGTTGAGATATGCCTTGTAGGTTTCTACCAGATTGTGGTTCTAGACTATCGAAGGGGTTTGGGGTTGGATTTTGATGGATCTTGTAGAATTGCTATTGTAATTGCTATTGTATTTGGCCATAACTCAAAAGGTCTTACAATTGGGTATGCTGCATGTAAAAAATTATTTTATGAATAAATTATTGTGGATTGGTATCTGATCTTGCATTTCTTGTTTTGTTTCCACTATATGGTTATTTGCACGGGACTAGGGCATCTCCTTTGGAGATACTCCTCCCTTGCACTGCATCATCTCTCAAACACCAAGAGGTATTTATATTACTCAATTCAAGTATGTGAAGGAGATCTTGAAAACATTTGGGATGGATGAGTCTAAACCAATTAGTACATCTATGGTGTTTGGATTGAAATTGTCGAAGGAAGACACCAGTGGAGAAGTTGATCAAACACAATATAGATCTATGATTGGAAAACTATAGTATGTTGTACATATTAGACCAAATATTTCCCTAGTAGTTTGAATTTTTGTAAGGTTTTTACCTAATCAAAGGGAAAATCAAATGATTTTTTTGAAAAGGATATTCAGATATCTCAAGGGAACTGAAGATTATGGCCTATGGTATAAACAAGAGGATGACTTTAATCTTAAATTCTATACTGATGTTTAGTGGGATAGAAATGTTGATGATAGAAAAAAAAAAAAAGTGGAGGTGAATTCTTTTAATGAGAAAGGTTGGTTATATGGATAAGCAAGAAATAAAGTTGTATTTCACAATCTATTGTTGAAGCTCAATATGTTGTTGTTGCAATAAATTGTTCAAATATTATATGGATCAAAAAACTATTAGAAGGAATGAAAGAAGAAGTAACATACCTTGTCACTAGTTACTATGATAATAAAAGTGCTATAAATATTTCAAAAAACTTGGTGAATTGTGCAAAGACAAAGCACATTTCAATCAAGTATCATTAATTGAAGGAGAAAGTACAAGAGAAGTAAGTAAGGCTTGAGTATGTGAAGTATAAGAAACAAATTGTTGATATATTTACCAAGTCATTTCCTAATGATTATTTTGAGTATCTAAGAGGTAAACTTGGGGTTCCACCCCTATCCAAAATTGACTAGGTGAAGTTGCATGCTATATCAACTCACTGAAGAATAGAAATAACTTTTGTAGTTGGTGAAGAAGTGTTCACACTTTAGGAATATTTTTGAAGTTGTGTATCTATCTATGATGAAAAAGAGGTAATCTATCCATGCAAGGTACAAAGGTAACTACAAGGTTTTATAAGTTTCATGATGATATTTATAATGACCTTCAACATTATTGTCAAAGGAGGAGAGTAACTATATGGGGAGAAGCTATTACATGGAGAGGAACAATGAAGAACAATGAGGAAAGAGGAGAATAGCCTAGATGGAAAGAATACAATGAAGAAGTCAATTTAGAAAAAAGATAATCAAAATAGTAAAAGAAGATAACCCAAAGGGGGAGTGCTACGTAGATGAAGATGATAAAAGAATGAACTTGAAAAATGAGATCATAATCAACAGGGGAGTAATGTTGATGATATTGAAGAAAGATTATTTTTGTTAAAGAAACAAACTAAGTATCAGTTTGAAGATCCAAAATTGAAAATTTGTATCATTGTCAATGCATACATTTTATTATCTTATGTAATGTTTTGTAATCTAAAATATTATGTTATTGTTTCCATCAATGCCAAAGGAGGAGGTTGTTAGCCCCAACTAATATTATAATTGATTGTGGAAGATTGCTAGTTGATGATGTTATGAATGTATGTAAAAGGTTCATATTAGTTGTTATATTGTCATTGATTTCAAAGTATTAGTTGGCTAGACATTATCCTAACTCGGGAAATTACCATACAATTCAACTAATGAATAAGATTTGAAGAAAGTATGATGAAGATAGAGTTGATAAGTAAGGTGTTCAATTGGTATGTGAATGAGATGGATGATTATTATGTAATATTAATTTAGTTTTTCTACAATCATGTATTGTTGAGAAAAATAGTAGATCACGAGCTTAACTGAGTCACGAGGTTAATAAAGGGAGACTGCATTCACTAAGTGACTCTAGTATTGAAAGAGTAGTTGTAAAGAAGGAAAAAGAATATAGTATTTCTTGAGTAATTATAAAAAATGAAGAAGAGCACAATTTTTCCCAAGAAATTTAGTATTAACTGAGTTATATGTTTCTTGATTAAATATAATGTTTACTGAGTAACAACTGGATGAACAAGTTTGAGAAAATTAGAATTTGAGGTTGACTTTTGATTAAAATTTGGAAAATTCAAGAAGGGCTAATAATAGAGTCAAATTTTGTTGCAAGGTCAATGATGGAGAAAATTAAAGAAGGATCACATGAAGGAAATCAAAGAAGGATAAGGATGAACACAAAGTTCTATGTAAATTTATATTTTCTATGAGTCTAAATTCATTATATAAAGGAATTCAATTGTATACCTAAGATTGATTATTCTGATTAATAGGCAAATGATGGAAGGATAAGAAAACTATTTAAGGATGACAACAAGAAAGGTTATGCTGAAAATATGATTTTTCAAGGTTGTTGATGAGATAATGTTGATTTTATTTTCATGTTGTTCAAGAGCTAATGAAACTGAAAGAGATCTAATTGAAGGATGTTGTGAAGAGTGAAGTTGTTGGAGGAGAAGAAGTGTTGAGCCAAGTAAACCGAGTAGGGAAGAGAGAAGATAAGAAGAATATTTTGTGGAAGATAGAATTAGCTAAGTAAGTAAAGGATAGAGAAATACCAATAACAAATATATGAACAAGAAAAAGTAGTTGATATTCTTAATAGATTACTTTACACTATTACTTTTAAACTATTGTAGCAGAGAATCTCAGAATTATTGAGTGGATCTAACAAGTCTATGAAATCCTATATGGTAACGTCGATTAGTGGTATTTGTAAGTTCTTTAAATTAGGCCACTATTTTTAGTAAAGGATAGGGAGTGATAAGGTCTAGATGGTCTTTAGGTGAAATCCTCTAATAAGGTCACTTTAACAAAGTTTATGTAACCTTTAACAAGGTTGTCTCCTAATAGAGATCACTTCAAAAGAATGAAAATTTTGGGTTGCCAGTCCTCGATGATTTTTTCCTTATCAATGTTTCCACATTAAAAATATTGGTGTTAATTGTGTAAATATTATTTGTGTTGCAAGTTGATTTACATGTTTTAACAATTAACTGCAACTCATTAATAACTAAGATATCACTAGGTAATGACTGGAAATTTATTAACAAATAACAATGCAAGGAATAGTTTGATAACCATCTAGAAAGAAGTGGATGTATGATTTAAGTACTAATTTGGATTTTTCTACCAAGCAATTGAATGTATTGAAGTTACTATTGTTGATGTTTATGATGCTTTGATGGTATTGAAATATTTGAAGGGATTGTGAGATATATGGACATAATTGATTCACCCCCTGGTCTTAGTTATCTAGCATATATATAGTTATATTTGTTATGGTTAATCTAGATTTGTTGATATAGGTTAACGGTATGTGATTTAAGTAACTTTACTTGAAGAAGGAAAATGGAGAAGTTTGTTATCATGGTAGAAAAAAGAAAGTTGGAGAAGGTTGTGATCATAGAGGAAGACACATAGTTGAGTAAGATCAGAACAAAGGATCAAGTATGGTATGTTGATTTGTTAAGGAGCTTTATTGGATATGATTTAGTAGAGATAGTGTGAGTTACAAATCATTTCTTATCTGTTACTCTCTAACCACTGTAACAAAGAAAAACATTAATAAGGTGTCCCTAATTGGTCTTTGTAAAATCCTCTAACAGAATTTATCCTAATGGGGTATAATACTTTAACATTTCTTCAAGTAAATCCCTTAATTAGGTAGCATCTAATAGTGTTGTTGTAACCCTTGACTAGGAAGGGTCCTAATAGAGCATATTCCAGAAGAGTAAAAAATGTGTGATCATCATTCTCACGTCATATTTTTCATGCTCATTAGGTTTCAAAAAGATATATCTGATGTTATACTTGTGTGGATGTTTTACATTTTTTTCATATTGGTTTAAACTATATTTTATGAATAGTGTTGATAAGAGGTTAAAGAAGTTTTAAAGGTTAATATTGTTGATTATTTTTTTTGGGCTTGTAGTTTTCATTGGGTTGGTGAATTTTGATTCACCCTCCCATTCACCCCCCCTGCCCCCCCCCCCGCTCTCCTCCACCCACCTCTCAATAATCAATCCTATACTTACAACATTATTCGACTAAAACCCAAATGCCTTTAACATAGTTTCAAGAAAAATGTTGAACATCCCTAGTTATAACACCAATTTTAAAAGGTCCTTCATGTAGTGCCTCTTGTGTTTTCATTCTATAACTTGATCTATTTTGGTTTGAGAGATACTTTGATACTCATGTTATATTTACATTTGAGATGACTTGATGGTTAGGTATTATACCTTGATTTCTAGTATCATAGATGTTAGCTTACTATGTTGTTCAGTTGATCATATCTACATGATGATGACTTTTGAGATGGCAATATGTTTTATGATGATATATGGTTATTCAATATTTAGACATATCCTCTGATTACATTTATATGTTGGATTTGATGCTATGGTTATTTACTTCACTCATGCTTTATGATGTTTTATGTGAAAGTGAGTAATGCAAATGGATTATTTCAGTATAATTAAATGAATGGTTAAGTTAGGTCATTCAATGCATTTATTGCTTCAACTATGTTACTATATAAAATTGCACATGATCATGTGGTTTAGTGTGAAAGATATATGTCCTTGGCAGTGGCACACAGAGATAGTGATTTAGTTGTTTCTATCTAGCCAATGATGTCCCTATATGGTCGACATATCCTATTTAATTGTTTAAAATAAATCTTTTAGTGATTTAATAAATCTAGACTCATTTTCATTATGTGATTAGGCCTATGAGCATGTCAATGCATTTAGAGGTTCACATTTCTCGACAAAGTTTTAAGAATTCTGTGATATTGGTTTAAGGGAATTTTGGGATTTATTTTATTTTATTTTATTCCTGAAAACTTTTTTGTAGATGAATTCAAATTATTTGGAATAGTCTATTTTCATTTGGGTTGATTTAAGGTTTAACTAGGTTACTTGGTTATTTACCTTAATTGATTATTCACTTGAAAAGTGAATACATATCCAAAAAGGAATTTTTTCCCTCACTTCTCACTTTTGAAAAATAGAAATTTGAGAGCAAATTCCCAAATCCACTTCTATAGGATTTTCATTTTATTCATTGTAGGAGCTATGGGTGTGGGATCATCATGAGATCAGTCTTGTTGGATCCAACTTGGGGAGACTTTGGAATTCCATGATTTTTGACTACTTTTGTAGGGTTTTTATTTTATTTCTCATGTTTCCACATTTTCCCTTTCGGCTGCAAGGCATGGCTCTCCTATTTTATTGTTTTAGCCCCATTTGTACTTGCATTTTTGGTATTAGTTTGTTAGGAGGTTGAGAGCTAGTGTTACCCTCTATTTTTGATTGCTAGCTCTACCTAATTGGGCGGCTATGAGCATTTTCTCTTTTTTTTGGGATGGGGGTTTGGGATTTTTCTGGAAATTTTTGCATACAAACTCCAAACCTAGATTTTATTTGAGATTCATGGCTTTTGTACCCTAAGACAAAATGGGTTTTAATTACAATTTTTTTGAGTTTTGCGGTTTTTGCCTCAATTTGCATATTGCCCAATTTTCTCAGGTTTTCTTGGCATCGTGTTGGTTGTGGATTTAGAATATCCATAGGATTGAATTTGACCATAATTGAATCCTTTTGTTTTCATTGGGATGCATGCAAAATCCATACTCCCAGAATGAGGCTAATAGAGTGTGTGTTCTGATTACATAGTTTTTTTGTGATTTGGATTCATGTAGAATCTGTGCTCCCAGATATAGATCAATTGAGTAATTCTTTTATACTCAGTATTTTTCTTGTATTCTCATCCATCACTTGTTTTATGATCTTCATGGTGTTGGTGCATCCACACATAAGCATGTGTGAGTGCATTTGTCAAGTGCTTACAAGGCCCGATCTCCTAGTTGTTTTTGGTGGAGTTATTCAATGGGGTTGGTTTGGTAATATACATTTCCTATGAGAACTCATCATGTGATGAGCATAGGCATGTAGGGTAGTACCATGGAGGGGATTTTCTTGCAATCTTGGTGATTATTTCCCAGGTTGGTCTGAAGAAGCTCTAAAAAAGTGATAACTAAATTAATAAATGGGCAATAAAACTTAATTTAGATAAGCGAATTCTTGTATCGTGTCTCTATAGGCATAGCATGATGGTTTCCTAAGGGATTCATTCCACACTAGTGTGATGGTTTCCTAAGGGATTCATTCCACACTAGTGTGATGGTTTCCTAAGGGATTCATTCGGCACCTAGTTCTAGCTTGGGTTACATGATGCCAAGTGACTTACCCTCACATAGTTGACCCATAGAGCATTTGAATAAGACCTATTGGACTTGCATTGCCTCATGATCTTGGTTTCAGTCATCTTTACTGTCTAGTGTGAGTGTTCGCCATGGACATTTTCTTTATGTGTGTTTATGGTTGGATCATTATCTCCATCAACATGATGGGAGTGGGCCTATAGGTTTCGTGTGGTTGGGAGACATAGCTAATTATACCACTACTAGGGACCGGTGTATAGGGATGGTCTATTTCTAGTTCACATCAGTGCTTGACGTTTCACTTGGTATTTTGATTTTTCCACAGTATGTTTCCTTGTGATTAATGCTTTAATTTGAATGCTTGGATGTCATTTTTAGATGATGTTAGTTTCATTTCATGTATTCCTCTATATTATGGTGTCATAACATATGATTAGATGATGTGATTCACTATTAGCTAGAGTATCTATGCTTTGATGGATTAGCATGTTTGATCTTCTTGTTCCTATGATGTTAGTTAATTTTGTAGTAGTAACACCCTAATAAGACAACTCTAACTATCTATTTCATAGTTTGGGATATTAGGGGTATTATTCTAATGTTTTGAGTGTATCTTTATGACCCAACAAATATCTATCATTTTTTCTATTTTTTCATGGGCTATGTTGTTTACATGCTCCCACCTTTTCCTCTCATCTTCTATTTTATTCATCTATAACAAATGAACCAAAGAATTTCTAGAGGTTTCATTGTCAATTAGAAGTCTATTATCTAAATTTTTTGAGATTTCAAAAAAGGAATCATATTTTATAAACTAATGATTTCATTTTTGTGTTCCTTTTAAATTGCAACAGATTGAATATGAATGGCTTAAACATCACATATTAAGTTTTAATCCTTAAGCTAAAAGTGTTAAATAGTCAAAGATAACTTAATTTTCCAAACCGTATTTTTTCCTTAAGTGTGTGATGTTTAAGGGTGGCCAGTTGAATGGGTTTGGAATTTGTATCTAAGGAAAAATTCATTTGTGTCAGTGAAATATTGGACATAAAAAGTACTGGAATAGAGTGAGAGTAAGTTATTCTCAATTTAGTTTTTTGAATATGTAGATATTGAGATTACTCGATACTTTGCATTTGATAAACCTTAAAGAATGGGACCTCAAATGGATTTCCTATGTAAATATGATTTGTGTTGGTTTAATTTATAATTATTTTTATTTTCCTTTTGCATTTCTCATGTGATTTTGTGTCTTACATTCATTAGATATTTTTCATAATATTTAACCATATTTTTTACATTGATACTAGACAAAAGCATCGTAAGGTTTGATTCCTTGGTAATTATTTAGCCTTAAATTTTTGTGGAGAAGAGTTAGTTTTATGTAGTATTTTGCAAAAAACTTCTATGTCATACAAGTAGTACACCTTAGTACAATTATTTTGGCCACCAAATGTTTTAGGTTATTCTGACCTATTATATTATACCTATGCATGGTAGTACCATTTAGTTATTTCCTATGTAAGTGTGCCTCTAAATAATTGCATAGGTTATGGTTGAAGATAACTACAAGATATTAGAGTGAATGAATGAGATAAAACACTTTTATTGAGTGCTATTTTTGTTGTGTTTTGGGTACTACAATTTCAAGTTGTAAGATTGTGCTATCTTGTTATGTGCCATTATTTATTTTTTGATAGTATTATAACTCATCAAGTCACATTTTTAATTAGTTTTCTAATGAGAATTTAATGTAGACAATAATTCATTTTATTTTAATGGGTTTGATTTATTTTGCAGAAAAGGCATTTCCTCTCCAACACTTGCCTACAAGAGGACTCCTCCAAGTTGGCTAAAGGTTTTTAATTAGGATGTAAGTTGCAAGAAATGATTTTTCAAATTTATAATTCGTAATCATTTATCATATCTCTATGCATGTTATTTATCATTTAGATAATCAATGATGCTTTGAGGGTTATGCAGACATCTCCATTTATTTAGTAATTCAATAACATTTTTATAAGATTTATAAAATTGAGAATTTTGTGGAAATGTAATATGTCTAACTTGGCACTTCAATCACATCTACATATTGTACTAGATGTTATGCTTCTTTGCGTGACATTTTGCAATTGTTGGTTATCTACAACTATTACTTAAACTGTTTCCATTAAATGTTTTAGGTTGTTCTGTTGGAACCCAAAAGAATAGGCCAAAGTTGGTGATTTTTTTTTAAAATATCCCTTGCCTATTAACTCATTAATTATAGATGTAAAGTCATATTCTAGTTCCCTTAACATTCATTCTTTACTACTTAAATTATTTGATGTATTAGTGCTATTGTCATGAAGTTTACATAATTCTTAAGTATAAAATACAAATGCCCTAGCATCATAATAATTGAATAATCTAATCTCACAATGAGGATAATCAAGAAAAATAACTATAAAAAGATATACATCATAATATAAATAAGGCAAGTAGATAACATAAGTAATCACCACTATACATATATACCGAGATGAATTTTATAAAAGAGATACATTTTTCTTGCATTTAATTTTCAAGAATTAACCTCTTTCATATTTACCCAACCCTTATATCTATCCTTTCCTTAAAATATATCTATCTAAATCCTCTCTTTCTTGAATCATCAAATTACATTGAATTGCATCATTTCTATTAATTCAAGTATATAAGCATCCTTAAAAATCTTTAAACATCATCCAATCATATTTCCAAGAAAGAACTCCAATGCAAGCCACAAAAAAGCCTCTTGTTTTGCCACCCAACCACATGGAACCATAAGTAACCACTAACCCAAGCTAGGAGACAAAAATAGGATCCACCTAAGCTCTATGTTAGTCTATGTCTTCTACCCGAAATTAAGCAAAAGGGTAACATAAGGAAACACAAAATCAGAAAGACCAAAATGAAGTCACAATGCAAATGGAAAACTAGAGGCATAAGTAGAGTGAGGGATTAAACTACATCTAGGAGAGTGTCATCATACCATTCTAAGGTGTTAGGATTCTCCTCAATATTGGTATCTCTAACTTTTGTTGTATATTAATCTCAAACACTTAGTCATGTATAAGGCAGAGTCAATCGATCATCACTATGACTGAGCTAGTCTATATTGGTTGAGTCATGTAAATACTTGTAAATAATCATGTATATGTCAATCTCTATAGGAGTCAAGAAAGTCTTTGGTTGTTGAGTATTTCTATACAAGCCAAGTATAGTGATTATTGATTAGGAAGCACACATAAATGAAAAGTTATACAAGAGGAGTTGGATACAATTAAGGTCGGGAAACATAATGAAGAACAATTATGACTGAGCATTAGAGAGAGCATGTGCCAAGTAGAAAAATGTGAACATAAATGTCTTGAATGATACAAAATTTGAGGTAAACCATTTTGAGACAACATGAACATGACATTTAATGATCATAGAGTTTGTTATAGTGGTTGTTACACATTCTGACATAGATCATCAATCCTTATGAGGAAAGAATAACTAATTAGATGAAGAAGAAAAAAGGGAAGCATCTAGAAGACTTTACAAATGTCTTTAAATAGGCAGATCCAAACCCTAGTTTTAATAAAGTAGAGTGAGTTATCACAGAGGAGATTGTAAAGTGTGTAAAGGAGACAAAATATTAAACAAAGGAGTTAAGCTTTGGATGCTATATGCAAAATGTTGTGAAGAGTAGAGTTTAGTGACTTGATGAAGTAGGAAAGGCCTAAGGAAAGCTATATCAGATTCAAGACCATATCAAAGATTGGTAGGAGGGCATCTATAATTAAAAATTATAAGTGTAGACTAAAGGATCAAGTACTGAGTCAATTTTAACAAATATCATTAGGGAAATCTCTTAACAAAGTGGTTTTAATAGACCTTTGTAAATATCCTAACAGAGTCCTTACTTCATTATAAGTGTGAAATCCTTTAATCAAGGTAAGACCTAAGAATCTTAAATAGTTTTAGAAAAGTAGACCCCTCACAGGGTAGATCATCAGTAGTTATCAAAATTGCAACCCTAACAGGTTAACTTAGTTATTGTAATAACTAAGATTTGTGGGTGTCATCCCCATCCCAGTTTTGCCTTCACCTTGGAGGGTTTCTGGGTTATGAAATCTTTTGTGTCATGTTTTTAAATTTCATGGATGTAATGCATAGTTAGATCTATCTCTTACAAAATTCAATTTTTCAAGTTATGTTATGCATAAAATGGATATGAGATGGTCAATATGGTGAATGCAATAAAGTTAGTTTGAAGATTAAAAGTTGTATAGATCCCGATTCGCTCGATACCCCTCCTAGTATCGTCTTTTCCCAATTAACTTCCAAAAATTGGTATTAGAGAATTGGTTCTCTTGAAGGAAATCTAACGTCATGAGAGTTCAAATCTTGGAGATGGAGGCTTAAAAATTTGGAAAGATTATTGAAAATCAATTGATTTACATCCAACTTATACTGTAGAAAATTAAGTAGCAAGAGAGGAATTGAGGAAATACCTTACAAAGTATTGTTTGACATTAGAAATTCTAATGAGAGTGATGTAGCTATTATAGATCTACTAGAGAAAAATAATATCCTAAATGAAGAAGTCAAAGGATTGAAAAGAGAACATTAAATCCAATCAATAAGGCTATGGGAAGTAACCAAACAAAAGAAGAAAAATTTGTAGCAATAGAAGACAAAAGATAAATGGCTATCAGACTTGAAGAAAGGTTGTCTGATGTATAAAAGCTTACAAACACTCATCTAGACATGATAAATCAAATACTGCTTGCAAATAAGGAATTGAATAGGAAAGACATGGAGATAGAAAATATGAGATCACAAAGTGACTTATTGAGGAATGAGTTAGGATGTGAGAAATAACTTGTGGAAAGGATGAACAATCCTAGCAAAAAATTAAGATATTTTGAAGAACTAATAGATCACCTAGGTCATCTGGCATCACTTTTGGACTAGGACACATGAAGTGACATTCATCTATTAAAGAAGAAGAATCATCCAAGAGTGGAGAGATAAGGTATACAAAATCAAAAGGCAAACCTACATGTTGTCATTGTGGTAAACTTGGACATATTGCAAACATTTGTAGAAGCAAGAATGGTATGGAAAACCCTAAACCTAAGTTTACTAGTTATTATTCTTATTGCATGAAGCAAGGATACCGAATACATCAGTGTTGATCAAGAATGAACAATACACCTATTGCACCTAGATTTGAGAGACATTGTTACAAATTTTTAAAAGTTTGGACATAGAGAATATGAATGCATACCACTAGAAAACCCCTATTGGACAAACATAAGGCAGAGCAATGCACCTAAGAAGTTTTGTTCTAATTGTCACAAGATTGGACACATGGGAAAGAATTGGACGACCCAAGCCTAGTACCTAATAATGAACATATCATGGGTAAAGGAAAAATAGATGTTGAAAAAACAAATGAGATAAGCCAAACCTAGAAGAAAAAGATGAAAAGCAAAGGTAGTGAAACAAATGAAGTTAAGATCACCCAATCCAATGGAGAAGATAATCACACCACCTCAATCTGATCAAGAAAGGTATGTAAGGAATTGTATACTTAATGATTTATCGTACATCAATTCCTAACATAAAATGTGCAAAAGTTTATATCTACATGAGAAAAGATGCAATAGAATAGATCTATGAAAGAATAGTACAAAAGAATCATTTACATGTTTGGATGTCAAAAATTAGGAAAATTTTCAATATGGATGGAGTACCCCAAATGTCAAACTAATGTATAGGCTGAATTAGATGGAATTGATGGAGCTATATGGTGGAGACCAAGTTCAAAAGTGTCAATATTGAACAAGACAACTATATTCCACCTAACAAAGGATACAACTAATGAAGACCCTAACTTGAATTAATGAAGGTATATATATATATTGATAATTTGAAGGTATTTTAAATACCTTGCATTCATGTTTCAAGAAAACATAGTGATTTATGAAATTAGTGAAAGAGTGATTGAGTACTGATTTTCAATCATGATGAAAAGTTCAAAAAGAAAAGAGTTTTAGAACCCTAAGACAAGAATATGGCAACTTCATCATCTTTAGTGAGAATCAAACTAAAGAGGTAAGCAATATTCAATTGGTGAAGAGTGATACTTGTCCTCTACCTATGTTTTGTGATATACCAAAGATTTCCATGAAATGACATTCAATGGGTGCATTATCATCAATACCACCTATTGTTATTATAATTCACAATGTGAGAAGTTGTGACATGTAAAAAAAGGTGAAGTTGGTGTCGAAAATTAGTTTAACTCTCCCCTTGGGATTCATGACAAGGGCTTAACCACCTCATGTGTACTATATTTTGAGTGGTTATAATGGGCATTGATAGATTAATATTTTGGTGCAAGGATAACCCCACTTTAACAAGTGGTATCAGAGCTTGGTCACAAGTTCTAAACCTCAAACCCTTGAGTAACATTGAGGGGCATATTTTTGGTAATTTTTTTAGTACTCCCCTCGAGATTCATGACAAAGGCTTAACCACATCTTGTGTACTATAAGTTGAGTGGTTGTATAGGGCATTGATAGATTGGCTTTTTGGTGCAATGACAACCCCACTCTAATAGTTAGAGACTACAAGATTCATGTGGTGTATGAAAAATTGTGTGATAAAGGAACACTAAAACATGAATTCAAAATTATTGAGAGGAAAGGGTTAACTCATGCCCTAGATTTTCCAATGAATTTCAAGATCGAATGGATTAAGGCAGTTATGAGAAGAATTCATAACATGGAATTGTGGTTAGAGAATGGACCAATAAATATTAAAAAGAAGGTAATTCATGGTATTACTAGTTACCCTAAATTTGACAAAAGAAAGACATTGCGATGCCAAATCAAGGAAGCGATCAAGGTAAATACCAAAGTCGAGTGGAATGACATGGGCTATCTATTTCTATAGTTGTTGATCCATTAATTGAATTTCTTTATGAGTGTAATCTCTCATAAGTTTTATCAGTTGAAAAAACAAAATAGTGTCTCATGTATGGTAGTTGATCAAGCATGGAAGATCATGATGAAGGATCATGAATATGATATTGCCGAGTTGCAACAATTGCAATTAGCATAGAACCTGAAATCAATCAAGAAGGAAAATAATTCAATGTGTAATTTTGGATCATTAATTATGTGTATTTTTTTTTACACTAAGAATTAAATTTGAACCATTGGAAATATTGTTTGGGAACAAGGAAAACCCATTACAAAGTAGATTAGTGAATACATAATGTAGTTGGGGGAAAATTTTCAAAATATTATGGATGGGTATTTTTAGGAATTCAAATAGAAGATGAGAAAAAGACTAAGAGTGCCAACATCATTAGTTATGAATCATTATAATGATGTATATTTTCTAGTTAATACAGATAATAAATTTGTACATGCAGTTAATCTAAGGAATGTCTCAATTAAACCCTTTGGTTATGAAACTGAAAGAAACGATTTGAGTGCAAGTATTAAAACACTATGAAAGGAATAAATTAATGCAGAGGTCAATCCTTTATGGAAGTATGAAGAAGAAAAGGCTAGAATAACTATTGATATCAAAATTATTTCTATAGATAAGAAGAGAAAGAAGAAGATTGAAGACCTAGAAGGAAAGTTGGGCAAATGCTGACACAAGGTCTTGGAGAAGATGAAGAAAATGATAGTGTTGATGAGAAAGAGGAAGAAAGTATAGAGAGATAGGGTAAATACCTAGCACTGGTCTCTCCACCCACAAAAGAAGACTAAAACAATGAAAAACACAAAGTCTAAGGAGCAAAAGCTTGAAAAGAAGGAAACACCCAAGCCCCTCTCTCCTCTTGTCCCATAAAGACAAAGAACTAGGGCATCAATAATAAGACATGATGAGCCACCAACCAAAAAAGGAATGGTTAAAATAATAAGACCTAGTGGCACCAATACAAAAAAGGGGAAAGTGCCAACCACTATGAGCCACACAAAGAGGAGGAGGCTAGTAAAATAGAAAGATATTAAAGAGGAAGATGTAGAGAGGATCGAGTCTAATGAACTTGGACATCATCAAGTCATTGTACCCATAAAACCAAGAAATTTTGATGACGTATGTGCCAACATCAGAAGCTGTACAGGTCTATCAAGTCTCAGATATATGAAGTATGAAAAATTGAAAATGATGACAAATATAAGGTAGAAGAGGCCATGATAAATATGATAGCTAACAAAAAAACTTTCTACTATTGAATTGGAAAAGATGACTGCAAATGATTTGTATAGTAGCCTAGATAGAAAATAACAACATCTAATAGAAGTAGAGAAGACGATTAGGAAAACACACTAGCTAAGACTATGTTTGAATTGTCAAATAAGAAGAAAACATTTTTGGAGAATCATAGGAACTGATTTGTTCCTAAATTCAGAACATTTATGATTCTATAGAATAATATTAAGGTTTTTGTACAACATGTTGGTGTTTTTACACTATTAAGAAACAAAAATACTTAACACCAAGATGATAAAGATCACAAGAACCTAAGGATTAGCTACTTCCCATAAATAGTTATAGGTTCTTTAGATCTAGACCCAACTTCAAAAAAATCATTAAAGATTTTCTACTCTTTTGGCTTTGCAAAAACCAAGATGGGTGCACCTGAGGGATAAAATATTTTCAAACTGATACTAAATACACATTTTATTCATTCCATGGCATTTTATAACAATACACATCCCTTATAGAAGATTGGTCACAATTCTTCTTAGATCTATAGGTAATTATGGGTAATAGCAACTAAGACTCAGAAGTTAAATGTAAACAAGTGCTAACCAGCTTTGACATTCTTCCAACATTAAAGTAAATTTGATTTTGATTTTTAGCTTGATGCTTATTCACAATTTCTCCATATGCAGACTAAACTAGTTGATCAGTGCCTCATCCATTGGGATTTAGACTCTATCCAATTTCTTGACCTAATTGATTTCATTATAATTAATATTATTAGCAATTCTCACTTAAACTCATTCTTACACATATCATCCCTACTATCATGGAAATCCTATCGTATTCACTAAAGTATTTACCTAATTCATTGAATTAAAAGCAATAGTGAAATGATATATAATTTATCCTAATTGCATTCAATTGAACAAGCTTTTCTCATGTAATCTCAAGATAACCAGGTAATAAAAATGGAGACAAGATTCAGAAAGAAAAGATATGGGGACAAATTCATCTTTGTATTAATTCTCTTTAAAAATTCTATAAGAATTGAAATAGAACTCAAAATGACTCAAGATAAGACATTAAGGTCTTGTAGCATTAATGTATTCTCAAATACTTGTAGAGAAAATACATCATAAATTTTGCATCAAGGACTCGATCAAACAAAGCTTAGTAACACTAAAAATTGTACAATCAATTAGACCCTTTCTCTAGCCCTAGAATCTCACTTATATAGTACGAGATGCAACAAACTTCAAGAATAGAGAAATTGACAACTATCCTTAAGACAAAAAAAACTACATTTTTACTATCATAAAAGACAAAAATTTATGTAAAAAATGGTTTACATCATGAATATTCTTTTGTAGGGACCTCTTCTATTTTATCCTTTTTGTTTCTTTGTTGCTGAGAAGTTAATGATTGGCTTTATGGTTGTTACAACTCCTCAGAAGATGTAACCAATGGAACTGCACATTATGGATTTGGCTCGTGTGTTTACAGAGTTACTTCAACTCAAGAATTTCTATCCATGTCATCACATACTACCAAGATTATAGTTACATTTGATTCTCTTGTTGTTATATTATCAATTTGAACCTCAATTTTGACAACTAAAGTTGGTTGTCCATTCTTGTCCTCTTCTACTTGTACTAATGTGTCAATTATTTGGATTTCATATTGATCATCATTAGTTTCATCAAGTTATAACTATCTTGTATGGATAAAGTCTACCATCCACTTGTTAAAAAGTGGGTCATCTAGCCAGTTAAAGCTTAGAATAAATTGTTGCCTTTTAATGACATATTCCCCAATTTTATCAATTTCAACAAAATCTTTCCTAAGAGAATCATAGAATAACTACACCTTTACAACTTCTTCATTTGTAGTTTCCCACCATGCATTCCCTTTCTCATTGATGACCCTATTCATTTGAAGATAGAATAAATCATTCAATTCCAGTTCCCATTCCTCTTTATTTATCAATTTATCCTTTTTGTCTATGGCATGTGGAAAGAGTACAAAATTAACACTCTTATATTTGTCAAGATAATTAATGATCTTCTTTTGTAACTCAACTGTTTTATCATCAAATTTTGAGAGGTCATTAGCAACATCATAAGTCTTTTCTATATTCTTATAGGATAAACTGATAACAAAAAAACATTTAAGAGTAACACCTTTACTCATTTTACTCCATTTGTTGACAATTGGCTTCAAGGCTTCACCATTTGCCTTTATCTCATCCCATATATTTATTGTATTTGTTAGTTTCTCATAAAATGAGGGCCAATAAATTTTATTAACTAAAGACATGAGAGCTTTCCTTAGCTTATCCTAATATTGCACATTAAGCTCCACATGTAATTCCCATAACTTACTCGTTTCTTCTTCAAAGTCTTCTGTAGTATAAAATCCTGGCCTTCAGGGAGTATCTAGAATCTCAACATGAGGGGTGGATTTAAAAGGCTCCACTGATGGGTAAGGATAAGTAATTTGAGGCTAGCTAGAGTCTCCCACCTTCCTCTTTCCTAACCATTTATCCATTTGGTATACCTAAGTTTCCAGCTGATGTATTTTGTCCCCTCTCTCCTCATGTGCCTTTAATATTTCTTCAAACTTGGCATTTAATTCAAGGAATTTACCTTTATCCTTTTTATCAACTACCACCCTAAAATCCACCATCTCCCTAGTCATTTTAGACACCTTTTCACAGTCTACATCATCTGTTCTATAAGTAATGAGACTATTGTATGCTCAACACTTGAAAATTATTATAGCCTGGCCTTATCTCTCTTATAAATAGACCATATCAGCAATGATCGGTGATCATTGTTGTACTTTAAACCTTTATGCACCTGCATGATCTCCTCTTTAGTTTTAAAATCAATATCCTTTTCCTTCTTGGCATAATAAAAAATCATAGCATTGGCTATGTCCCACTCAGGTAAAATTAAAACTCTCGAGTGTCTCAAAAGTTGTGTTCCCCCTTAGGTGTTAGTTATGCAAACTCTTATATGAAGTTAGATTTAACTTCATTTTCAATCTCAAAGTCCAACTTATCTAGTTGCTCTTTTTTTATTGATTTACACTTAGTCTCAAAATTGCCAATGTTTCTTCTCCACAAAAGTTGTGCAAAGGCTCTAGAATTTATAAAGTTTTCATCATCAATGAATTTTTTGGAGGCTTCTACAATTATAGGGTCATCTCCCTACCTCTATAGTCTACCATAGTAAGGTCAAAAGAAGGTACAAGAGGCTCTTCAGGTAATCCTCCTTTACTATCAACAGTGGTAATCACAATGTCCCCTTCCCCTCCAATTCGCTTCAACTTTTCACTCAAAGATGCTTCATCATCTATTCTAAGTGGATTCTAGGATAGTTAATATTCTTTTGCATGAGAAGATGAACCTTGCTCTGTTCTCTTCTTCTTTGGGGCAAGTGTGTTAATAGGGCTCTCAAATCTTGGCCTCTTATATGGAGGAACATTGCCTTTCTTTGTAGTGTATATTGGCTTGGGGTCATAATCATCCTTTGGTAGGATCTCCTTTTTCTCATTCAAGGTTTGCATGATCCTAACAAAATTATTCATCAACATATCTATTTTCACCCCCCAATATTTCTTATTTTCCAAGGAATCATATTTTGGCTGAAAAGCATTTATAAAATCTAAGACTTTTCTATAAACTATCCATTTTTCTTTTCTAACCTCTTGCTCTTGAAATGAGAACCTATTTTTGATTACATCCTTAGGAAAATATATAGTTTGTATTTGAACCTTAACCTTACTCCTTTCTTTGAGGAGGTCATAGAATCCCTTTGAATCAACAAAATGGTAATGGGATTGGGCCATTTGATATTTATCTAAAATTTCCCCAAATTTCTCCATCCCTTCCTAACAAACATAAAATCATGAATGATAGTAACCATTGGGAAGAAAGTACCTTTGGATTTTCCTAGTAAATCCCTCTCATCAACTAATTGAATTTTCCATAATAATTCTGCAATTCCTACCTTCAAAGGCATCTAATATTGTAAAACATGGGGTTTTCCCAAGAAGCCATAAACTCTAAAAATAGTAGAAACAACATATGGAATGATATCTCCCCAATTGTGGCTTACTAACAATCCTTTAGCATTATCTTTAGGTCTTATCAATTCTAATAAGGACTATGATATTCTAGGGCTATCCCCTCTCAACAATAATCTAAGCCTTGAGGCAAAAGGCCTATCAAGTTTGACAAAACTAGCATTAGTGACCTCCCATGTCATGTCTACACTCCATAACTGAACTGAGACTCTTTCTCCATCTCTTTCTAATTCTAGTTTCATTTCTTTGGAGAAAAAAGTAACCCCTTTATATAGACAGATATACATTAACATTGGGTACCAAAAAAAGGGCCTATTGACTTTAACTTGTGCTATTCCAATCAAGAAGTTATGAATTTCTTTAGCTACAAAGGTGGCAAAGTCAAGAATTGAGCTCATTCCATATAGAAGAGTTTGAGAAATGATAAGGACAATAGAGTCTAGGATGTTATCCTGTTCATCCATACCAAAAAAATTTCAAAGAGAGAAATACAAAGCCTATGCCCTAGGATTAAAATATTTTTTCAATGATGAATTGGGGGTAATTTTTTGTAACTAAAGGAAATGATCCAATTTTAACAAAATGCTACTACAACGGGCCTCCCCTTAGATATACCCTTTGTGCATCATATCTAGCTTGACAATCCTCCATGTCAATATTCTCATGAACAACATGATGAGGGTTCAACTTGAATACTTCTCTGATAAATTTAGGTGAGACCCTAAAAATGTTATTCCCTACAAGGTTCTTTACCACCCTAGTAATCAGGTCATATTTCTTGGCCATATCTGCCAGTAGGTCACCATCAAAGAAAACTCCAAGGGTAATCAGTTTACCTATGTCAAATTCCTAGATATTGCTTATTGAAGTATCTAATTTCCTCTTTGCAAACCATTTCTTGAAAAGTTCCAAGCCTCCCATAGATACTTCAACATCTCTTAACCAATTGGCTTTATCATAGAAACCCTCACTAACAAGTAACCTAGGGCTTTTCAAAGTAAATTCTCTACTCTTAGTTAACTCATTTATTGATGGAGGCATTTGTTCCAAAAAATTGTCATGAACTACTCTTTTCATGTAATTTACCTTGCATAAAAATCCTTGCGAGGAGGAATTTTTTCAATTTATCCTAATACAATCACAAATTTTTAATTCTCAAAATTTTTAGACACTTACCCACCTTTTCTTACTTTCTTCAACTTTGTGAACTACTTTGTAGATTTTTGATAACTTCAAATATTCTTTCCTTTTCTCTAGAAATCTTCATGCCATAGGAATTTTGAGATTTTTTACTCAACAATGGAGAATTCAGCATCTTATTATAGTATTAAATCTCACACGAGATAGCATTGATAAGGTTTAATGCTTCAAACAGTCAGATTTCATATTGCACCATGAATTTTAAATCTCCACCATCGATCACAAAGCATCAGATGACTTGATTTGAAATTAAAAAAGCTACATTAGCAATTTTTAAAACTTGCCACACATCAAGTAGGTGTATTCCTGCATTTCATAAAGTTTGAGCACTTTCATGAAGTGGTGAAACACCAATTGTCAATCTTCCAAAGATCAACAATCATAAAAAATCATTGCATCTTTACAATTATGGCTTTAAAATTATGGCCCCACTAGTATAGTAAATCTTCTAGCCTGGCAAACACATAGATCATCCCACTAGTCATCATGTTCTAGATTGTAATTCTTTTCCACCTTGGTGTGACTAGGCAACCTTTTGAACAAGTAGTCGCAGTTGTCCACATGTCAAGGAAGCAGTTCCCCACTTTGACTAAAGTTCAATCATTTTTATTTTGTGAGAATGCACTACCCATTGATCTTCCCAAGATTAATGATGTATATAGATCATGCCCTTTTAAAATCTAGTTAGCAAAGTTAACTAATAAATGCATTGTTTCTTTCTTTTGTGTTCTAACAGTTGCCAACTATGCATTCTGCATTATTATCTTTTAAAATTGTGGGCCCATGACCTCATCACATGCTATGTGCCGAGCAAGCACTTTTCGCTTCATCTAAATTTTGAGCTTGTTTACATTGCGGGTAAGCACTTTCCATTGATCTTCTCAAGATCAATGGTGGACATATCTTATGTCATTTGAACTGTATCAACATCCTTTGGGACATCACTAAAGACACATGTCACTAGGGTGCTTTACCGCTTTGGTTAAACTTGACACATCTTCATGAAGTAGTAATATGCCCATTGTTGATCTTTCCAAGATAAACAATGAGTAGAAGTAACACAAAAAGTGACCCCACTTCCCAATTCAACCAATGATATCATTAGAAATCTAAATGTGCTTTGACAATTCTAAAAAGTTCTGATGAATTTTGACATTCTCTAGTTTTTGTGGTGTATTAAAAGCTCAGTGTCACCAAATGCTATGTAGTAGAGTGGTGCATTCCTATAATTGCTAAAGATCAAGCAACTTTCTAATGTAGGCATGCACTCACCGTCGATCTATTCAAGATCAAAAATCAATGAGAGTAACCCATAGTGGTTAAACACCTCGTAGAAAATAAAAGAAACGACTAAATTGAAAACAAAAACCACGGTTAAGGAAGGGTTTACTCTAAAGGGATTTTTTAATTTGTGAAATGTAATTAAAAATAAATTGTAGAAAAATGAAAACTTAGGAAAAAGGCTTCTTGTGATATTCAATTAAAACATTACTTTCCACTATTTTGAGGGCTAGGGCACCAAAACAAGGGTTTATGAAATTTGAAAGATTCAATCTAGGGTTTTAACAAATTTCACAAATTTTAAACACAAAGCTAGGGTTTTTCACTATAGGGTGTAAAAAAATACTTAGAGTGAAGAACCATGCCAACAATGGCTCTGTCTGGGGATGCTAAATGAGAAAAATTCATACAAGGGCTCAAAATCCTTGGGAGAAGCAAGCGAAAAACTTGACCATTTCTTATTTGACACTTCTAAGAGAACAACAACATAGAAAAAGAATATACAAGGGCTATACAAAAGACACAAAAAATTTACAAAATGTACAAGAAAAACCCTAAACTACTATTCATGGAAGAAATAGGTATTTTAGCAAAAACACCTCTTCAAGAATTGTCCATAAACTGGCAATTCAAGAATATTTCTTAATAGATCCTTCAGAATATAAGAGTCTTCCCCCCATGTGGCTTCAATCAGATAAGGACCTAACCATATAGGGTCAAATTTTCCATGCTTACCCTTATCCTCAATCCTAGCATTCCACATGAGAACTAAGTCTTCAATTTCAAACTTCTTTTTTACTGTCTTTCTGTCATAAAGTGTCTTAACCTGTAACTATAATTTTGCATTTGTTAGAGAAGCTTCCTTTATGGTCTTAGTTAGCCCTACCAACTCATCCAAGCTCTCCTACATATCATCAATAATATCTTCATCATACATTTGTGTGTTATTATATAAGCCTACTATATTGTTCTGAGGCATTCTTTCCTAGATCCCAAATACAATGTCAAAGGGTGCTACACCTATGGCTTTCTTCACTGTCACCTTGTTAGCCCATATTGCTAATTGCAATTTGGAATCCCAAGTCTTCTTGTTATCATCTAGAGTCCTTTTAATGACTTATAAAAAGCTTTTATTTGTGGATTCATCTTGTCTATTTCTTTGTGGATGATAAGGGGAAGATGCTAACCTTGTTGTATCATATTTTCCATAGAACTTTATGAACTCCACTAACCTAAAACACATTGCATTGTCTGTCACAATCCTCTATAGGCATCCAAATATTGAAATTATATTATTCAAAAGAAAATTATTCACAACCTTGCCTGCAACATTCCTTACTGGAATAGCCTCTACCCACTTTGTAAAATAGTTAGTACCTACTAGAATCCATGAATAACTAGTACTTGTGTGATGTCCCCACCCCAACATATAATTCAAATAATAAATAAGAATTAAAGTAATATTAATAATAATATTTTATAAGTAATAATATCACAATATAATAACAATATGGAAGTATGTAATTAATTAAATGATAATCTAATATAATTATAAATAAATAATAATATTATGATATTATAATAATTAAGATATGAAAATACTATTAATACAAAGTATTATATTATATATAGTTAATATATTATTAAAATAATATATAATATAATATAAAAATTACAATAGTATATATAATGATATTAATTAATTTAACTAAGTTTATTAATGTAAATATATAATTAATTATATTATCATTAATATGATTAATTTTAATGGAAGGACATGACTATTTGAAATGTACATACATATATATATTTATATAATATCAAATATTGAGAGGGGAATGATATCAAATATTTATCAAATTTTATACAGATAGGAGGATTATGAAGTTCATATAGAAGAAAAAAGGGAAAATATATGCACAATCGGGATTAAAACCTTAATGTCCTTATTGGGGACATTACAACTTGACTTGGGAGAAATTTAACCTATAAAATCTATATCTCATTAGTAAAAAGGTGTTTGGACCTCAACTAGTTTTAATGGAGTATTCCCAAAAAAAAATTAACTTACATACAAATCTTTGACAAGCATCACATTTTCTAACCATTACCTGAGCATCTTTGAAAAGAGAAGGCCACCAAAATCCAACTCTCATCACTTTGTGGGCAATTGTTTTGGGCATATAGTATCCTGCATAGACCCTTGCATGCATCTCAATCAATATCTCATTGGATTTCTCATAATCAATGCATTTAAGCAACACTCCTTCAAAATTTCTCGATCATAAAGCATTTTTAAAAATGATGTACCCAATGGCCGGTAATTATGTGCTTCTAAATTCTCATTTTCTATCAAATGGGAAGGACCTTCCATGTGTTGCAAATAATATATAACATTAGTATACCATTCATAGTATCCATATCACATAAATCTAATCTCAGGTCACCAACTACTACATTTACCTAATTAGCATCCTAGTTGGACTGAGCCATAAGCTTTTCTAGCCCTTGATCTCATACCAATTTTGTGTTCTGGATATCAATGTTTAATTTTTGAATCCTGTTGATCCATCTGCACGTTCTACCTAACACTTCCTATTAAGAAAATATATCCTTTACAACTACACTAGGTACACATGCCACAACAATAACACCCAATAGATAACACATAAAGGCTTTAATAGCTTTTCCCAAGGCATAAGCCTATTTCTCATTTATTTCATACTTCAATTCAATAGGCTGCAAGAATTTTCTAAAGAAGGCAATTGGCTATTCATATCCCTCCTCATTCTTTTGTAATAAAACTGCAGCCATAGTATGGAAGGATGCAAAAGAAAATATGTGCATTGGTTTTGAGTAATCAGGGGTTTTGAGCAATTTTAATGTTCTAAAGGGCTTGTGAAGGGTCACCATCCCAATTGATAATGGCCTCCTTTTTGAGCATTCTGGATATTGGTCTGCTAATTTCAGCAATGTTTGTAACAAATCTTCTCAAAAAATTCACTTGCCCAAAGAAAGATTGTATTTCTTTTATGTTCTTTGGCTAAAGCAACTTTATCAATGGTAGCCACTCTTTTAGGATCTATTTTTACACCATCCTTCGACACTATATCTCCCAACAATCTTTCTTTTGTTATCCCAAATGTACAATTCTTTAGGTTCAAATATACTCCATAGTCTAAGGATTTGATGAAAATCTTCTCTAAATGTCTGCAATGGTCCTTAGCCTTCTTGGAGTATGTTGTGAGGTCATCTTGGTACACTACCATAAACTTATTAATATAATCATGGAAGGCTACATCCATAGCTCTCTGAAAATTTGCTCCTGCATTAATTAACCCAAATGGCATTCCCACATATGCATAAGTACCCCATGGAGTTGTAAAGGTTGTCTTGAATTGTCCCTTTTAATTTACAAGGACCTGATTATATCCTTAGAATCCATCCATCATAAACATCAATTCAGAACTAATCACTTGTTGTAGTAGAGCTTCCATGTTTGGTAATCCATAGTTATCTTTTAGGGAAGAAATATTCAAATTCCTAAAGTCTACACATAGCCTTATGTATCCATTATTCTTTTTGATAGGCATCAAGTTTGAAACCCAAGTAGAATGCCTAATTAGTTTGATTATCCCTCCATCCCTCAATTTCATTAACTCTTCTTGCACTTTAGGGGCTAAGGTTGGATTCAATGGTCTTTACTTTTTCCTAAAAGGTTTAACATTTTCTTTGATAGGTATGACATTTTGGAAGAGGTCTTCTCCATAGGCCTTAAGATCATCATACAACCATGCAAAGACATGTTATTACTTTCTCAGTAAGTCAAACAAACGCTTTCTGATTTCAGCTAATAAATTTTGACCAATATAAACCTTCTTTGGGGTTTCATAAGTTCCAAGGTTTATCTCTTCTAGTTCTTAGGGTTCATGGTCTCTAACTCCAAGCTTTTCCCTATCTTGGTTATCAAACATGTCTCTAAAACCACTAATCCTTTGGGTACTTTGTTGGTTTTTAGTTGTAAAATCTCATGATCAAAGATTGTCCCTTTACCATCTGTGTTTACAATTAAAGCACTACAATTTAGTTCTTGGCCATGGTATTTATCTTCACTTAACAAGAAATTTAAAATATCTTTATCATCCTCAAAGTCTTTCCAATGCTCTATCTTGTCAGGTATTGAAGGACAATTCTGAACCTCAATCTGTGAAATTCTAGCGAATGATACATCCTTGGATTTGATAGCTACATTTTCCAATAGTTCATCCAACTTATTTTGACTCCTTTCCATCCAAGAAATACCAAATGCATCAAATAACTCAATCTAATCCCATACAATGTTTCTATATTGTTTCAACCTTTTGTTCTTGGAAGCATAAGTTTCTTTAACTTGAGAAACCACTAACCTAGAATCACCTATGACATGCAATTTTTTGATCCCATGATGGGTTCCAACTCTAAATCCTAATAAGAGATCTTCATATTTTGCTATATTATTAGTGAATGAAAAGTTTAATGTGAAAGAATATCTAAATGTATTCTTTTTAGGGTAAACAAAAGCTACTCCTACCCTAGACTGAGAGGCTAGCCACAAGACATCTAGACTAAAGGATTTATTTAAGATAGATGACATGAAATGTTAAAGATAAATAAAATGCAAGTATTAATCTATACATAATAAAGAATAATTAATCTATATGTAATACATATATTAAGCTAAAAATAAAAAGAGCATATTATTCTAAATGGAGGCATTTTAAAACTAGAATGATATTGTAATGAAAGAAAAATGATAAGCTATGAATGTATGAGAAAATGAGCATTTTAGCATAAGTTCGATGCAAAATCGATTCAAATTCACAAATAGGAATTGGAGGCTTCTTAAATAGAATGCCAAAACTTGATCAATGGTTAGGATCGATTAGAATGGATGGTTGAGATCTAAAGAAGATTCATTTAGAATAGAAAGTTTCCTTATGAAAAAGGAAGATAACTGATTGCATTTGAGTGGAATAAGGAATTAATTGATATAATTCCTTTTCTTTTTAAGTTAACTCAATGTTTCCTATTATGAACTGATGAGAGAATATTGGAGAAGATATTTGATTTAAGGAAATTAAATATGACCTCATAATTGAGTATTCCAAATTCAATAATTAAATTCAACAATTAGAATGAGAATATTTAATTAAATCAAATACATTTAATTCCTCATGTATATTATATAAAAGGGGTGAATTTAATTAAAGTACTAGGACATGTAATTAAATTAATTCAATTAAAAGGTTAATTTATCCAATTCAATGATTATTTAGGAATTAATTAAAGTAAGTGACTAATAAAAATTAATGATTTTTTGCATTTGACGCTCAGGTCTAGTCGAGATTATAAGAAGCAAAATTTCCTAGTACAATAGGAGTTTAGGTGAGATCAATAGACCAAAATCGGTTCAGCATGGCGATGTGTCAATTTTGGGCTATTACACAATGCACTATAATAGATTGTTGTTTGTACAAGGGAGGTTGGTCAAGCTACAAAAAATAGATTCAACATGAGGGACAAACTAATCTCTATATATTCAATGGTGATACCTCATTTGGAGGTTATGCAATGAGAGATCATTTTTGCAAAGGATCTAGTGCAAAGAGATCATAATATTTTGATTACTAATAGCTTGATTGATTTAGTGACAAATTTGGAGATATAGATTTATATTTTTGAATTAGCAAGAACCACATGGGATCATGCACTTGAGATGATCAATCAAATTCATAAAAATTTTATTGATAAATATTTATTTGATTCCACCCTCACAACCCTAGTAGCAAAAGCATCAGAAATAAGTGTCAAAAACTAAGGGGAATAATGAAAGAATAAAGGGGAATAAATGATTAATATGGAATTATTGAGATAGATGATTGATATCTACAAGGGGGAATGAAGTGAAATGATCATAAGTGAGAATGGAAACATATAGAGATTCAGAACTCGGATAGGGAAAAGATAAAAAAGGTATGACAAAGCTTTAATTAGACTAATTTAAGTCCTGTAAAGTATTATATGTTGTATTATAAAGATTAATTTTTGATGTTCTATAAGAACTAAGTCATAGGCTTAGGGGAAGTACTATTATCTTGTACTAAATAGTTGTAATCATGACAAGGTTTTTCTCTACTAATGTAAAACGTGGAGATTGTTGGTATCTTTATGTCTTGTTGTCTATAATTAGTGTCAAATACTTAGTCATATATAAGGCAGAGTCAGTTGGTCATTATTGTGACCGAGCTACTCTATATAGGCCGAGTCATGTAAAGACTTGTAAATAATCATGTATATGTTGAGCTCTATATAAGCCAAGAAAGTCTTTGGTCATTAAGTACATCTATGCAAGCTATGTATAGTGAATACTAACTAGACAACACACATACATGTCAAGTTATATAGAAGGAGCTGAGTACAGCTATGACCAAGCATCAATAATGGTATGACATAAGTAACATAGAGTGAACATAAATGTCTGAAATGATAAAAATCTTGTGGTAAACCATTTTGAGCCGACACGAACATGAAATTTAATCATCACAGACTTTGTTATAGAGGTTTTTATGCATGCTAACATGGATCACCAATCGCAATGAGGAGAAACCAACCAATTAGATGAAGAGGCAAAAAGAGAAGTGTCTAGAAGACTTCATAGATGTCTTTAAATAGGAAAATATAAACCTTATTTTTAATAGAAAGGTAGAGATTGTGAAGTATATGGAGGAGGTGAAATATTGACTAAAAGATTTAAGCTTTGGATGCTACATGCAAAAAGTTGTGAAGAACAGAGATTAGTGACTTGATGAAGCAATAAAGGAATGAGAAAAGTTTTATGAGATTGGAGATTAGATCAGAGATTCAAAGGAGGAGATCTGTAAAAAAAAAATTATAAGTGTAAATCGAAGGATCAGGTACAAAGTCAATTTTAACAGATTAAATTAGTTCTAATAGTCTTAAATGCTTTTAGCAAAGCAGACCCCTAATAGGGTAGATCATCAAAAGTGATCAAAATTGTAACTCTAATAGGTTAACTTTATTACTATAGTAGTGAAGTTATTGGGTGTCATCCCCACCCTAGTTTTACCTTCACCTTGGAGGGTTTTTGGGTTACCGGATCTTTTGTGTCATGTGTTAAAATTTCATGGATGCAATGTATAGTTAGATCCATCTATTACAACATTTTATGTTTCAAGTTATGTTATGCATAAACTAAATATGAGGTGGTCAAAATGGTGAATGTAGTAAAGTTGGTTTGAAGATTAAAAGTTTTACAAATCCCAATTCAATGTGTAACCCCCCTCGCCCCCCCCCACCCTTCTCAGTATATTATTTTCCCAATTAACTTCCAACATTCTTAGGGTGAATACTATCCTCTTTCATAGAAAATATTTTCCTTGAGTACTCCAATGAGGACAAGCATGACCAAGTAATGTTGGGATCAACCTCCTAGGTTAGGAGCTTATAAGTTATGCAAAATGTCCCTTCCCTTAGTATCTCAAAAATACTTCAAGAATTATCTTTTTTAGTGAGTGAATCCAAAAGCCCAACCAATAAGTTCATTTTTTATTATGTTATCACTTATTAGCTAACTCAAAAATGGAACTAGTTTGTGCAAGGTTCTGGCTTCCAAGCATATGATCCCTAGTAGCCACTTCTAGGCCCCAAAACCTATGGTGAGTGATGAGCCTATAAAATGTCATATTTATATCCTTTTATTATAACACTTTAACCCATGGTTTCAACATATTTCCAACCCATTTCCATACATGAACTTGATTTATGAAGCATTAACTATGATAAATGATTTATTAATTAACATTTGTAGGTGTAGCTAGTTAATGCTAAATGTGATGATTTATTATGATAAGTGGTTATTATTAAAATATAATTATCTTGAGGTGATTAAAATATTTTTTTTGAGGTATTTGATTCATTCATGCAATTGGAAAGAAGGAGAAGCAAGTTGACACTTGTCAATAATCAGCAATTGCAAGAAATGAAGAAAATTCAAAAGTCAGTTTTAGAAAAATAGGTATATCTTACTCAATTCTTAATGAAATTAAGAATATAATATTGATTTGGAAAGCTGAAAAAAAGGATTAGAAACCTTTTTGGGCATTTGAGTTAGTTTGGAATAGTTAATGAGCACCATGGATCAGAGGTTAACTAATGAAAAGGCGGCACATTTTTAGGTAGCATAAAACCACTTTCAGTAAAATGATCATAACTTCCACATTTATTAATGAAATTCATATTTTCAAAATGATCTGGAAAGAGAAAAATGAGGAGCACAATGTGGTAAAAGGGTTTGATATAATTCAAAATAATAAAGGATAACCATGCGCTTGAGTGGATGCCAAAAATGTGGAGCAAAAAACTAGCACAATAGTCATTAGTTTTGTAATAAATCACTTCCTTGTTTAAAAGAATGATGGGACGCTTGTTAGATATTTGTTAGGGAGTCAATAATCTTATATATTTGAAATTGTAATTAAGCATTAGATAGATGTAGACATATGTAGAGATATAGATAGATTAGATAATATACAGTTCCTGCAGCCATTACTGTACAGTTTCCTACAACCATTAATGTGTACTTAGATTTATTTTTAGCATTGTTATTGCAACGATAGAATAGCTTAGAGATTTTTGTAATGTACACACTTTGTAAACTTGTTTCAAGTATACATCCTGGGGTTGACAATTTAAATGAACCTTCTTTATTAGAAAGATAACTGCTCATTTTGGATGTCTAATCCATGAGTTGTGTTTGTAAACCAAGTTATTGATCTAATTGAAAAGCTGGCATTTTTGGTGCCATTGTTGGGGACAAGTCAAGCTATGAGAGTCTTTGAGTTTTGAGCAGCTCTTTGTCATTTTTCTAGAGTCTTAGTTTCTTTTCAAATCACTTAGGATTAGAAAAGTTTGTAGCAACACAAAATGGGTTTTAGATCCATGGTGGATAAGAATGAAGATCCAATATCATTTTCAGCAAGTTTGTAAATCAATGAAGACATGTTCTCTTGCATCGTAGAGGAATTTTTCACATATTGATGACAAAATGCTGATTTTTGAAGAGTCAAATAAAGACAACCTTGTTTTGCAAAATGAAGAAATCACCATACACAAGGTTACTGATGATGAATGTGATGTCAAATTAGAACTCCTACTTCAAGATGAGGGTTGCAATAAAGTGAAAATCAGTCCTCTCATGCTGAAAAGTAAAGAAGATATTGAAGAAGATCAGTTTTGGGATGATTTAGAAGAGTTTTTCTTAACATTAGATGTTAAATTAGCATCTCTTGTAGAGAAAAACTATGAGCCTTATGAAGATGGTGCAAAAATTCTTGTACTTTTATCAAATCAGCCACACAAGTTGGTTTTTCAAAGTTAAGAAGAGGGTGAAGAAGTAGCTCATCTACACAAAGCCAACAAGGAGGGTTCAAAATTTTTTCTTTCATGAGGATGTCCTATTAGACATCTCATTCATATGGAGGAAAAGATGTTATTACAAGATATTGTTGCAAAAAAGTAAGAACTTATAATTAAAGACAAAGCTACATATGTGGCTGCACCTAAAAGGGAAACATTTCAGCTTACTTATGCACTTCAATTTAGCAATATATATTGTCAACATGAAGTTATAAGTGAGCTTGTTGATGTATTTCTAGAAATATATTATTTGTGAAGTTTCAACTAATGCTACAACTATTTCCAATTTCTCATAATCAAGTAAAGCATTGGAAGATTTTGAGAAGAGGAAGATACTTCCAAGAACCAATAAATGGTTTTGTTTGAGTGGGTCATGTAATCTGGTTAGTGTAGGTTAGGATAGGTTAGAATAGGTTTCTCATTCAGTAAGTGTTGTTACACAATGTCTTAGAGTTAGTAGTTATCTAGTTTAGTTTGTTTCTTGATTCTTCTTGTCTCAATGCCTATTTTGGAGGAGTTCAGAACTAGTTGGTGCTTACATTTCATATCATTTTTCCAAGAGTGTGAGTGAGTCAAGTTTCTAATTCTAGAAGAGAGTATTTACATACATTTTCAAAGGTTTCATTGAGTAGTTGAGTCTTCATGATGTCAAGAGTGTTATGTTCAATGATGGTGTCTAGTTGGTATTATATGTAGGTTTCATGTTGTAACAGTCAGTCTTGCAGCAACTACTGTCTAGTTTTAACAATCAGTCTTACAGCCACTACTCTTTGATTCGGTAGACATTCATAGAGTAGCTATTATGTGACTGAACAATTATTTTGCAACAACTATTGCACTCTTAGAGGGAATTGTACTTTAAGCTATTTGCAAAATTTGAAGTTTCTCACAACAACACAAAAGGTACTATGTTTATGATTTCCATTTATTCATAATAATTATAATTTTTGGTAATTTATTATCTATGCCTTGCATTTTGTTTCTCAATTATCATTATTGTAATTATATGCTTCATAAGTGATCTTTTGCTACACTCATACATACATTATCATTTGAGGATAAACAACCGTTTAGTTGGGGGGAGCACATACATGTCTTGTGTTATTGTCATAGACCATTTGAGGATGATGTTTCATGAATATTTTTAGGCTATCTCCTATAGTCTTGGTGAAAAATATGCAGATAAGAGAGGGAAAAAAATATGGAATGATAACAACTTTCATGACTATCTAATGCCTATCCCTTGCTTGAGGACAAGTAAGATTTTAGCCAGGGGAAATGACTAGCCTATAAAATGTCATATTTATATCCTTTTATTATAACACTTTACCCCATGTTTTCAACATATTTCCAACCCATTTCCATTTATGAACTTGATTTATGAAGCATTAACTATGATAAATGATTTATTGATTAACATTTGTAGGTGTAGCTAGTTAATGCTAAATTGTGATGATTTATTATGATAAGTGGTTATTATTGAAATATAATTATCTTGAGGTGATTAAAATATTTTTTTTGAGGTATTTGAGTTGTTCATGAAGTTAGAAAGAAGGAGAAGCAAGTTGACACTTGTCAATAATCATCAATTGTAGGAAATGAAGAAAAGTGAAAAGTTAGTTTCAGAAAAATAGGCATATCTTACTCAATTCTTAATAAAATTAAGAATGTCTTATTGATTTTAAAAGCTGAAAACAAAGAGAAAAAATAATTTTGGGAATTTGAGTTATTTTGGAATAGTTAATGAGCACCACAAATCATAAGTTGACTGAGGAAAAGGTGGCACATTTTTAGGCAGCATAAAACCACTTTCAGTAAAATGATCATAACTTCCACATTTCTTAATGAAATTCATATTTTCAAAATGATTTGGAAAGATAAAAAGGAGGAGCACAATTTGGTAAAAGGGTTTGATAGAATTCAAAATAATAAATGAGAACCATGTGCTTGAGTGGATGCTATAAATGTGGAGCAGAAAATCAGCACAATAGACATTAGTTTTGTGATAAACCTCTTCCTTGTTTATAGGGAATGATGAGATGCTTGTTAGATTTTTTTTAGGGAGTCAATAATCTTATATATTCAAAATTGTAATCAAGTATTAGATAGATGTAGACATATGTAGAGATATAGATGGATTAGATAATATATAGTTCCTGTAACCATTACTGTGTAGTTTCCTACAGCCATTACTGTGTACTTAGATTTATTTTCAGCATTTTTATTGCAATGATAGAAAATCTTTGAGATTTTTTTAGTGCATATACTTTGTAGACTTGTTTCAAGTATACGTCCTCAGGTTGACAATTTAAATGAACCTTCTCTATTAGAAAGATAATTGCTCATTTTGGATGTCCACTACTCTTTGATTCAATAGACAGTCCTGCAATAGCTATTGTGTGACTGAAGAATTATTTTGCAGCAACTACTGCACTCTTAGAGGGACCTGTCCATTATTCAATAATAAAGGGACTTGTACTTTCAGCTTGTTGCAAAGTTTGAAGCTTCTCACAACAACAAATAGTACTATATTTATGATTTCTATTCAGTCATAATATTTATCATTTTTAGTAATTGATTATCTGTGCATTGCATTTTGCTTTTCAATTATCATTATTGTAATTATATGCTTCATGAGTGATTTGATGCTACCCTCATACATACATTATCATTTGGGGATAAACAACCTTTTAGTTTGGGGGAGCACATACATGCCTTGTGTTATTGTCATAGACCATTTGAGGATGATGTTTTATGAATATTTTTAGGCTATCTCCTATAGTCTTGGTGAAAAATATGTAGATAGGAGAGGGGGAAAAAAGAAGTATGGAATGATAATAACTTTCATGACTATCTAATTCCTATCCCTTGCTTGAGGACAAGAAAGACTTTAGCTGAGGGGAAATCATGAGCCTTATAAATATCATATTTATATCCTTTTATTATAATAGTTTACCCCATGGTTTCAATATATTCCCAAGCCATTTCCATACATGAACTTGATTTATGAAGCATTAACTATGATAAATGATTTATTGATTAGCATTTGTGTGTGTAGCTAGTTAATGCTAAATTGAGATGATTTATTATGATAAGTGGTTATTGTTAAATTATAATTATCTTGATGTGATTAAAATATTTTTTGTAAGGTATTTGAGTAATTCATGTAGTTGGGAAGGAGAAGCAAGTTGACACTTATCAATAATCAACAATTGTAGGAAATGAAGAAAAGTCAAGAGTTAATTTCAGAAAAATAGTCATATCTTACTCAATTCTTAATGAAATTAAGAATGACTTATTGATTTAGAAAGCTAAAAGCAAGGAGCACAAACAATTTTTGGTGTTTGAGTTAGTTTGAAATATTTAATGAGCGCCACAGATTAGAATTTGACTGAGGAAAAGGTGGCATGTTTTCAGGTAGCATAAAACCACTTTTAGTAAAATGACCATAACTTCCACATTTCTTAATGAAATTTAGATTTTCAAAATGATCTTGAAAGATAAAAAAGAGGAGAGAAACATGGTAAAGAGGTTTGATCTAATTTTTAATAATGAAGGAGAATCATGCATTTGAGTGGACTGTTGAAAATGTGGAGTAGAAAATCAGCACACTTAGTCATTAGTTTTGTAATAAATCTCTTCCTTGTTTAAAGGAATGATGAGACACTTGTTAGATAGTTGTTAGAGAGTACATAATCTTATATATTCAAAATTGTAATCAAGCATTTGATGCAGACATATATGGATGTATATATATATATATATATATATATATATATAAAGTTGGTAATACAATTCATGTAGCCACTACTATGTAGTTTCTTACAGTTTCCTACTGCCATTGTTGTATACTTAGATTTATTTCTAGCATTGTTATAGTTCATATTTTTCAATGATAGAATAGCTTAGAGAGTTTTATAGTGCATATACTTTGTAGACTTGTTTCAAGTATACGTCCTCAAGTTGACAATTTAAATGAACCTTCTCTATTAGAAAGATAACTACTCATTTTGGATGTCTAATCTATGAGTTGCATTTGTAAACCAAGTTATTGATCTAATTGGAAAACCAACAGTGAGCCAGTCACCTAGAGTTTCCTACCCTACTCTAGATCCGATACACAAGCCATGTAGAGTTACAAAAGTCAAGGAAACTTAGAGAAGTCCCATAATAGAAACAAGGCCAATTAGGATCAACCAATAGAGAAAATGACTATAGGATATCACTCAATGAATTGAAAACTAAGAAAATAGTAAAAATATGCTTCTATTTCTTATAATTATGCATTTTTTCAATGTTGACGCACATTTATTTAATGTTGATGTGCATTTTTTTAATACAACTTCGCATTCATTCAATATAAATAGGCATTTGTCAAGCATAATTACACATATGTTTAATATAACTATGCACTCAAAATGATAGAGTGATGCATTGAACTAACTAGATAGAAGGGGTAAATTTTAGAGTTGCACATATGTGTAGCATTTATTCTAGAAAGATTTAAAAAACTATAAAGAAAGTTATGAATTGAATTCCAACACTAGATAAGGTGGAGGAGGGTTTTATAGTACCATCTAGGTTGTGATCCTAGATTGGAACACTCAAATCCTTTTCCAATCAAGGGATTCAACTTTTATCATTCTTGTGACATGACCCATACTCAAAAATCCATCATAGATAACCAAAGAAATAAAACACATTCAATTCAAACACAAGTAGAGGCTTGAATATCTATATAATTGCACTACCTAAGGTAGTGCATTTATTTTATTTTTCCTATCCTACATTATAGCATGTTAAATAAAATGGGATATTAAGGTCTAAATTTTTTCTTTTGTCGGTATGAAATTGGTCTTGATTTGTGAATGATTAGAGCTTCCTCCCTCTAACTAGGTCCTGGTGTTTTTTTTCTTCCCAGGCTTAGTATGGATATCCTCTAGTTTTGTTTAGGAAATAATCTTCAATATTTTAATTTTACTATAGTTTTTTCCAATAGGAAGCCCCTTAATTATGGGGAAATTTTTTTAATTTATAGATGGTTGTGTCCATTGCAGTTGGCTTACTAAGGTTTGATTAAATAGATCAAACATTTAATTAATTATTTAATTTAATTTAATTCCCAACCATTATTGGGTTATCTCAATTGTAAAGGGTTACTTAAAGGGTTCTGATGGCACAATGGTCAAGTCTCTTTGATCCTTCTTTAGAGGAAAAGGGTTCAATTTTTGAGACATTTTGCTATATCTAGACTATAACTTGGTCTTGCTTAGTTATAGGTTAACATCCACTTTCATTTTATGTTTCATGAAGAGCTATGTGGGTGAGTTGGTAGAGGATAATATTGAAAGGTGGAAGGTTCTAGGTTCCAAGATCTAAAATATTTTAATCTCTCTTTTAATCATTTTATTTATTTCCTCTATCATTTTGTTATAAAATATTAAGAATATAATTATACAAGATATATCATCCACACACACACATCTTTATATTTATTTGAGTATATATGTGTGCACCCATATATACTTAGATAAACATATATTGATACTTCAAAATCATATGACTAAGATCACAATAAGGACATAAGTAAAATATCATTAAACCAAACAAGAATAAAAATCCCCAAGTTCCTAATTTGGATAGATGACTCCCCTAACATGACTTCGAAGTTCAAGGTTCCTATTTGGACCATGGTTTCATTTCTGAATCAATAGATATTATAAGGCTATAGTACCTATTCCTACACACCTTCATCACTAGCCAACTAACACGTATATATACAAATACAATTTTAATATTATAGAATCATATCAATAGTAATATAGGTTTTAGATGGGTTTGTAGGTTTAGAAATCCATGTGAATTTATAATCCATAATCATTATTTGAAAGCATATGAAATGTATCATAGGAAGTCTATCTAAAACACATTAAGAAACATATTGTCTATCCTTCTACCTTTATCTTAAAGCATAAGAATAATATCTAGTGTGTCAACATAGATCTCAAATCATGTCACTATGATGGCATTACATGTTCTAAAGAAAATACAAATTATTTACAATGATTAGAAAGAAAATAATATGGCTTTATTTGTATGATTACAACTCACTTTTGCAGATTCAGTTGATTCATGTGTTGACTCACTGATAAGTTCCCCCTTGTCATCTATATTCTTTAACTTGCTTGGAAACTCTTCAAGCAGTTGTCCCCCTTCACATAAAAACTTAAGCCTTCTTATCTGATTCACTTATCAACATCAACAACATATGCGGAAGGAGTTCATTTTACTTCACTCTCGCACTTACACTTGTGTTCTATTATATAGTCCACCAATTGAATTAAGAGGCGGGGGCGGGGGGGTGTTGAATCAGTTATCCAACTAATATCACAATTATCAAGTTTTAAAAAACTTAACCATATGAAGAATTTAATTAGAAACCACAACAAGATACTCATACACAATAACACCAGATATGTTAACTAGGAAAACCCTTCATCAGAGGGAAAACCCTGGTGGGATGGGATGGTACCCACAAGATTTTGTACTAATATAAATATTCCTTGTTAGAGAATGGACCCTAATAGGAGTTTATAAAAACATTTAGTACATATTAGTCTCTGTTAGGAAAATTTGAATCCTTGTTAGGAGATTCCAACCCTGCTAGGAGTTATGGAAGACAACAGGACCCACTACCCAAACAATTTCAAGGTTAAGACCAATGAACCCACTGTCTGAATGATCTCTGTATTATTCCTTGTATAATAATAGAAATGAATAGTACTTCCTTCCTATGTCCTATCAACTAGACCTCTGCTCCTTTTGATCTTATAACCAGATCAAAAAACTTGCATTCAATAATCCCTTGGATTGCTTACTTGAATTTAGTAAATACTCTGCTCCGTTTCACACTAAAACTAAGATATTTTGCAAAAACCCTTAATAAAGACTAGATAAAATCACCTTTCTAGATACCCTTTTCAGAGTACTTGAAAATTATGGAATTCTTAAGCCCCCAACTTGTCTATACAACACAAGCACATTTTTGGCCTTAATGTGAGTGTTTTAAGGGTTTTGGTGTTGTTTGGTTCAAAAACCTCTTAAAAGACCTTATTAAGACTTTTTCATGGGATTGGAGTTAGTCCTCACCATCTCTTTACTCATAACATTCTTGGATTGATGTATTTATACTCGCAATCCACTCCAAATGCTCATGTGTTGATTTGTGATCCCTAAACAAACATGGTTTGCTTGCTTATGACATCACTCTAATAGTGCTTGTTGTGAAGTTTGAGGGCCCTCCATTAGTGTAGATGAAGTACATGGATCCAATGGTGGTAAGTGGCCCTAAAACTCCATTTTCCACATACAGTCTTGTTCAAACCAGCAGACTGCTAGAACACAAAATAATTTATTTACACATACAAAACATATTGGAAAACAAAAAAATGGCTGAAATAAATTCTAAATAACCTAAAGAAACTTAACTAACACAAAAAGAGAAAGATCTAATCATTTTTCATTCCAAGAACAATAAAAATGCCAAAAATGTCATTAAACTTGTTATACAATCCATACAACCATAAATCTACTTTCTCCAACCATAAAGGAATTCCAAGAGTACTCCAACCTCCTTTAGGTAGTTAAAGATCTCTATCTAATAACTTTCTCTATTTGGGTATGTGCAGGATCATGGTGTACCAAACTATGGCCTTAAGTGGCAGTGAAAAATCAGCAAATCAGGTTTATGTCAACTTGACACATAATTTTGAAGTGGTTATGTACTTTATATCAAAAAGTTGTAAGAAAATAATCTGTAAAAAATTGAACTTCGTTTCTAAACTACCAGGCCTTATCAGGAGAAAAAAATAATTAATTGGTCAAAAGTTTGAATTTTAATGCAGTACTAAGAAAATTTCAGGGCGAAAATAAAAAGTAGGTGTATGTCTGACCACCTTAATCAAAATAAAATCATAATATTTTTTTAATATAATTATAGATATGAAAAGTAGACTCATGCCCAAATGTGATGCATATTTTTTGGTATTTTTATTCCAAATAAATAATTAACTATGAATTTTCTACCAAAACTTTTTTGAAAAAAAAAAAGTTTCGTTTCTGACCACCCTAACTAATAGAAAATTTTACCAAATTTTAATTAATTTATTTTTTTCTTATACTAGCCGAAGTATAGAATGTGACGCAACTTTTAGATTTAAAAAATGTTATACCGTTTGAAAGTTATAGCTATTTTTCAATCAGTATGTCAATCAGCACTTTACAATTATCTTCATTGATAATTAACTAATAAATACTTATCGAACTCAGAATTTGACAGAAATTATATTTAAGGAATCTAGAGATCGATATTAAAAAACCCTTTTCATTTTATTCAATTTTGATCAAAATAATATTGTCAGATGGCTACCCGAAGTCTGAGTATCACTAAAACCCTCTTCAAACATGTCTTTTGGGTTGACCGAGTAGGCTTGGTATTACTAAGCCTAATCAGATATCCGATTTTAAATCGGATATCCGATATGTTGAGGTGGGAAAATTTAAAATCTCAACCCATTTTGGAGGGAAAATTGGGTTTAAACGTCACAACTTATTATTTCTAAATTATTTCACTTATATTACTATGTAAAGATGTATTTTAATATTATATATATCTATATATATATATAATAATGTAATGTAAAGATATAAGATATAACGTAATGCCCCGCCCGAAGATCCTTGGAAACAAGGATTCAAATCAAGCCAAGATTTTTTTTTTTTGACAAGTATGAATGCACGAGACAACCTCATACAGGGATCACAAAGATCGCAATGGAAGACTTCAACATAATCTCGGCAACCAACGAATCTCTGAACGCCACTACCAAACTGACACACACAAACAAAGCCAACAAAGACAACGCACATGATGAGGGCACAAGAAACAACCACTCATCAACAAAACACCAAGCTCGGGTAAAATGCAGAATCCCGAAATTTGGCCAAGCCTAAAATCCTGAAGCCTTGAAAATTGGCTAAGTCTAGATTTCTGAAGCCCTAAAATTTCCTAGAATCCATAACTTATCTCTGAGAGGTTTGAAACCTATCTCAAACGATTTTTCGCATATATTAAAATATATCTTAAGTATATAAAGAATTAAATATACGTCAACTTATACTTAAACGATATATTTTAAACCCCTAGGAAATCTGACTAGGAAGGTGTAAAAACCAAAACGGTGTCCAAAACCAACTTCCAAACTTTCATCCAACAAGCCTAGATAGCCCCTGTTTCTCACGCGAGAAAGAAAACTGGTCTCGAGTTTCGCGTGAGATCTTTCACCGCTTCGCGCGAGAAAGTGTGCACTTCGCACGAGGATTCCTATGTGCCGCGCGAAGATTTACATTCTCGCACAGGAAGTGTATTCTTTTGTGCGAGTAAGAAATAGTCTCACACGAGGAAGAAATAGTCTCGCGCGAGGAAACAAATCAACGTGACACTAAACATAAACAAAAAGCTAAACAAACAAGGAAACCTCCACACCGGGGAGTACCGGATCCACATAAATTGAGGAATGAACACTCGAGAGCACTAACAGCAAGGAAAGAGAAACATCTAACCATCTAAAACATAAAAGAAAAGAACATACTAAAATAAACATTACAATGAACAAAATACATTTCAGAACTAAATAACCAAATAAATGCGCGGTTCCTCCCAACCGTCAATAGCATCATAAGACCATCGTGGGTCCTAGCCATCCCCCACGTGTAACATCCCAAGCCACCAACCAGATCATCGGTACTGTCGTAATAGGGACGTAACTACTAAAACATGCATAATAACAGTATAAGAAAATCTAACATGCTAGTGATAACGCATAAGATAATCTTGCAGTAGATAACATCACCTATCACATGCTAAACAACAGTAAGCAATAGATATACTACTAAAGCAAATCACATCATCTAATCATATGCTAAACATCATAATAAGGGAATGCGCCAAATAAAATAACATCATCTAAACATGATATACAAGCATCCCAATGAAAGCATAAATCACAAGAAAGCATACTTCGGAACCCAAAGTACCAAGTGAAGACATTCAGCAACGGTCACACTAGGACAAAAGATCGTCTCTGTACACCGATCCCTAGCAGTGGTGAAGGTAGCTATGCCTCCCAACCACGTGGCACCCATAGGTCCACACCCACCGTGCTGATGGAGATAATGATCCAACCACAAACACACATAAAACACAACATCCATGGCTAACACTCACGCCAGATAGTATGATGGCTAAACCAAGAACCTAAGACAATGCAAGGAGTAAAGGTCCTAGTCAGACACTCAAAAGGCTACTAAGTAGGGACTAACATCATGGAGAGTCGCTTGGCATCAAAAGGCCCAAGCTTGGATCATCTGGATTCAGCATCCCTCAACGGAATGGCTCGGCACAACATTTTATTATTTTAAATTTTATTACCAGTCACACATTTTCTTTAATTATCACTTATTTAAAACTTCATATCCTCCGCTAACCCTCTGGGCACAATGATCACCAGGCTGCGAGATAGAAGCCCCCTCCATATGCTACCCTACCCTACCCATGCTCATCCTACGAAAAGTGCCCGTGGGCATGCATACTCCCATCCCAACCCCAATGATCATAACTTCCAGTAAATCCACGAAAGATCGGGCCTCGCAAGTCACCCAACAAATGTACGCGCACGTACTCGTGTGTGGCTCACCACCATCACGAAGATCATAACACAAGGACAGGAATGAGAACACAATGCAAAGAAAACACCCAACTGATAGCAACACAGGAAGGATGGATTCTACACAAATCCCAAAGCCAATAAAACCATACATCATTAAATCACTCAATTGGCCTCAATCCGAGAGTATGGATTCTACACAAATCCCAATGATGCAACAAGACCAAACATCATGAACTCACTCAACTGACCTCTATCCGAGAGTATGGATTCTACACGAATCCTAGCGTTCACGAAACAAAAGAAAAGGTCCAACAAAAACCATAACAAGTGTAAAATCACTCAACCGAACACAACGTCGGGAGTACGGATGCAACACGCATCCCAATGCAACATAAAAGTGCAAAAGTGTTCTGACTAATATCCAAACGAATCATCAAGGTCCACGACCCACATTGTGCCAAGAAAACTCGAGAAAATAGTGTGGCATGCAAAACGAGGTAAAAACTCCAAAAATTTGGAAAACTACAAAATTAAAACCCATTTGGCCTTTGGGTTCAAAAACCCCAAAAATCCAAAAATAAATAAAATCAGAAACCGTATGCAAAAAAGACCAGCATAACGGCGTAAAATCCCAAACCCTCATCCCAAAAAATAGGGAAATGTTCATACCCGCCCAACCGGGTAGAACTAACATATAGAAATGGAGGGGAACACTAGTTCTCAGCCTCCAAACAAACAGCTACCAAAAATAGAAGCTAAAATGGAGCAGAAACAATAAAACGGGAAAGCCCTACCTCATAGCCAAAAGGGCAAAACGGGAATCTGAACCTTAAAATAAATATCTCGCAGAAGTAGCTGAAAATCGCGGCAATCCAAGGTTTCTCTGAGCTGGATCCAATGAGGCCAATCTCGCGATGATCCCATGCCCGTAGCTCCCACAATGAACAAAACAGTAAATTCTCATGAAGAAGATTTTGGGTTTTACTCTCCAACTTTCTAATTTGAAAGTGAGAAGTGAGGAATTAAATTCCTTTTTGGATACTTATTCACTTTTTGGGTGAATAATCAATTAGGGCAAATAACCAGCCAACCTAGTTAGATCTCGAATCGACCCAAACAAAAATAGGCTATTCCTATAAATAGGAATTCATCTATGGCAAAGCTGCCAGAAATTAAAATAAATCAATTAAAAAGCCCGAAAACCCAAAAACACATAAATCTCCTAAACAACTTTCGCGACAAAGCGAAACTCTAAATGCACAGACACGCTTACTGGTCTAATCACATAATGCAAATGAGTTCGGATTTAATAATCACCGAAAGGTTTAAATTAAACATTTAATTAAGGATACGTCGACCATACAAGGATGACATTGGTAAAATATGAAAGGCTGAATCACTAACTCCATGTGCCACTGCCAGGGATATAAATCCTGCACACTAAACAACACGATCAAGTGCAATTGCATATAATAGCATAGCCGAAGCAATAAATGTATTAAATCACCTAATTTAACCATTTATTTAATTATATTAAAATAATCTATTTACATCACTCATGTTTGCAAAAGGCATAGCAACGCAGGAATGAAGTAAATAACCATAGCATTAAATCCATCACATAACAAAATCAGAGGTATGTCCAAATACCAGATAACTAGATAACCATATATCATCATAAAATACACTGTCATCTAAAAATGGCATCATCATGTAATATGATTAACTGAACAACATAGTAGTATAACATCTATGATACTGGAATCAAAGAGTAACATCTGACCCTCGGGTCCTCTCAAATGTAAACATAACATGAGTAACAAATATCTCTCTAATTAGAAATGTAACAAGGTAAATGTCCGCAACACATAACCAAAGAATCCAACAAGAATAATCCATTCTAATTACTTAAGCATTTAATAATGATTGATTACTCTTCATAAAAAGGGCATTTAAAACACATAAGCAAACTCAGTCATAAACATGACTAACCACTGCTACAGGAACCTAGTCCAATGTAGCATGGTAAAAGAATATAGTGCAATCTCTGCACACATCTCAGGGTAATCACGGAACCTCATGATACCACATCGATCCTGGTAACCACTTGCACAAACCTCAGTGAACCAAAAATCACATCATGATCTCAAAGATCAGTCAAAAGCATAATCAAAGCAACTGATATAGAAACATAAATCTAAACACCTCAATGGTGTAGACCACTCAGGGTCACAATCATGATCCATCACAACAAAAGATCAGCAAGGTTGCATCCATCAGGATGACTTACAGAAGTCAAATGGGAGAGGCACTACATATAATCTAACAATATATACTAATATATTATGTTAATCTTATTACAATCTATAAATATAATTTATATTATTATTATTTTTACTAAATATAATAACGTAATTTATATATATATATATAAAATACGTATTATATATTATTATATTAATATGTATAATAATATATTATATATATATATAATAACATAATATTTTCATTAAATATAATAAAGTAATACATATATATATGTTATTAATCTATATATAATAATGTAATATTTTTATTAAATATAATAATGTAATATATATATATATAATTATATTAATATGTATGTTATTAATAGATATGTATATTATTAATATATATGAGTCAAAGGGGGTCATAGGTCAACCATTGACCCCCTTTGATGCATTAAATGACGACATATGTCCTTAGGGGTCCTAAGAGCCCTAGGGACATATTACAATGGTTAATATGGGTCAAAGGGGGTCATAAGATGACTTATGACCCCTTTTGATCAATTAAATGATGATATATGTCCCTACGGGTCCTAGGACCCCGAGGGACATATTTGAATCATTCATATGGGTCAAAGAGGGTCATAGGGTGACCTATGACCCCCTTTGACCTATTAAATGATAACATATGTCTCTAAGGGTTCTAGGACCCCTAGGAACATATTCGAATGGATAATATGGGTCAAAGGGGGTCATAGGTCCCTTTGACCCATTAAATGATGGCATATGTCCCTAAGGGTTCTAAGACCCCTAGGGACATACTTGAATGGGTAATATGCGTCAAAGGGGGTCATAGAGTGACCTATGACTCGCTTTGACCAATTAAATGACAACATATGTCTCTAGGGGTCCTAGAACCCCTAGGGAAACATTCGAATGGGTAATATGGGTCAAAGGGGGTCATAGGGTGACCTATGACCCTCTTTGACCCATTAAACGACAACATATGTCAGTAGGGGTCCTCGGACCCCTAGGAACATATTCAAATGGGTCATATGGGTCAAAAGGGGTTTTGACCCATATGAACGACTCAAATATGTCACTAGCAGTCTTAGGACCCCTAAGGACATATTCGAATTATTCATATGGGTCAGGGGGGTCATAGGTGACCTATGACCCCCTTTGACCTATTAAATGACGACATATGTCTCTAGAGGTCCTAGCACCCCTAGGGACATATTCGAATTGTTCATATGGGTCAAAGGGGGTCATAGGGTGACCTATGACCCCCTTTGACCCATTAAACGATAACATATGTCTCTAGGGGTCCTATAAACCCTAGGAACATATTCGAATCGTTCATATGGGTCAAAGGGGGTCATAGGGTCACCTATGGCAACCTTTGACCCATTAAACGACGACATATGTCCCTAGGGGTCCTAGGACCGTTAGGGACATATTCAAATCGTTTATATGGGTCAAAGGGGGTCATAGGGTGACCTATGACCCCCTTTGACCCATTAAATAATGACATACACTTTTGACCCATATGAATGATTCGAATATGTCCCTAGGGGTCCTAAGACCCCTAAAGAAATACTCAAATCGTTCATATGGGTCAAAGGGGGTTATAGGGTGACCTATGATGCCCTTTGACCTATTAAACGATGACATATGTCTTTAGGGGTCTTGGAACCCCTAAGGACATATTCAAATTATTCATATGGGTCAAAGGGGGTCATAGGGTGCCCTATGACCCGCTTTGACCCATTAAACGATGACATATGTCCCTAAGGGTCCTAGGTACATATTCAAATGGGCCATATGGGTCAAATTGACCCATTAAAAGATGACATATGTCCCTAAGGGTCCTAAGACCCCTAGGGACATATTCGAATCGTTCATATGGGTCAAAGGTGGTCATAGGGTGTCTTATGACACCCTTTGACCCATTAAATGATGACATATGTCCCTAGGGGTTCTAGGACCCATAAGGACATATTTGAATCGTTCATATGGGTCAAAGGGGGTCATAGGTCTCGTTGACCCATTAAACGACGACATATGTCCCTAAGGGTTCTAGGACCCCTAAGAACATATTCGAATGGGTAATATGAGTCAAAGGGGGTCATAGGGTGACCTATGACTCTGTTTGACCCATTAAACGACAACATATGTGTCTAGGGGTCCTAGAACCCCTACAGACATATTCAAATGGGTAATATGGGTCAAAGGGGGTCATAGGGTGACTTGTGACTCTCTTTGACCTATTAAACGACAACATATGTCGATAGGGGTCCTCAAACCCCTAAGAACATATTTGAATGGGTCATATGGGTCAAAGGGGGTCATATGGTGACCTATGACCCCCTTCGACCCATTAAACGATGACATATGTCTCTAGGGGTCCTAGAACCCCTAGGGACATATTCGAATTGTTCATATGGGTCAAAGGGGGTCATAGGGTGACCTATGACCCCCTTTGACTCATTAAACGATGACATATGTCCCTAGGGGTCTTGGGACCCCTAGAGACATATTCGAATCGTTCATATGGGTCAAAGGGGGTCATAGGGTGATCTATGACTTCGTTTGACCTATTAAATGACTACATATGTTCTTAGGGGTTCTAGGACCCCTAGAGACATATTCGAATGGGTAATATGGGTCAAAGGGGGTCATAGGGTGACCTATGACTCTCTTTGACTCATTAAATGACAACATATGTTGGTAGGGGTCCTCGGACCCCTAGGTACATATTCAAATGGGTCATATGGGTCAAAAGGGGTCATAGGGTGACCTATGACCCTCTTTGACCCATTAAATGATGACATATGTCACTAGGGGTCCTCGGACCCCTAAGAACATATTCGAATGGGTCATATGGGTCAAAGGGGGTCATAGGGTGACCTATGACCCCCTTTGACCCACTAAACGATGACATATGTCTCTAGGGGTCCTAGAACCTCTAGGGACATATTCGAATTGTTCATATGGGTCAAAGGGGGTCATAGGGTGACTTATGAACCCCTTTGACACATTAAACGACGACATATGTCTCTAGGGGTCCTATAACCCCTAGGGACATATTCGAATCGTTCATATGGGTCAAAGGGGATCATAGGGTGACCTATGACACCCTTTGACCCATTAAACAATGACATATGTCCCTAGGGGTCCTAGGACCCTTAGGGATATATTCGAATCATTCATATGGGTCAAAGGGGGTCATAGGGTGACCTATGACCTCTTTTGACCCATTAAACGATAACATATGTCGCTAGAGGTCCTCGGACCCCTAGGAACATATTCAAATAGGTCATATGGATCAAAGGGGGTCATAGGGTGACCTATGACCCCCTTTGACCCATTAAATGATGACATATGTCTCTAGGGGTCCTATAACCCCTAGGGACATATTCTAATTGTTCATATGGATCAAAGGGGGTCATAGGTCACTTTGACCCATTAAACTATGACATATGTCCCTAAAAGTCCTAAGACCCCTAAAGATATATTTGAATCATTCATATGGGTCAAAGGGGGTCATAGGATGACCTATGATGTCCTTTGACCCATTAAACAATGACATATGATGTTAGAAGTCCTCAGACCCCTAGGAACATATTCGAATGGGTCATATGGGTGAAATGGGGTCATAGGGTGACCTCTGACCCCCTTTGACCCGTTAAACGACGACATATGTCTCTAGGGGTCCTAGAACCCCTAGGGACATATTTGAATTGTTCATATGGGTCAAAGGGGGTCATAGGGTGACTTATGACCCTCTTTGACCCATTAAACGACGTCATATGTCTCTAGGGTTCCTATAACCCCTAGGGACATATTCAAATCGTTCATATGGGTCAAAGGGGGTCATAGGGTGACCTATGACACCCTTTGACCCATTAAACAATGACATATATCCCTAGGGGTCCTAGGACCCCTAGGGACATATTCGAATTGTTGATATGGGTCAAAGGAGGTCATAGGGTGACCTATGATGCCCTTTGACTCATTAAACGATGACATATGTCTCTAGGGGTCCTATAACACCTAGAGACATATTCGAATCATTCATATGGGTCAAAGGGGGTCATAGGGTGACCTATGACACCCTTTGACCCATTAAATTATGACATATGTCCTTAGGGCTCCTGGGACTCCTAAGGACATATTCGAATTGTTCATATGGGTCAAAGGGGGTCATAGGGTGCCCTATGACCCCCTTTGATCCATTAAATGACAACATATGTCTCTAAGGGTCCTAAGGACATTCGAATGGGCCATATGAGTCAAATGGGGTCATAGGATGACCTATGACCCCCCTTTGACCCATTAAACGATGACATATGTCCCTAGGGGTCCTAAGACCCCTAGGGACATATTCAAATCATTCATATGGGTCAAAGGGGGTAATAGGGTGTCTTATGACATCTTTTGACCCATTAAACGATGACATATGTCCCTAGGGGTCTTAAGACGCATAGGGACATATTTGAATCGTTCATATGGGTCAAAGGGGGTCATAGGGTGACCTATGACCCCGTTTGACCCACTAAACTACGACATATGTCCCTAGGGGTTCTAAGACTCCTAGAGACATATTCGAATGGGTAATATGGGTCAAAGGGGGTCATAGGGTGACCTACGACTCTCTTTGACCCATTAAATGATAACATATGTCTCTAGGGGTCATAGAACCCCTAAGGACATATTCGAATGGGTAATATGGGTCAAAGTGGGTCATAGGGTGACCTATGACTCTCTTTGACCCATTAAACAACAACATATGTCGCTAGGGGTCCTCAGACCCCTATGAACATATTCGAATGGGTCATATGGGTCAAAGGCCCATTAAACGATGACATATGTCTCTAGCGGTCCTAGAACCCCTAGGGGCATATTCGAATTGTTGATATGGGTCAAAAGGGGTCATAGGGTGACCTATGACCCCCTTTGACCCATTAAATGACAACATATGTCTCTAAGGGTCCTATAACCCCTAGGCACATATTCGAAGTGTTCATATGGGTCAAATTGGGTCATAGGGTGACCTATGACACTTTTTGACCCATTAAATGACGACATATGTGCCTAGGGGTCGTAGGACCCCTAGGGACATATTCGAATTGTTCATATGGGTCAAAGGGGGTCATAGGGTGACCTATGACACCCTTTGACCCATTAAATGATGACATATGATCGGACATATTCAAATTGTTCATATGGGTCAAAGGGGGTCATAGGGTGCCCTATGACCCCCTTTGACCTATTAAACGACGACATATGTCCCTAAGGGTCCTAGGGACATATTCGAATGTGTCATATGGGTCAAAGGGGATCATAGGGTGACCTACGACCCTCTTTGACCCATTAAACGATGACATATGTGCCTAGGGGTCTTAGGACCCCTACGGACATATTCAAATTGTTCGTATGTATATTTGTTAAAAAATGAAAGGATATATATATGGTATTTATACTATTTTATGAAAATAATAATAATAATATAAATAAACATTAAATATTAATATTATCATATCTATAGTAATAATAATAATATATATATTAATACTATATTGTAGCATAATAATAATAATATAAATAAACACTAAATATTTACACTATTATATCTATAGTAATAATATTAATTCTATTATGGGTATAATAATATTGATACTATAGCTATATTAATACTATATATTAATATTACTATATATTAATAATATTATATATTAATACTATTGATACTTTATATTAATACTACTATACTATTAGCTTAGTAATAAACCAAAGTCAAAAAATTATAGCAATTTTTGATTTTGATAATATTAATATAATTATGACAAAAGAGGGAAATTATAGCAAGTTTTTCCTCTAAAAATTCACTTTGCAATATCAGATATCCGATTTAGGATCGGATATCCGATTTTACTGGCACCAATTCTCAATAATTTCCTGTCCCTGCAAACTCGACAACATCACTTTTCCACTTTTTTTTTCATGGGTTTTGAAAAAAGTCGCGTTTTGGGGCCCAACTAATAAAAAGAAATTCAAAAATATCACCTTAGGTGTTTGAATTTGTCATCTAAATGGGGAGCAGCAGTCGTCGAAAGGATAAACGCAAAAGGAAGATATCTAATGAAGCCATTGCGACATATAGAGAAAGAGACAAAATGGAACACCGAAGAAAAAGACAAGGTATGCTAGATAGTTAGTAATTGTCTTTTGTTAGAGTGAGTTTAATTTATGTATTGAAATAGTAATTTTTGTGTTTAGAAAACTGTAGTGAGTGCTAGTTTGGTGAGGAAGCAATGTTGATAGAATGCATAAGGATGACTAAATAGAGTAAAGAGGGAGAAAATGACTCAGTATTGGTCCAATCTTCGAGAGGACCTATAACCAGTAAGATATGGATGCAAGCACATGATACACATTTGGCACATAAAACAAATTGTTTATTCCATAAGTTGTGTAACTAATGTGTTGAATGATGGATACTATCAATGCAAGTGGCCCCTTCTCCATCATGTAGACTTTGAAGCTACCTTTGGGGCATATCTTTTCTAATTTCCAATGGTTAGATTTGATATAGTGTGGTAGATAAGTGCACATTTTCTTATTTGACTAAGGGTGCTCATGTGATGAGTACTAAATCTAAATTCTCTAGATACGTGTGTTCAATCGATTAAGATATACTACACTTCCACACCATATAGTAATTGTCACATTAATATATATTGTAATGATTAATGAATGTGTGTACATTGGTAATGAGGATAATAAGTAATTCTGATCCCCTTCCCTTACATGCTAGAATCACAACCTAGTCCATATGATACAACCGACAAACCCTAATAGAATATTAGTATCAGAGGCTTGTTAGGATATGAATTACCTCACTAACTTGAACTAGACTGTCATCCAATCTATTTGAAAACCACCTGTGACTAAAATTTTAACACCTTCACACTATCCACATGAGTCTTGAACTCCTATTCAATGATAACCTTGTTTTACAATATGTAATTTCTTATGCGACTTCATAAGCTACAAAAAAAATAAAAAATTGTTGTGTTTTTACTAGTAAAATTTAGGGCATGACACATGATCCACGATAAATTGAACAATACTAGATACTAAATTAATATGTATATCATTGTGCACATAAATGACAAAAATATATATCAAAAGAAATGTATCCATAGACAAAATTTTACACAAATATATATCAAAGATCATGTATCCATAGACAAAGTACTCAAATATATATATATATCAAAATACATAGATCCATATACAAAATGTGGCTGACCCTGCCATCAGAATGTGTATAATATCAATGTTTCTGTATACAATGTGGCATATGCCATCTCAAAATGTCTCATGATGCATCCTACCAAAACTATACTATCCTAGGGTGCTGGTGGATGATCAAAATGCAGCCTCTTCACTACACTAGGTGGATCGGATGGCTCCTATATAAACAAAAAAGGAAAACCCAAAGTTAGACTACTAAATTTATATGATTCTACGTATCTAACATTGAATTACTCAAATGCATAATGATCTTTTCCATAATGGAGATTAATACTATCAAAATTTCATAATAAATACCTCTCTCATCAACCTCCTGCGCCAATCAGGAGTCCTCTTGTATGCCCTCAGCAATGCTGGTACCTCTCTGATTGTGGGTTGTATATGTTCAAATACCTTTGTTATATGAATCTACAATTTAAACTATAACATTATAATTCATAGCATGCTAAATTTATAACATATTTAATCATGAATTCAAACTACAACTTACTATTGTAGGCTCCTCCTCAAGAGTGAGTGGCTGCGTCATCAAATCTACATAACTATCCCGTCAAACCTCATGTGCACTAGGAGTCTCCTATGAGATACAAAATAGTAGTTGTTAATATCACGAAAATTAGTTTTGAATTTATTTATGAAGATAAGTGATGTAGGAGCATCCCATGCTCATCAGGGGAACATTGAATATCCAAGGCATTACAGAGGTCATGGAACATCTCTTGAAGTTAATTGGGCAATCCTTGCACCAATTATGGCTCATGGAAGCATACAAAGTTATAATGTTGGACTCATATGTGGAAAAAAGTTGTAATTGGGCATGAGATAGGATTTTAGGATTTCATATGGTAGATGAGTCATTTGATAGGTTCATGTAGGTTGTCATGATCATATCTTGTCATTAGACAAGTCAAAACGTTCTAGAATTGAGTTTTGGGGTTTGAACAAGAAAGCCCTGGTTTTTAAGCCATTTTAAGAAGGGTTTTGAAGTTTGGGTGTTTAGGAGTGTGACCAAGACCTATAATCTTGAAAATCCTTAGTGTGCTAGTCCTTTTGTTGAAGCCTTGGCGTGTCTTATTCCTCCTTGTGTGTCCTAGAGTTGAAAGGTACATAAGTGGTGTCCAAAGATTTCTTGGTGAGGAAAGAAAGAGAATCAGTGAGTTGGCCCTTGGGAAGGAAGAAAACTTGTTGTGAAAATGCCTCCTAAAAATCAAATGGCTAGAGAACTTGAAGAATTGAGAGAAGAGTTGGCAAAAGAGAAAAGAGAGAGGAGAGAACTTGAAGCATCTAGAGTGAGGGAAGAAAGACAGATGAGAAGAGAGAGGCTAAAGCTTATGTCAAGGATAGAATCCTTAGAAAAGGAAAGGCAAGAACCTAGAGGAGAAGAGGTTAGATGAAGAAATCATGGAGAGAACCATGAAGAAGAAGAGGTTGGTAATGCAAGGCAAGAGCATGAGACAACAGATGATCCTGAAGAAAGGAGATTTATGAGAATCATTAAGGTAGTACAAGGTAATGGTGGGAAGAACCATATTGATTTTCCAATATACCAGGGTAAAATGGATAGTGAAGAAGTGCTAGGGTGGATAGAGGCCCTTGAGAACTACTTTGATCTTGAAGACATAGAGGCAGATAAGAATGTAAAAGTAGCAACAACAAGACTGAGAGGAACATCACTCACTTGGTGGACTAGTGTTTAGAATGAGAGAGAGGAAAGGTGGTGTAGGGCACCTAACCTATGTGGCAAGGGGGAACAAGCATCTATGTTGTCGGACACCTTGCCACTCCATGAAAGCGAGGATTCAAGTAGATTAGGAAGTTGGAATAAAGGTTTGGTCCATATTTTACAATTTGGTCTATGTTTTTTAATAAAGGAACTTGTAAGGCCCACAAGCATTTTGGTGTGGTTATAAACCAAGTGACTCCATGGGACCAAAAGGCCTTAGAATAGGGTATTTAGAGTCTAAACAGTATTAGTAAAAAGTGGTTGTTTGTTTGTTTTATGGTTGGGAACACCTATATGGTTGTTCCAATGGTCATGTAGACCTTTATATATGTCATATGTGATCTCAGTTGAAAGGGGGAGATCAGAGTGTATGATGGTTTGGAGAAAAAACAATAAAAACTTCAATTTTCTAGAAATTTACTGGTAATCACTCAGGTGTTACATTGGTACAGATCCATACATAACTTTTATGATTGCTAAGTATATGAAATAGTTGCAGGGGTGAGTTAGGAAACTTTTGGTTTTGGTTTGACTCAAAAAGGAGTTGGGGTTTAAAAGTTATCTTCATTTTAGTAGAAGGTGGTCTGAAAAGCCTTGTTTCCTAGACCCTTCCACAAATGCATCCCTAACTTGCATTCCCGCTAGTGGAACCCTCTAAAACTGAGGGATATGCAAGTTAGGAGACTAGGCAACATAATGCCAAAGGTTGGAGCCTGAAGAGAAGGGCAACTATTTTTCCAAGTCGGCCCTAGGTCAAGCAAGCCCATGTGCTTGACTAGTTTTTGCAAGGTAATTGGTGAAAGTCATGGTTGCAAGCACTTTTGATCAGTTTGAGTACTGGAGTTGGATGCATTGACTGTGTTGGAGATTTCCTTAAGTGTTTTGGGTCTTGGGAACCCACCTTGCCCATTCTTCCTTGAAGCCCTAGCCTAACTTGATCAATTAGGCCTAGGTACCAAGAAGCAGTTTGGAGGGTGCTGGAGCAAGATCAGCCCAAAAGCTTTTGGATTCTTAGTAGGTGCCAAGAAGGGTGTTTGGACCTATGGAGAAGTCCCTATGCTATTAAGGGATATTGGGAGAAAAGTGTAAAGAAGCTAATTGGAAGGCTACAAGGTTTGTAAGCCTAGAAGTGCAAAGGTGTGTTGGGAGTTTGGTGGAACCAAAAAAATTGATGAGTTTGGGTTGGAATAGTATGTCCATGATTGTCTCCATTTTTGGTGACAGTTGGTGAGGCTTTTGAAGTGGGATTGCCTTGTTTGTCTTGGAGGTTGAGTATACCCGGAGTGGGTAAGAGGACTTGTGAGAAGTCCTAGAATCCTAAGTTGGATTGTGACAACCATTTATTAGCTTGTGGAAGGTAGTTGTTGCAGACTCTGCATCAAAAGGGGATTGAATAAGATTTCAAATTAGGAGAGAATGAAGACCATTGTGAGAAATCAATTCTTGCCATCTAATTTAGCAATCCAAATTTAAAGATAAGAAGGAACAATTTGAAACAGAGGGATATGGATGTCATGTCCTATACTGAGAAATTCCATACCCTGAGTATTAGGGGAGGACTAGAAGATAAAGATGAGAAGGTGGCTAGATACATTAATGGCCTCAAGTACAATATTCAAGATGAAATAGGATTAAATGTACCAAGGACACTTGGAGAATGTTTACAGTTTGCAATCCGGGTAGAGGAGAAGTTGAAAAGAAAGAATGAGAGGCAAGCAAATCAGAGAGGAGGTGGAACAATGAGAGGAAGAGGTGTAAGAAGTCAGTTTGACACTTCAAACAATCAAGACAAAGATAAAGGAAAAGAGATTACATCTGAGACAAGAGGAAGTTTCAGGGGAGGAAGATTTGGAAGTGGAAGAGGTAATAGTGTTTTCACAGGTAAATGCTTCACATGTGGAGGAGTAGGCAATCAATCCTACAAGTGCCTTGAGAAAGGTGTGGATTTTAGGAAGGAGGAGAGGAGAGTCACCTTGACCCAAGGAGAAGAGGAAGAAAAGAGGTACGATAATGCAGACCCTGAACTTGAAGGAGCATCTTTGATGGTGAGAAGAGGACCACAAATGCAGTAGCAAAAGGAGACCAGACCATCCATTTTCAGGAAAAATTGCATGAGCCATGGTAGTATTTGTAAGATGATAATAGACTCTAGTTCCTTTGATTATTTAGTGTCTTATGAAATGTAAATAAACTAGGATTGAAGAAGTACTCTATTGATAGACCATATAGGGAATTTTGGGTCAGTGATGGACAAAATATTGTTGTAAGGGAGCAAGCAATAGTGGATTTCTCTATAGGAGAATATAAAAGATCAAGCTATATGTGATCACATTCTAATGACATGCTGCCATGTAATCCTTGGAAGGCCTTGGCAAGCCTCAAGGAACACTATTCATTTTGGCTCATCAAATTTTTATATAGTACACAAAGATGGTGTGAAGTTTAAGCTAAATCCTTTGATTGTTCATGATGAGGAACGAGTTATTTGTTTTGGCAAGAAAGATTTTGTGGACTTGTAGGAGCAGAGGGAGAGTAAACATGATATGAAAGATCTGCCACTGAAGCCATCTCTTTTGGTTATGAAGGATGAGATTGTTCAAGACAAAACTCAAAATTTTGCTTACAAGCAGATAGTGACAATAGAAGGAGTGATGATAGGAATAGTATGGTGTCCTTTGGTGATGAGAGTGAACAAAGAAGTGAACATATCCATGGAGGATAAGAGATAGGGTCAGCATGACCTCAAACAACAAGTTATTCAGCCTTTTTCAAGGATAAAACATGACTGTTCACAATCAGCAAGCAGTAAGGTTACCATGACTGGTAACAAGGATCCAATGCTTTTTGTTTCTAATGATTTGTATGCAGGTGTGCAGGGTAATACATTGCAGGTGCAAAGTTGCAAACATCCCTCTAGAAGAATGGGAGGAAAGAAGATAGTACCCCTTAACTCTTGGGATAAGAGTTGCTTTGAAGGTGGGGTGTTTGGTGCAGGGGCACCTATTAAATCATCTAAGAGAGCCTTGGTACCAGATGAAGATAGAGGATCAAAGACATCATTGATTGTTAATTGGGATATATTAAAACCAATAATAGAATTATGTAATAAAAAATGTACTTTGAAAGACAAAAGTCCTAGTAAGGACCTCAGGGAAACATGATGTAAAATGGCCAAAAGAGCCATATGGGGTAGTCTTAGGATAGTTTCATACTTAGTTGCATTTAATAAATCCATATGACCAATTTTGAGTCAATGGAATAGTTTGGAAAGTTAGGGAATGCATAAAAACTATAGTTTGAAATTTGAATTTCAAATTCAAATGGTCATATTAGTTTTGGAGGGAAAGTAGTAATTTGGTATTTGTTTGATTAAATAAACCTTTGTAACCAACTTGGTCAGTTGGACAGGTGCATATAAGCCTATTTAAGTTGTTATGAACATATGCAAGACATGAATAATTATTGGTACAGAAAAAATCATAGAAATTGTATAGAACAACAATCATACTTTCCTCTACATCAATTAAAAAAATAAAAAATAAAAGATACATATACATACAATGGGGCTCTCTGTGCGAATGAAAATCCTTGATGATCTAGGATGCTGAATTTGTACAGGCTCATCGCCAGTAGCCACACCCTATACACAATAAAGAATGTAGTTAAATGAGATTACCACAAAAATTTTACAAGAATGCATCAATATTTAATCAATTAGAAAACATCTAATTACCTTTCCTTTGTCAATGCATGCTGGTTCACCCCCCGCACTTTGTCCCCCCGGGGTAGGTGGTATCTGCAAGATAAAAGAAAGATTAGCAACCATATATGCTACAATATCAAATAGAAAAAAAAAATGCGAACACAACATAATGTACCATAGATGTCTTAAGGCCAAATGAAATGGCTGAGAGTGTAGCATCATCTATCTGTCTAAGCTCCTCCTCGGTCATCAACTAAACATGAATGAAGATCACATACATGTAAAAGTTAGTATGGCTTAAAAATTAAAATTAATCTATTATAAAAATTAACTTTAAATCACATATGTCATAACAAAAAAATGTATACACGTATCGACACCGAATTAGTCCATGCCTCTGCATTCCCCTCCTCTCTCGCATCAGGGTCTGTAGCCTTTGCACGTGCGTTTGGTGTATCCTCATCTAATACAAAATGATACTTAGGAAGATCACCTATGGGACCCAGGAAAATATTCTTACATGTAATGCAATTGTGAGGCACACAAACGTGTGATGAGCTAGCCGATGATGAACTTTCACCAACATCATCAACACGAGGAGGCATGACTGACCTAGCCTGAGATATCATTAGGCTACTCAGCCTATGAATGGCTTTGATGGTCTGAGAACTAGCCTCTACCATAATATTTGGATGCTGCACTAAAGGAGGGGGGGAGATATTGGCGGGGGGAAGTGCCAAGTTTCTTCTGCTGGGAAGAGGGTCTATCCTGAGGAGCTCCTAGTCCTAAGCCCATGTTGGGCTTCATGCTCCAATAGTTCACTTTAAGTTTCAACACAAATTCTGCATATAATTTTCTAAGGAAATAAAATGGTATGTCTAAATTGCCATGTGGAGAGATATCAAAGACCATCCACCAACAGTCCCAAAAATTTGCACATATGGCATCATTTGTGCACCATTTAATCGATAGTTTGGTTTTTTTTGGGTCAAATAGTATACCCATTTTTGGGTTAGGAAAAAGGCTAGCCAAATCATCTTTGGTTATGTTGAGGGCTGCGACCTCATCATAATCCAAACCATCATCAAACATCTAGTGCATTTCATCCCGCCAACAAAGAGTGACATTTTGTTGGTTTGTAAGGGTTTCAATGTTATCCACTATGGTGTTTAACGTGGATAACATAGGAGCCAGTGCAGGTACATTATTGTATGTTCTATGCAAACCTCTCAACTCAGTGAGATTTTCATTTATCAAATCCTCAATTCAAGGAGGGTTTTGAGGAGGTAGAGGATCATTTGGTGGAGGGTTTTGTGGGGATACTAGATCGTTTGGTGGTGGGTTATGAGGAATATTATTCCCTGCCTCAGTGTCATCATTTTGATCAACCATTCCTATTGAATTGCAAAACGTAATATATATTAAAAAAAAATCTAAATTTTAACCATTTTTGTCAAAAAAACCCTAGATTCAACTAAAACAAACAAAATCATGTTAAAATCATTTTATTTAATCCAATGTACAGGTATCAGATATCCGATACTATATCAGATATCCGATATAACATCGGATATTCGATATGGCACAATAACATAAAATGAGTACAATATATATAATATAACATATAATATATAATATATATTACATTTTATATATTTTTATATTATATTTTATATTTATTATATTAATTTACTATATATTATAATATAAAATATTATATTATATAATAATATTATTATAATTTATAATATATTATACTTTTTTATTATATATTATATTATAAGATATTACTTTTTATTATTATATTATATCTTATATATATATTATATTACATTACTATATATTATAATATATGAAATATTATATTATACTATTATAATATAATACATTATAATATTATTATTATAGTATAATATTATACGATTATAATATAATAATAATAATATTATTATATTATAGTATAATATTATACGATTATAATATAATAATAATATTATTATTATATTATAGTATAATAATAATTATATTATTATTATTATTTAATATGATATTATTATTATATCTTATTATTATTTAATAATAATATTATATTAAATAATAATAATATCATTAAGTAAATATTAATATTAAATAATAATAATAATATTTAATAATATATCATACTATTATATGATTATAATTATTAGTTGGATATTTTATTTAAAATCGGATATCCAATGTCAAATTGGATATCCATTATCATATCGAATATCTGATAAGGCTCGGCTTAACCTTCCAAGTTTGGTTCCTGGATAGGTAAAAAAAAGTCATAACGGATTTTGAAGCGCTTTTAGTGTCTTCAAACTTTTTTTTTTCACATCACCACTTTTTGGCACACCATGATCCTGCACATACCCATTTGCAAGAAATTTGCAAAAGTTATCAAATGACAACTTTGTAAAAAAATGAGCAATTTTTCCCAAATTTGCATGTTTGCTTCTCAAACTTGCTCCATGGGCTACCAACCTATGCAAAAGGTCTTAGATAGGTTAGAAAAAAACTAATAATGTCCCCCAAACACCTATTTGGCCTTTCTATCCCTAAAAACCCAACAAAGCTCAATAGAGCCAGATGAGCAATTTTAGCAACATTGTCATTTTGGGCTCTTTGAACCTATTTAACCTCACCTTAGGATCAATTTGGTACCCTTATTGACCTAGTGTTGTGGCTAACATCACTACAAGCCAAAAATAATAAGAATCCCTAGGTCTGCCCTTAGCCTACCTAGGTGAGTGCTCCTACACAAAATACTAGGGCTTGCACATCCATTGACATCATCAATCAACTATCCTTTGTAACTATCTAACCACACATCTTCTCATTACATCTTAGATGAAAGATATTGTAAAAACATTATAAACTACTTTCCAAGCACTCTATCTCTTAATCTCTCTTTGTAAATTAGGTACAACTTCTATACATCTTCAAATTACGTGTTGTACATTGAACCACATCATCAAGAAACTATACTAATCATGTTCATGGCCATGCATTGTTAGAAATAATGGATCACAAATATAATTGAGAGGGGAGGGGGGTGAATTAATTATATATTAATCTTGAGCAATTCTTAAATATTCAACCAAGTAAACAATAATCATAAAGAAATGTGCATACATAATATCACTAGATATCTTGACTAGGGAAACCCTTAATCAAAGGGAAAATCCCAGTGGGAATGATGCCCACAAAATAACGTGCTAATCTGAATATTCCTTGTTAGAGGATGGACCCTATTAGGAGTTTTTTACAACATTTAGTACAAAGAGTCTTTGTTAGGAGACTTTGAATCCCTATTAGGAGAATCAAACCCTGTTAGGAGTTGTAGAAGACAACTGAACCCACTGTCCAAACATATTTAGGATCAGATCAACAAACCCATTGTCCAATTGATCTTGGTACTATTACTTTCAGAATAATAGATGTGAAATAATCTTTAACCTCTTCCTCTATCTAGTATGTTGGACCTCTTCACCTTGAGATCATGTAATCAGATTTGGAACTCTGAACCCATCAACAGTAACCCTTGAGGTCACACATTAGCAGATTACTTTGCTCCTCTACTTCAAAATTCACAATTCTTTTATGCTTCTTGATCTCCAATAATGATGATCTAAAATTCAAAAAATATCTTTCCTTTATACCACACTCAATATTAATTTCCCCGAGTCAACTCCATACTTTGTTATAAGTTAATTAAATGAAATACACATTTAATTAATGTTTTCGGCTCACAGTTATACACAAACTTTCACATGTGCAACTTTTATACCTGCGTATTCACTAACATCATCAGTGGTCAGCATACTACTTGGTTATTTGCACAACCCTTCATTCCAAATGTAATGTGCTATATTGATCATACAATAGAAACTATTTTCCCAATGCTCTATTTCCCTATGATTCTCTATAAATCATTAATAACTTCCATATGTAGTCAATTCAGGTTCTGCACACTTTCCCACATGTCACATACATGTTTTAGTATATGCTGGTAACTATGCATGAGCAGATACACAATGCATTATCCTTAATACAAAAATCATAGTCTACTACTCTGCCAAATTTTTACTAACTTAGTACTATGTTTTCATCAATGGAAAATATAATTATAAATCACATCAATGTTCTGCAATACTCCCCCATAGAATTAGCATACATGCTAACAATCTCCCCCTTTGGCATTGATGGCAACATAGATGAAAAACATCTAGTTCCAAGAATACCAACAAGTCTCTTCATCACTCAAGTTTCTTTATGCAACACTTCTCCCCCATAGTACAAAATTTCTCTAATGTTTTTCATGTCACTCTCTCCCCCATTGACATCAATGTCAAAGATTATGCGAAAATTGATCATACAGTAATCTCTCAACACGACCACAAGCCGGTCTATTTCTTTACAACTTTTGCATATAGTTCTATAAACAACACAAGTGTCTAAAGACACTATTGCACACCAATTACCTATTTCCAAGAGTCCTTGACTGACTCTATTCATCACAGATACTCTCCCATTGAGGAAGAATCAACATACAATCCATTCTAATAATGGTGCTGTTTACCCTAGATTGATGCAAGTTTTGACAACTTTGGAGGTAACATCCTAAAGATGGAAGTCTATAAATTGGGAATGACTATTAAGAACTAGAAGATTGAAATATAGCTTGCCCCACATCAACTCAAGGAGGCAAGAAATGAATTGCATCATTTATTGGAAAGAAGGAAGGAATTGGTCATTTAACAAAATGATACTCAATATCAGGATGAAGACACTAGTGGCTTTTTTGAGAATAGAAACTTAAATGAATTAGACATAGCTATTGTAGATCTAATGGAAAAGAAAAATTCCCTAAATGACGAAGTCAGGAATCTGAAAAGGGAACAAGAAACACAGTCAGTATTGCTATGTGAGAAAACTAAACTAAGAGAGAAAGCTAAAGAATATAGAGTCATGATTGAAGAAGAAAAAAGACTACAAGCTAATAGAATTGAGGAGAAGTCATCAGATGTGCAAAAGTTATTAAGCATTCAATTGGATCTAATAAATCAGCTGATGATTACAAATCAAGAATTGAATAGGAAAGACATTGAGATAACAACTTTGGAAACATAGAATACCCTACTATAGAATGAATTGAAGATTGAGAAATAAAATCTTAACAAGCCTAGTAAAGCCATAAAGTATTTTGAAAAAATGATGGAAGCACCAAGGTCAAACAATGACACTACTAGTCTGGGATATTCTACTATTGAGAAAGGAGAATCATCTAGAAGTGGTAAACAAAGGAACTACAAAGGTAAGAACATCAAGCCCACTTGTCATTACTGTGGAAAATTGGGTCACACTGTTGAGATAATGGGTGTTGCACACATTGCATAATATTGTTATTATTTTATTTTATTATGTAATGTTGTGCCTAGATGGACGTGCAACATGTAAAGATTCCCATGGAATATTCTTGATGAGTTGTATTGTAACATTGTGATAATATTTTATGTAATTATTTAATATTGGGGGAAAAGAATTAAATGCCCAATATTAAATGTGGGGTAAGTGGGTTCGGTAGCACATGGTTTTAGCACATGGTTTATGTAATACCACTTGGTGGTTTTGTGGGACTTGCTACTATATAAGCAGCCACAAGGGTAGTTGTTGTAGACAAGAGAAGAGGAAAGAGTGACAAGAAGACAAAAGGCAAGAGTCGAGCGGAAAAAGGCTTGACAGGTTAGCCAAGGGAGCATTTGTGAAGGTTGAAAGCATGGCATGGGATGTGTGGATTCATGCTTGTTCACATAGTTTGCTCGGTTGTGGCTATGGCCATGAAGGCTTCCATGGTTGTATGGCAATGATATTTTTTGCTGAATAATACATGGTGATGGATGCTTTTGGAGGCTGGGTTTTTTCCCTCAATGAGGGTTTCCCAGGGTATATCTTGTGTCACAATTTTGTGGGTATGTTGTCTATTCTCTTGCATGTAGATTTTTTCCGTATTTATTTTAAATCTATTATGGGTTATGTGGAAACGGTTATATTCTTTGTTGCCAAGTTTCCTTACAAGTGGTATCAGAGCTATGGTTTTATTATTGTAACCCTAGATTGAATCCATGGGAATGCATGAGAGGATAAAAGAAAGGGCAAGATATATGAATGATTTATTGCAGATCTGAAGGTTTTGGATTTGCTGTTATGATGGGATGTTAAAAGATTTGGGCATGTGAAATTGTTGGACAAAAATATTTTTTCGGATGTTTCATTTAAATGAGGGTTTTGGGGGTAGCTTGCATAAATGACCTCTTGGGTAAAAACAGACCTCACCATTGGATCCGGGTCGACATTTTCATAAATTTTGATATATAATATGCCTTAGTTTGGCCATGTTCAGAGGAAATGAAAGAGTTTTTTGGTTTCAGCCCATGATGGCCGTCAAATTTAATCCCGTCGGAATTTTCGTCACTAAAAAAAAATTAAAAATGAAAAATCGTACTGAAAATGGTAAAAAGACTGTCTTAGTAAAACGGCCATAACTTTCTCTCAGAATATCAGATTTCAGAGTTCTTATAGGCGTTGGAAAGCTAATTCAGAGCACTACAAGATGGTGTAGGTTTGGTTCTATGATTTTGAAATTTTGTCAGGTTTTAAGAGCCCTAAAGTTAAATGTTATTTATTTTGAGCACAAATTAGGGCATAACTTGGGCATACGGAGTCAGATTTTGGACTTCGAGTAGTCAACGGAAAGCTCTTGGAGAGCTCTACACATTGATTCAGATTTGGTGCAGGTTTGGCATGATTTATTTGTTGATATATTTATCTGAACAGCTTATAGATATATTTTGACTATGGTAACATTGTGAGTTTATGGCATTGGAGATTTAAGATTTGATGTCATTGTATACTCAGTTCATATTTTAGATTGGTCTCATGATGATATGGTTATCAGTGTTTGGTTTGGATATGCATGATGACTTGTTGGGTCTACAAGTTGTGCAGTGTTGTAAGCGGTCTATACTTACAGGTTGCATTTATAGCTTGGTTATGGGTTGTCTTTGCCCATTGATCTTTCATTATTGATGCATATTCAGATTGGTGGCTTGGATTTGGGTTGTCTATGCCCTAAGTCACATGATTTACTATTTTTTTCATGTAGAAGGGATGAGATGTTGTTACCAGGTACAGTCATGGCAGTGGATTGTGGTTGACTATTTTATGCTAACAGGTTGGACTTTGAGAGCCAGATGCTCAGTTCATGGATGTGATCATGGTGCCATGGATTTTGGCATGACATGATTGGTTATACAGGTACATCCTTGATGTTCATTAGCTTGGATTTTCTGATTTGGTTATGGTGGTATATCTTCTTGGTTGTTAGAGGATGGTTTTTTCATCATGATGTCATGGATAGCTTGGATACACGGTTTAGTGGGAGCTTGTGACAGTGATGGGGTGACAGTGCAGGATTAGTTCCTGGTTTGGTTTATATCTTCTTGGTTTGGAGAGGATGGATTTTATGATGCCATAGGTGACTTGGTACCATGGTTGAGTGGGAGTTGTTGGCATTGATATATTTATTGAGTGTTTGCAGATGTTGGAGGTTTGTCTTAGATCCTGTTGCTGCAGAAGCGTCTTTGACATTTGCATGGTGCACTTGTTATCTTCATGGTGTTTGAAGATGGTTAGATCTTGAGGACTCATGGAGTTCTTGGTTATCTTCATGGTATGTGGAGATGGTTCTTCCTGGTATGTGGAGATGGTTTTCTTCATGGTGTGTGGAGATGGTTGCATCTTGAGGACTTACAGGGTTCTTGGCAAAGGTGTGGTTTATGCTTTTATCTGGCATGTTATCCTTGGTGTGAGGATAGTTTCATTATTATGTCATGGTATACTCTTGATACGCGTTTAGAGTTGTGACATGTTATGTTATTTTCATATGGAGCATGTTATCTCTTTAGTTGAGATGGTAAGATCATGTTGTCATGTTTATGTTCCTGAGGCCATGGTTGGAACTTTGACATTGATCTTGGTTTAGTTTCTTGGTATTGAGTACACTAATCATAAGCTGGATACTTCATGATATTGCTATGTTGCATTTGGAGTTGGCATGGATTGATTGGTTACAGGTGCTCATGGATACTTAGAGATGGTGGTGATGCTGATTTCTCTTGGATTAGAGAAATATTTGTTGGGATGGTTGATGGTTTCAGCAGGAAGTCCGAGCGGCAGTCACCTGATATGGACTTGAGAGGAGATTGTTCTTAGATGAGTCTTGGTTGGAGACTTGGGTATCTTGATGAGCATTCTCATTCCCCACTCTTGGTCTACTCGGTAGTTTGCTACTTGAGAGGTATAGCCCATTGTTTTTTTCTCAAGTACATTATATTTATGCTTGTCTTTCATGGATATGGATCTTGAGCTATGGTACATGAGTTAGTTCTGGAGGGTTCATTTGAGAGATGGTTAAGCATTGGTTATCTCCATGTGCATATGTTGTTATGCTGGTTGAGTTTGGGAGATGGTTTTATTGGGCATATTCCTTGGATTAGGAATGGTTATTCCTTGGTTTAGGAATGGGTTTATTGAGTTTGATCTTCTTGTGAGAGGCTTACATCTATGATTAGTTATATGGTATGGTTTGGTTGTTGTTGAGGCTTCTTGTTGGGGTTTTATGGAGGAGATCATACTTGCACAGTTTACATCTAGAGGTGTGTGTAGAAGGACATGATATAGGTTATGATTTGCATGGTTTCTCTAGTCTTGGTTATCTTCTTGGATGTTCAGTTTTGCCTACATTGGATTTGAGATTGGTTAGAGATTGTGATCACTAGTTTGTGCTCATGTATGTCATGTGAGAGATGACATGGTTATTACTTTATCTCTTTCCTCTGTTGGTTGTGGTGAATTTGGGAGACTATTGGAGACTTGTTATGAGAGTTGTTCTTGCAGGATATTAGTTTATGTATTGTGGATGTCCTTGATACTACATGGATTCACTTCTTTGAGATGTGTTGAGTGGATTGGTTATAGATTTGACATTATCTTTTGTAGTGGGAGCTTCTTGGTATATATGTGGCAGGTATTGCTCTTGAGGCTTGTGATTGCAAGTTATAGATTGGATATGTCGGTGATATGAGATTCACTTGTTATACCTTTGAGGTATGGATAGTTGGATGGGTTTGGCACTTTGCTGTGGGTGCTATTTCAGCTATGGATATTTTGACAACTACAGATACATGTGATTACCTTTGGATCAGGTTTTTTGTGCTTGGAATTTCAGTTGGTACAGGATTTTATGATCTTCTAATGCGACAGGTTGGGTGGTTTTCTCTTTGGATGGCTTCTATGTATGTCCAGTGGTAGTGGCATAATAGGAGGTGAGATCATTCATGTTTGAGATGCTGGATACTTTGATTTTGTTGTGGGTACCAGGATGGAGCACTTGGTGTATTTTGATCCATGATGGTGGATGTATTGGGAGGGATTGTTCCCTTGTTCATTTTGTGTGGCTACGGATTGACCCTATGCAATGTATACAACAAGTGGGAGATTGTTGAGATAATGGGTGTTGCACACATTGCATAATATTGTTATTATTTTATTTTATTATGTAATGTTGTGCCTAGATGGACGTGCAACATGTAAAGATTCCCATGGAATATTCTTGATGAGTTGTATTGTAACATTGTGATAATATTTTATGTAATTATTTAATATTGGGGGAAAAGAATTAAATGCCCAATATTAAATGTGGGGTCAGTGGGTTCGGTAGCACATGGTTTTAGCACATGGTTTATGTAATACCACTTGGTGGTTTTGTGGGACTTGCTACTATATAAGCAGCCACAAGGGTAGTTGTTGTAGACAAGAGAAGAGGAAAGAGTGACAAGAAGACAAAAGGCAAGAGTCGAGCGAGAAAAGGCTTGACAGGTTAGCCAAGGGAGCATTTGTGAAGGTTGAAAGTATGGCATGGGAGATTCATGCTTGTTCACATAGTTTGCTCGGTTGTGGCTATGGCCATGAAGGCTTCCATGGTTGTATGGCAATGATATTTTTTGCTGAATAATACATGGTGATGGATGCTTTTGGAGGCTGGGTTTTTTCCCTCAATGAGGGTTTCCCAGGGTATATCTTGTGTCACAATTTTGTGGGTATGTTGTCTATTCTCTTGCATGTGGATTTTTCCGTATTTATTTTAAATCTATTATGGGTTATGTGGAAACGGTTATATTCTTTGTTGCCAAGTTTCCTTACACACACAAAAAATGTCTATAGAAGCAACACTGGAAATTAAAATCCTAAGCAAAAATTCAAGGGATGTTGCCATAAATGTAAAAAGTAAGGACATCAGGCACATGAATGCAAGACAAAGACCATCAACACTAAAAAATTTGAAGGGTATGATTACAACTATTAGTAGTATTGAAACAAGGGATATGAATGTAGATCCAAACCCAAGTGAACATCGAACAAACAAACCAAGGTACATCATCATGGGAGTGCTTATTATTGGGATTACAACACTAGGTATAGTTGTGACTATTTTAGTGAGTATGGTCATGTTCTTGAAAATTGCACAAGGACACATTTCAGAGGCAATTACAAAAGATGGTTGAGTGAGGTTATATACTTTAGTTTTCTTAAGACCATTCATGTGAGCAAAGATCTTCTAACTCAATCACTTGTACGGAGTAGTGAATTCAGAAAAGGTAAAGAAAGGTTGATGCTAAGAAGGTAAAGATATAGAAGAACAAGACATGGAAAAAAAGGAAGGTTGTAGCACTTCAAGACAAGATGAGATCACTTCATCCAATGGATCAGGTGATCACATCACCCCCAACTAGGTAATCAAAGGTATGTGTGAAACTAACACTTGAAAATATATTTCTATCATCAGTTCCAAGTATCTAAGGTGTGAAAAGATATTATTAGCATGAATCAAGATGAAATGAAGTGATTAGAAGTATGAGAAAATCTATCATTATATTGTTTTGTGTGTTATTGCCAAGCATTTGAGCTATTATAGTAATTTTTGAGTAGAAGAGAAATTTTAGTGATACCTAAGCTCGCTATGCTAGCTAAGCATACTAGAAACCTTTTATCAACCGAGCTTATAGCTATATATGCATTGAGCAATTAATGCAAGGTTTTTATGGCTATATAATCAATTTTTGAGTCATTTTCACTTACCAAAGTTTGAAGAGTGTGAAGGTTATTTTCAAAAGGAGATTCAAGCATTTGGAAACATGATTCTTCTACAACTTAACAATATTCAGTGGATTTGAGAGGTCTTTTACTTGTGCTGAGTTACATTATTTTTTCTTTTACAAACCTTGGTGAACTGAAATGTTAATTAGTTCTTCAATAATGGTTAGGAAAGAAGGGAAGAAAGTTTTCAATATTCAAATGATTAGCAATGATGTGAGACAACTTCCATTTTATGTCATCCCTAAGATCACTTAGAAAGGAGATCTATCTGGTGCATTATCTATGATACCACCAAATACTTTAATGATCTAGGATGTGTGATGTGTTAATACCTATAAAGTAGGTGAGGTTGGTGATGTGGAAATCAGAGAAACTTATCATAATTTGTGTGGTAATTGGGTATTGAGTGAAGAAAACAAGATTGTTGAGCAAAAAGGGTTGACATGTGCCCTAGATTTCCTACGAATGTTCAAAATAGGATGAATAAGGATTATGTTGAGCAAAATACATGACAATCAAATATGGTTGGAAGGTGGACCCATTAGAATCTCTAAGAGAATCATTCATAGGGTATCAGGGTATCCTAACCTTGATAAACCGAAGAGTATGAGGAGAAATGCAAAGGAAACAATTGAGAAGAATAATGCAGCCTTGTGGAACAAGCAAGGGATGTCAATTGACACAATTAGAGATCCTATTATAGCATTTTTAGTAAGAGTGATTGCACACAAGTTCTCTTAGTCTAGCCAAGTAAATAGTGTATCTTGTAGGGTGGTCGACCTAGGTTACAAGATTATGAAACATGATCATTCCTACAACTAAGTTACAACTACAAGAACTATCAGAAAATCTAGAATCTATTAGGAAGGCCAAGAACTGTCAATGTAAATTGGGCTCACTCATCATGTGCATATTATTTTATGTGAAAAATAATTTTCACACATTTAGCATGACTTTATGGAAGACAAACAGATATATTACTCAATAGATAGGAGAGTTCATTGAGCAATTGGGTGATAATTTTGAGCCTGTTTAATGACTAGTTATTTTGAATACTTTAAGAAGTCTATGAAGAAAAGATTGAGAATTCCTATGTCACTAGTTGAACAACATTATAATGATATATGTTTTCTAGTTGATGCTAACTACACATATGTATAGGCAAAAATTCTATGAGTTAGATGACTAAAACCCTTACCCTATAAAATTGATGTTGATGAGGCTTCAATAGCTAGTATTGCATTATTGGCAAAAGAAGTTGATAAAGGTACAACACAATTTGGAAATTATGATGAAGCCAAGTCAAGGATTTATGTAGACTTGAAGACTACCACAATTATTAGAAAGAAGAACAAGATGGTGAAGAAGATAAAGGAGAAATTTGGTAAATGGGTAGAAGAAGAAGAAGAGTATTAGGGTATCGTACCCTTGACAAACCCAAGAGTATGTGAAGTGATATGAAGGAAACTATTGAAAAGAATATAAGTGTCATGTTGAACACAAGAGGGATGTCTATTGACACAATTTTAGATCCTCGAATTTCATTTGTAGTAAGAATAATTTCTCACAAATTCTTTTAGTCTAGCCAACTTAAGTTAATTCCAAGTAAGTTGAGAAAAAGTGACAATTCAGTTTAAACATCGAAAGACAAATTAAAGAGGTTACATTAGCCCAAGTTATGCCTACTTTTGATAAGTATATGAATGAGAAGAAGAAGCAAAAGGAAAATGAGAAGGACAAGGAGAAGAAGAATTAAGTTAATTCCAAGTGAGTTGAGAAAAAGTGGCAATTCAGTTTAAAAAATTGAAAGACAAATCAAAGAGGCTACATTAGCCCAAGTTATGTCTGCTTTGGATAAGAAGATGATTGCTAAGTAAATGGTGAAGCATAAAGGGAGATTTTCTCATAAATACCGCAAATTTCATATTTTGAAGAAACAAGTAGAGGAGGTGGTAACCTAGTGAACCCTATTATGGAAAACTATTCTATGGGTTGACCACAATAGTAGAGGAAGGAAAAGGAGAGAAAGGAACCAATGAGAAAGTCAAGGAAGATGCTATGGAGGAAAAAGAAGCAATAGAGGAAGAACTAAATTAGGATACTCAAAATGTTCAATTGTTGAGCACTAGTACCCCACATGAAGATCAAGAGAGTCAATAGAACTCAGTGATTATCAAGGATGTTCCTAATAATACATCTCAAAATGTTAATCCATTGACTACAATAATCTACCACTGTAGTAACTCTATGCAATAAACCAATACTAGTGAGAGTAAATGAGATCCAAAAGGTAGAAATTACATCTACAAGGGAGAACCAACAAGCTACACCAAATGTGCCCCCATCAACCACATAAGTAAATGAGAAAGAATCATAGGATCTACAAACAGATCAAAGTGTAAACCCTAAAAAAGAAAGATGACACTTTAAAGACGTTATCTACAATGACTACAATAGTCATCTAGATGAAAGAGATTGAGGCACAACTATCAGTTACATGTTTGTCAAGTCTAAATAGTTCAATTTTACCAGCGATTGTGATCATTGATAAGGATGGAAATGAAGTGAACAAGGGTAAGAAAGCTAGTCCTATGCCCACTCCACCATCATAAGGTGATGCATAGAAAGAGGAAAAGAAGATAGAAGAGGAAAAGTTGACTGCTGCACCTAAGGAGAAAATTTCCATATAGACATTGGTTACTCTACCAATCTCTACACCTCCTTCTAGTAGCTAGACTCTTTAGAGGCTAAGTACACAAGCTACTCCATTGAAAATATCAAGGTTGAGTCCCAACACACCCAAGATTTTTCTTGTTACATTATTTGAGGATGTAAGTTTAGATGAGGTGATTGTTTTACCCAAGTTTGATCTGACAACAATCACAATTGAAGAAATGAGTATTCTTCAAGACACTCTAAAAAGGAAGCAAAGGCAAGAAATCTTAAGGAGGGAGCATAAGAAAAATAAATTTTTGGATGAAATTAAAGATGTTTTATTGATTCTTTCAGTCTCCTAGATACAAATACAGATATACCTATCATATAGCAACTTGTCAACATGGTGAACAAGATTAAGGATGAAGACCCAGATGTTAGCTTAAAGAATAAATTTGACAACTGAGTGTCAATACACTTAACCATTTTTCCACTAAATAATGCCAAACAAAGAGTAGGTGACGAGTAATATGAAGTGCCCAGCTATATCAAGTGCCAAGTGTCAACAAGTGCTAAGTGTTAACAGGTGCCGAGTGTTAACAGGTGCCGAGTGTTAACAAGTGCCGATGTTAACAAGTGTCAAGTGTTAATAGGTGTTGAGTGTTAACAAGTGCCAAGTAACAGTAGGTGCCGAGTGATATAGTTTTGTTTAGGTGCCGAGCTATCTAGGAAATAGCATGTGCCAAGCATTAGCAATGCTTCAGGAGCCGAGTAACTTAGAATATCAACATAAGAGTTTGTAATTGCACAAACTATGATGCAAATAGTTTTTGCAGCCGACATAAGGAAAATCTCGAAGGATTTAATGATGAGATCAAATCTTTTATTTTTCCTATGCAATCTACATGCAACCAATAAGAAAAATGATAAAGACGTGCAACCAATCAGCAAAAAACAAGTATTGAGCGGGAAATTGAGATTCAATGTGGATCGTAGATCCATATCTAACCCTAAGTCTTTGAAGTCTTTATAAGGAAGACAAAATTTCATTGTAAATATATGATAGGACATACAAGGGTGCACAAGGAAATATATTTTTAGAAGCAAGGGTTATCAGATCACAAAAGGATCAAGATCAGAGAAAGCGAAAAAGGTGCTTGCATTCAACAATCAAGGATTGTAATCTATCAGGTTCATTATACCTAATACTTTCTAGCAATTGTATTAGAATGAAAATCCTATGGTGATAGGTTAGCTTAACAGCTATTTTGTAGATCCTTTAATTAGGTGATTAAAATCCTTTAACAGGGTGACACTTCATGTTAAGTGTTTGTAAAGCCTTTAACCAGGTTACTATTGATACAATGTAAAGCCTTTAACAGGGCAGACCATCAGAAGTGGTTGAACAATATTGCTGCAGTAATTTTTGTGGGTACCATCCCCACCCTAGTTTTACCTTCTTATTCCTGGAGGGTTTTTGGGTTACCAAATTCCAGTTTTATGAGTTGTTGATGCATGTGTTTAGTTTCATATTTGTTTGATGTATTTACATGCATGCAATTTACTTTTAATTAAAAGTTTTATTGGTAAAGTGTGATACTTATGATTCACAACCCCCCCCCTTTCATAAGTACTCTTTCCATATTTGAATATTCCAAAAATTGGTATTAAAGCCAATCTAGGTTCTCACAAGGAAAAGCCTAATAGCTTGGAGGAAAAGATCTAAAGATGGAAGCTTTCAAACTTGGAAAGATCATTGAAAATTAGGTGATAGATGTGCAACATGCTCTGCATAGCTTGGAGGAATTTAGAAACAAGTTGATAAATTCATTAAAAAAAAGGAAGGATCTAGCCATAGCCGAAAATGAGATAAACTACAAAGAGATTGATACCACCAACATATTTTCCAATGGAGACACTAAAGAGTTTGATGCAGCAATAATAGAACTGATGGAGAAAAACAAAGTTCAAATAGAGGAGATAAGATCTCTCAAGATGGAACATGAATCATAGGCCATAATGATATGTGAAATTACTGAACAAAAGAATAGAGCAGTTGATGATAAGGTCATGATAGAAAATGACAAAAGAAATCTTGCAAACAGACTTGAAGAAAAATGTACTAAATTGACAAGGATCTCAAGCATGCAGATGGATACACTTGCCCAAATGATGAACCTTCTTCATGAACTCAATGTGAAAGATATTGAGATCTCTACTTTGAAGATGCAAAATGAACAAATGCAGAATGAATTGAATAGAGAAAGAGAGGTGGCAGAGAATCTCAACAAGTCAAGTGAAGCCATCAAATATTTTGATCAATTATTGAAATCCCCAAGATCAACCCATGATACATTAGGACTTGGATACAACAACACTGAAATTGGAGAATCATCAAAGAGTGCAAAACAAAGAAGTGATAAAGGTAAAGATGCTAAACCTACATGTCATTTCTGTGGAAAGAAAAGACATACATCTAATATATGTAGAAGCAAGAATGCCCATCAGCATGACAAACCTAAAAGTATAAACCATTGTCATAGATGCAAGAAGCAAGGTCATCAAGCATATGAATGTAGAACTAAAACTACTAAGACATCAAGATTTGATGGACATTGTTATAATTAAAAAAAGTATGGACATAGAGCTTTTGAATGTAGATCAAAGCCTATGTGGACATTAAATCAACCAGCAAAGACATCAAACCATGAATTTTGGGATTACAACACCAGGTACAGTTGTCACTATTGTTAAGAATATGGACATATACCATAGAACTACATAAGAACACATTTTAGAGGGAACTACAAAAGATGGTTGAGTCAAACTACGTGTTTCAGTTGCTTAAAAACTGGTCATGTCAGCAGGAATTGCCCAACAAGGTCAAAGGCATCAAGTTCTGAGTTCAGCAATGGAAAGGCAAAGATAGATGTTGGACATATCAGAAGTGAAATGAATAAGACATGGAAGAATAAAGATGAGTATAGCACATCAAGTGCAGAGATCACTTCACCTAATAGGTCAAGTGATTACACTTCATCAAATTAAGCAAGAATAAGTGTGTGGGATTGATAAACCAAGTTACATCATAAATCAGTCCCAAGACATAGATGAACTGCAAAGAAGAAATTAGCATAAGGAAAGATGCTAAGTCAAAATTGAGAACTTTGCAAGATCTTTCAAAGTTGTCTTCATGTGCCGAGTTGCTAACAGTGACCGAGTTGATAGATGATGCCGAACTGTGAAATATCAATAGGAGCTGAGCAAAGTGAAACACAATGAGTGTCGAGTCATGTTGAAACCCTTTAGGTGCTGAGTAGACAGCTGGCAGCGCACTAAGCATTAATTACCCTATTTTGAAGGGTACATAAATTTTATTTTTGATCATTTTTCCACCATTCAAATGAGAAGCAAAGTCAAAAAGAGCAGAGAAGATCAAGATCAGCTCAGAAGCCATTTGTGAAGATTCCAACAACGATTCAGGACAAGTTTTATCAATTTGAGGTATTTTACTTAAGTGCTGAGCTACGTAGAATTTATAAACTTGTTTAAATCATAAACCCTAGTTTGGAAAACAATGGCATCTAGGTCAGAAGCCACTAAGGGTAGAGAGAGTCATGAGATACAGTTGGTTAGCAATGAAGTTAAACAACTTGAATTTAAACCCATTCTAGAAGTAGCATACAAGAATGATCCCGCAGGTGCATTATCAGTTATTTCGGATAAAGTTGTTATGTTCCAAGATGTTCGCAGATGTTATAACTGCAAAATTGGAGCCATAGGAGATTTAGAAATCTATAATGCATATGACAAACTATGTGAGAACAAAAGACTAAAAAATGAGTTCTCAATAATAGAAAGAAAAGGATTAACCAAAACCCTAGAATTTTTTATTGTTTTCAAAACTGAATGGGTACGGATAGTTTTGAGTAGAATACATGATGGAGCTTTTTGGTTAGAGTCAGGGCTAGTAAAATTCACCAAGAAAACTATTCATAGGGTTACTGGTATCCCAACCCTAGATCGGCCAAAGACCCTGCAAAGTGACAAAAGGGAAGTAATAGAGAAAAATACAGGTGCTAAATGGAACAATAGAGGAATGACTACTGACAAAGTCATAGATCCCCTACTAGATTTTCCTGTGAGAATCATTTCACACAAATTCTATCAATCAAGTAGGTTAAACAGTGTACCTTGTATAGCAGTTGATGTTGCATACAAGATAATAAAAAAGGATCACACTTATGATCTAGCGGAGCTCATGTTTCAACAGATTAATGAAAATATGGGAGCTATAAGGAAGAGCAAGGGAGCTCAGTGTAAATTTTGATCAGTTTTGATGTGCATATTTTTCTATCTGATGAAAGAATTCCCTTCTATGGGTAAGGTAAGATGGAGTCCAGACAAAACAATTGTTGAACAAATCAATGGATACATCGAACAGATGGGTGAAACTTTGATGGCCAAATGACTAGTTACTTTGAGGACTTCAAAAATTCCATGAAACAAAGAATGAGGATTCCAGTCTCATTGACTGAGAAATATGAAAAGGACATTTGTTTTCTTGTAGATATAGATTATACCTATATACAAGCAGTTATACCTAGAGTAAGATGGCTTAGGCCACTAGGTTATGAACTTGATATTGATCAAGCTTCTGCAGCGATAACAACCCTACTTGCAAAAGAAGCTGATAAGAATGAAAAAACTTTTGGAACCTATGATGTTGTTAAATCAAGGGTGATAACAGATTTGAAGACTGCTTCTGCAGTAAAGAAGAAAGAAAAAATGGTGAGACAAATCAAGAGAAAATTTGGTGTTGAAGAAGAAGGAACAACAGAAGAGGAAGGAGAAGACATTGAAGAAGAGGGAGATAAACCTCAAGGTCTGACTCAAGGGTGAGGAGAAGATAAAGAGGAAAGTGTTGAGGAAGAAGAAGCCGAGGAAGCACCAGTTAAAAGAAAAGCCACAACTCCTCCTGCTCCTCAATCCAAGGGGAAGAAAGTAGCTGCTCCTACACCAAAGAGACCTACCACAAGGGCTGTAGCACAAAAAGCCCAAGAGGAGGCAAAAGGAAAGAAGAAAGACTCAAAGAAGATTGCTGCCACGTCTAAGAAAAGAAAATTTATTTCCTAGCCTGAAACAGGTGAGGAGAAGACAGCGTCATAGGACAACAGTCAATTTCAAGTGGTAAGACACAAACCTCAGACTGCTGTTGATAAATTATGTTCAAAAATTAGGAATGATGATTTGAAAGGTTTAAAGAACCTAAATTTTTCTAAGCTCACCAAAGAAGAGCAAAATAAATTAGAGGAATCTGTGTATTCTATGATGGCTGAATATAAGCACACACCTCTAGAATTAGATGAATCTATGTCAAAAGAATTGTATAAAACTGTAGAGGATAAATGGCATTTTTGTTTAAAAATGGAAAAGGAGATAAGGGAGTCAAAATTAGCTAGATTGTTTCCTAATTTGACTAAAGATCAAGTAAAAAATGCAATAAAAAGGCATAATAATAGATTCACTCCCAAGCATAGAGCATTCAACATATTACAGAATAAAATTGAAGAGGTAGTTACAAAATCCATAAGATTGTGGAAAATAGTTTACAAGAAAATAGAAGATGTGTATAATAAAGAATATAAGGCAGAAGCAAGTGCCAAGACAAAGGAAAAGAAGGTGTCAGGAACCAAAGAAAAAGAGAAGGAACAATTGGAGAAGAAGAGTAAAGAAGAAAAGGAAGAAAAGGCACATACAAAGGAGAAAGAGGAAGATACAGCTGAGCCACAAGATCAAAGTATGCAAGACACACAGGTATCTCCTCCTAGTCCTCCTCATGCCACCATCACACCTGTAGATATTATAAAAATAAAAGATGTTACAGACACTTCAAATCCAAACATCAATCCATTAACTGCAGAGGATTTAGAAATCCTTGACCAATCATCACTAGTAGCAAAATTAAGTTCAAATCCTGTATTGGTCAGTGTTGATGAATTACAGAATCTAGAAGTTAAAACAAAGATAGTCAAGGTAAAAGCACAAGTGCCACCTTTGACCATACAAACTACTAGTATTCTATTTCTTCCACCACCACCTCCACCAAGTGTAGTCACTTATACACTTCAAATGCTGAGTACAACAGCAAGGGAAATAAAAGAAACATCTGAACAACCAACAAGTTCAACCCCACCTAATGATCATAAAGTGATACTCAAGCTAAAGAAAAAGATGAGACAAAGAAGAAGGAGGATACTGCAATACAAACACTGGTTGCATTACCAAAATCTGGTACTCCAACACAGACTCTTCAGCAGCCGAGTACATATGGGTTACAGCTACAAATCAGGACACCAGGCTCAAGCTCATCAAAGGCAGTCAGGAAACTTCACTATGGAGTTCCTGAGATTGATGAAGAAATAAAAATCCCATAATATGAATCTAGCACTCTTACTGAAGAAAAGATCAATGAAATTCAGAGTGCATTGGATAGAAGAAGGAGACAAGAAGCACTAAGAAAAGAACACAAGCATAAGCTTAGCTTGAATGAAATCAAAGACGTATTCACAGAAGCTTTTTTCTTACAGTCTCTAGATGAGTCAAGACTAATTATAGAGCAACTATTTGATATAGTTAACCAGGTGACTAGTGAAGACCAGGAAAAAAACACCAGATTACTTGAATGGTCAGAAAGGAAGTTCCAAGGCAAGGTAAATAGTAAAATATTTGGTGATATAGCACTATCACAAGAAGAACTAGCAAAGAAAATTAAAATAGTTAAAACTGTACTAGGAAACATCTTTTCCTTGTACAACAAGTTGTGTAATTTTTCCACATTCACACAGGACACTAACCGGAAAATACTGAGCTTGGAAAACAATCTGAAAATTTCTAGCATGCAACTCCCCACAAATCTAGGTCAGAGTGAGAAGCATTTTGCCCAATCGCTTCACACATAAAGAGAGTTAGCTGTTTTACCAGCAGAGGAGGCAACCACAAAAGCTAAATTGATGCAAATTCAATCATCAAGAACTCCTCATTTGGAACTACTACACAAGGAGTAGATAAATGTAGAGATAGTCCTCAAGAAAGACCCCAATCTTTCTTCACCTGATGGACTTGTACACCTAGCAGCAGAGATTGCCATCCAACATAAGACATTGGATGTCACACTAGCAAATTGGGATGCAGCTCTGAAGGTACTCCTTGAAGTAAATAGTACATTTTTGGCCAAGTATGGCATTTCCTTGTAAGACCCTTGACATAAGTGTCAAACAGGGGGAGAATAAGTATGGGGGAGTGATAAGAAGAGATTAAGTATGGGGGAGTTAAGTACAGGAATATAATGATAAGTATGATAAAAGGGGGAGATAGCAAATTTTGGGAGCAAATTTTGAGATAGCAAATTTTGATCAGTCAGAATGCAGAAACAGGACAAAACTCACTGAGTGTACACACAAGATCAACTAATAAGGAGTCATAAGGATCTGAGTCAAGTGTTTTTGCCACTCATGTCAAAGGGGGAGATTGTTAGCTTAAAGAATAAATTTGACAACTGAGTGTCAATACACTTAACCATTTTTCCACTAAACAATGCCAAACAAAGAGTAGGTGCCGAGTAATATGAAGTGCCGAGCTATATCAAGTGCCAAGTGTCAACAAGTGCCAAGTGTTAACAGGTGCTGAGTGTTAAGAGGTGCTGATTGTTAACAGGTGCCAAGTGTTAACAAGTGCTGAGTGTTAACAAGTGCCGAGTGTTAATAGGTGCTGAGTGTTAACAAGTGCCGAGTAATAGTAGGTGCCGAGTGATACAGTTTTGTTTTGGTGCCGAGCTATCTAGGAAACAACATGTGCCAAGCATCAGCAATGCTTCAAGAGCCGAGCAACTCAGAATATCAACATAAGAGTTTGTAATTGCACAAACTATGATGTAAACAATTTTTGCAGCCAACATAAGGAAAATATCGAAGGATTTAATGATGAGATCGAATCTTTTATTTTTCCTATGCAATCTACATGCAACCAATAAGAAAAATGATAAAGGCATGCAATCAATCAGCAAAAGACAAGTATTGAGCAGGAAATTGAGATTCAATGTGGATCATAGATCCATATCTAACCCTAAGTCTTTGAAGTTTTTATAAGGAAGATAAAATTTCATTGTAAATATATGATAGGACATACAAGGGTGCACAAGGAAACCTATTTTTAGAAGCGAGGGTTATCAGATCACAAAAGGATCAAGATCAGAGAAAGTGGAAAAGGTGCCTGCATTCAGCAATCAAGGATTGTAATCTATCAGGTTCATTATACCTAATACTTTCTAGCAATTGTATTAGAATGAAAATCCTATGGTGATAGGTTAGCTTAATAGCTATTTTGTAGATCCTTTAATTAGGTGATTAAAATCCTTTAACAGGGTGACACTTCATGTTAAGTGTTTGTAAAGCCTTTAACCAGGTCACTATTGATACAATGTAAAGCCTTTAACAGGGCAGACCATCAGAAGTGGTTGAACAATATTGCTGCAGTAATTTTTGTGGGTACCATCCCCACCCCAATTTTACCTTCTTATTCCTGGAGGGTTTCTGGGTTACCAAATTCCAGTGTTATGAGTTGTTGATTTATACATGAGACAAGTATGTATATTCTATGACAAAGTGTTTTTGCCACTCATGTCAAAGGGGGAGATTGTTAATTTCATTATGGTTTTGACAAGGCAATGAAAAAATACTTAGTCATTACTCAGCAGAGAGTAGTGCATGTCAAGTGATCAGTGTGAGCCAAGTAGTCAGTGCAAGCTAAGTGATCAAAGCATGTTGAAAATATGTCTCTAGACAATACATACTAAGTAATATGACAAGTAGTGATGAACACTAGTATGTGTCGAGAAAATAGTGCATTTTGAGTCACTTAGGTGTCGATTAGTCAGAGTGTGCCAAGTGATTCAAGTACTACGAAAATATAGTGTATCAAGCTATTCAGAAGTTGAGTATCAATAAATAGAGCACATCTAAGGCTAAGCATCAAAGCCTATTGATGGCGAGTGAACAATTATTCATAGTTGTTTGTAATGGAACAAAATTCTATGTAAACTATTTGGCCCACATAATCATGTATTTAAGATTATAAGAGATAAGTATGAAGTCATATTATGCATCCCTATGATATGTATGCAACCAATCAGATAAAATGAAGCTTTAGGCGGCAATATGGATCAACCATAGTCATTTATTCTAACCTAATTTTGTCTCCATGAAGTTTATGAAAGAAGGAACCCCTAAAGGTAACCTAATGTTTTGTGAAGCAAGCATGGAGAAGATGGCTAAGAAAAAATTTTGTAATGAAGAATCAGTCTGAGAGGAACAAAGACAAGTAGTGAAAGGTTAGAGAAGATAGATCTAATCAGAAGGATCAAGAGATAACTAGTAAATTAGAGATCTAACATTAAGTAACAAGGTGCTAATTGAAGGATTATGTGTTGGATTATTCTAGCAAGTGATACAGAATAAATCTCTTAACAGAGAAGTCTTAATAGGATTTTGTAAATCTCTTAAATGAGTTCTTACTTTATTTTGAGTTTAAATCCTCTAGCAAGGTGAGACCTAACAATATTTTGTAATCCTTCAACATGGCATACCTCTCATAGGGCAGATCACAATTTGTGATCAACACATTGTAACCATAATAGGCCAAACATTACAACTAGAGTACTGAAGATTTGTGGGTGTCATCCCCACCCTAGTTTTACCTTCTCCTTGGAGAGTTTCTAGGTAACCAAATCTCATGTGTTATGTGTTGATTTATTTCATGTTTTATATGGGATGGATGGTTATGTATCTCATTTTACATGTTAAGTTATGAGATGGATGTATGGTGAAATGTTTTAGAGGTAAAATTTTTTAAGTGTTGATTCAACCTAACCCCAACCCCCTCCTGCCACCCCAACCCCCCGTCAAAACTTACTTTCCCATTGTTATTTCCAACACATATGTGTAAAGAATGTCATCTTTGTAAGATTAAAAAAGTGTAGTTTTTTTTTTTTCTAGAAAGATACATACTTCAAATGATATCTAGGAATTGTACATATAGCTCTATGTTGTCGAAGTGGTGTTGATGGTTACTATGGTGATAAATATTTCACATTGTCTATTGATGATTATTCAAGGATGATAAATGCAATGTTTGTGATGGTGAAATCACATGCTTTTGATATGTTCAAATGGTAAATTTTTGAAATGCTTAAGGTCTAATAGAGGTGGTGAGTTTAAATGTGTTTTGAATTCACTATCTTTTGTATTGTAAATGATATTAAAAGATAATTATCTACACTAAGGATAGCACAACAAAATGAGATTCTTGAAAGGAGAAATAGGTCGAGTATGACTTGTGTAAGGACTTTGATGATTGGCAAGGAGATTTCTTAGATACTCTAGAGAGAAGCAATTAGTACTACTATTTACACTCTCAACAAAGTTCAATTGAAGAAAGGAACATACAAGGCTCCCTATGAACTATGGTATGGTCACACATCGAATGCAAGCTATTTCAAAATCTTTGGAAGTAGGTGTTATATTCAAAAGGATGCAAGGAATCATAAAATTGATGTTAATGGAGGTGAAGACCTATATTCCTTGGTTATTCATCTAAGAGTAAAGCTTATAAATGTTTGAACAAAGATACTAGAAAGATGATTGAAATTGCAAATGTAAGATTTGATGAGCTTCCAGAGAGGAATGATGAGGAAAGCAAGAAGGAACCTGACAATTACAATAATTATATATATATATAAAACTTAGTTTTCATTGACCAAATCTTAGTAGCTCTATATTCTAACTCAAGTAGAGTATCAGGTGCCTCTTCACACACACACACACACACATGTATGTATGTATGTATACATATATAATATAAGTATATATATACTTATATATATGTATATATACACTTATATATACATATATATACGTACATATATGTGTGTGTATATGTATACACACACAGATATATATGTATGTACGTATGTATGTATGTATGTATATGTATATATATATATATATATATATATATATATATATATATATATATATATATATATATATATATATATATATATATATATATATATATATATATATATATATATATATATATATATATATATATATATATATATATATATATGAAGAGGCACCTAATACTCTACCTGGGTTACAATATAGAGCTACTAAGAATTGGTCAATGACGCCTGAGTTACAAAATGCTTTACTTGAGAAGCAAATAGTTCAACCCAAGTAGAAAATTGAGCTTCTACCAAATGAAGGGATTGTTCAAAATCAAAGAACTAGACTTGTATTGGCCAAATGTGTGAGGAAGAATCATTTACCTAAATAGATAATTAAAGAAAGAAGTGCTAGAGTAAAAACAAGAATTAAGTTAGGAGATAGTACTTGTTTTATTGTTGATTTTGAACTAAGAAAAGTAAAGTTTGTATGGGATAATAAATGTTGGGTTAATGCTATGAATGAAGAGATTAATTAGATTGAGAAGAATTATACCTAGACACTAGTACCAAGACCTACTAACAAAAATATGATTGGAACCAAATGGTTTCTCAAAAACAAATGAGAATGGAGAAGTGGTAAGAAACAAGGTAAGATTAGTTTTCAAAGGTAATACACAAGAAGAAGAAATCGATCGTGCTGAAACTTTTACATCTATGGCAAGATTGGAAGGAGTAAGAACATTGTTGGATTATGCTACATACAGGACATTCAAAGTATATCAAATGGATGTAAAATCTACATTTTCGAATGAGATACTTGAGGGGGAAGTATATATTAAAAAAATGGAAGGATTCATTGAACCTAAAAAGAAGAACATGGTCTACAAGTTAAAAAAAGTATTGTATGGAGTGAAACAAGCCCCTAGGGAATGATATGAAAGATACACTCTTATTTGATTAAGATTAGATTTTATAGAATAAGTAAAATTAGTAATCTATATTTAAAAAATGATAATGAATATATGGGTTTGATTGTTGAAATATTTGTTGAACAAATGAGTACTAAGTTTGAAATATTATTGTTTAGAGAGATAAAAAGATTTAATTGGATTAAAAGTTTATCAAACAATGAGAGGTATATATGTGACTCAGTCTAAGTATGTGAAAATAGTCTTGAAGATATTTGGGATGGATGAGTCTAAACTAGTCGATACACCTGTGGTGACTAGGATGAAATTATCAAAAGAAGACACTATTGGTTAGGTAAATGAGACACAATAAAGATCTATGATTCAAAAGTTATAGTGTGTTGTACATAGTAGACCAAATATTACACTTGTTGTTAGAATTATTGCAATGTATTCATCTAATCCAAAGGAGACTCACATGACTTTTGTAAAAAGGATATTTAGATATCTAAAAGGAACTAAAGATTATGTTCTATTTATAAAGAATAGGATGACTTTAATCTTAAAGTCTACACAAATACTTATTGGGCTAACAATATTAATGAAAAAAAAAGAATAAGTGATGGAGCTTTCATTTTAGGAGAAAGATAGATAACATGGATAAGCAAGAGACATAGTTGTATATCACAATCTACTACTGAAGCTGAATATATTAATTCTACAATCAATTATTCAAATATTGTATGGATTAATAAATTTTTGGAAGGCATACAAGAAGAGATAACCAATCATGTTATTATTTACTGTGATAATACTAGTACCATAAATATTTCAAAAAATATGGTGATGCATGCAAAAATGAAGCACAAATCAATAAAATATCATTATTTGAGGGAGAAAGTTCAAGAGAAATAAGTGAGGCTTGAATATTTGAAGTCTAAGAAACAAATTGCTAAAATATTTGCCAAGTCATTTCCTAAGAATATTTTTGAGTATCTAAGAGGTAAATTGAGGGTCCCATCCCTATCCAAAATTCACTAGGTGAAGAGGCATTTTGCATTAATGCCTAGATGGGCTGTAATACCTTTATTTATTTGATGTATAAGAGTTTACGCTTTAGGATCATTTTTTAAGTTGTAAAAATGACTACGATGAATCTAATGTATATCGTGCATGCCAACTATAAGGATAACTGCAAGGTTTTGTTTCATGGTGAAATTTATAATGAACTTTGGTAGTGTTGTCAAAGGGGGAGAGATCAACTAATGGGGAGATAATCACAAAATAATATGACATTGTTATAGAGAAGAAGATAGAGAGAATATCATATTAAAGGTTGAAACTAAAATTAGAGATCATAGGGGGAGAAATGTTGAAGATGTTGACAATTGTCCAAACTTCATTTCTTTATCTACAATATTACTTATTGCAAAAAGTTTTTGATGTTTCTTGTAACTTACTAATCCTTTAATATGTGTTTTAGGATCCATTTCTTTTACATATATCATTTTTTTATCTGATAGTCCAATGATTGCATGAATAATTTATTTTGTACTTCCAACTTGTTTATCTCCTTCTAGCCAGATATAGTCTCCATGTATGTGGTTCAATAAACACTTGATCATTTTATTTCAAATTTCTTGGGATATGCTCAATATGCATAATTCCTTTCATCTTGAGATGTCCATACTCTTCCTTGAGGATTTCATCATATCTCATTAATTCCTTATAGGAAATATGTATATCTTCGTCACCAATCTCTTTCATCTTAAATTAGATAAAGATTCTAACATCTTTTGTTACTAATACTTGATTTGGTATCCATGATAATGTTCCAACATCATTCACTTCAATTGATTTTAGTAAAATCCATTGATATTTGGGGTCATCTTCTAGTGATGTGTCCACTAATATGAATTTCTAACCCATAGTAATCTCTCTCAAGAGATTTCATGTAGATAGGGTTTACAATTTCAATTGACTCAACTAAATTTCATTTGTATAATGTATGAGTCTAATATTATATAACACTTTCTTAAATTGTATTTTCCAATTACTTTCTAGAATGTGATTTATTTTTACTAAGTATTGTTATATATAGAAGTAAGTGGTCCAATGACTATTGTACCAAAATATTTATTACAATTTGATGGTAACCCTTTTTATACCAATAATAACTCTTGTTCACCATAAGAATTGTATACCAAAAATTTATGCTAATTTCCATTGGACCTATTTATGCTTTTAGATGTTTTAGCTCATAATTGATTTAAGGTACTTGTTTAATAGTTCAAATAAAATTATATATCCCTAAAATTTCACTTAATTTTTTAGTTGGTTGATAAAATTCCACATTCCATCCAACACAAGGTCTTCTATTGATGTTGCTTCATCCTCTTTCTTTTCCCATGTATTCTTTATTTCTTTTTTAGTTTGTTCTCAGATTATAATTATTTTTCCTTTGGCATTCTCTTCATTGTTGGTAATGAACTGATATTTGGAGTTATAGGTAGTGTGACCAAAATTTGAACAAATATAACATGGTTTTCCAAATGGTCTCCAAAGTTGTGAAATTCCCTTTTTTACACTCAATAGCTAAATGTCCTAATTTCTTGCATTTAAAGCATTTGATAATGCCATTATACCCTTCTTCTAACAATATACCAATTTCCTTATTTTTGGTATTTTTGTTTTGTATTCTTCAACTTTGTATCCATAGTGATTATATTGATAGTAATATCCATATAACTTTTTCATATAGGTTCTTCTTGTAGTTTCAAATCTACACTCATGGGCTTTATGACTAAACTTGTTGCAATTGTGACAATAACCATTACAAAATGTGCTTGTAGAAGATCTTGCTTGCTTCTACAAACTTTTTTGTGTGACCATATTATCCAAAATTATAGCAAGTAGGCTTGTAGGGCTTCTTACCTTGTGTATCACTTAATTTTTTTAGATATTCATTATCCAAATTTTGATGATTCTCCTTGTTAGAGTGGGGTTTCCATTATGCCAAAAGATTGATCTATTGATGCTTGATACAAGTGCTCAAATTCTAGTACACAGGATGCAGTGAAGCCCTTGTCATGAATCCAAAGGGGAGTGCTAAACAATTTCCAACAATCTCCCCCTCATCATTACCTATGATTGAGCTCTAATACCACTTGTTAGAGTGGGTTTTTTATTCCACCAAAAGACTTGTAACACCCCACCAAGGGATCCAAAGAATTACCTTAAAGTTTCACTAAGTTTGGTAGCATTTATTTTTTTTAAATATGAAAGTAAAACCATTCATAACATAGTAGCGAAAGAAATAACAATATCCAACTGAAAGTAGACATAAACATACATACATAACATGTTACATTCTTAAGGATCCCTTAACGTTAATTCACATCTAACATAACTAATTATGTTTCCATCTAATACTACATCCACATAAAATAATAATGAAAAGTCCAACGTTCATTAGTTACATTTTTGAATGCTCAATCATCCATTGTACATGCCACAGGGTATGAAAGACTTAAAAGAATATACATATGTCAAATAAAGTATATTATCCTATTCTAATCCATAGTGCAAAGGTAGCAAGTAAACGAAACCAAATACCATACATGATACATCATCATCATAAATGATATAAACATTCATTGTAACAGATAACCATAAATCACAACATAACTAATTAAGTGCACGGTTCCTCCCAACCGTAAATAGCATCATTAGACCATCGTGGGTCCTAGCCATCCCTCCGTGCATAACATTCCAAGTCACCAAAGAGATCATCAATATTATCAAATAGGAATGTCACTTCTAAAAACATACTACATCATATGTAGAAAGTAATCTAACATGCAAAATAAAGCATAAGATAACATCATCTAACATATGCAAATCATCAATGTAAGGATACATGTCCACCATCATAATCCATGAATAGAATGAAGATAGATGTCACAAAGAATGCATCAGCCACGGTGTCTCAAATGAGTCTCAAATGATAAGAGTGGAAAAGCACTAGCACCCGACCACGTGGAACCTAAATGGTCCACTCCCACTATGCTGAGGAGATAATCTCAAGTCCCAAATAGGTTATCAAAATCACATAACACAAATACTCTTTAAGTCCAGGAATCCTAAAAGCATACTAACTCAAAGGTTCCAATCACAAACTGACATCTAATCCCAGAGGCACAACAAAGACATGTAGGAAACCTACCATGCAAGTGGGAAAGTGTCATTGCACGGATCACACTAGAGTTACCTTGGTAGCCTCCCAATAGACCTCGGCCCCCTAGTGATCCCTATGCGGCCACTAGTATCCTCTCATATAGATGAGGCATACTACGGAATGCAAGGTCACAACCAAGCGTTCTCTCTACTCCCATCCTAGTTTGTACTAGCACTTGAGGCATGGGCGAGAACAAACAATTATCTTATTAGGCTCATTAAGTCAGTATTAGGTGTGAATATTTTCACTTATTTAGACAACTTACAATGAGTTACCCTGGCTGCCTCTTAGGGCCCTGGCCCCCATTGCAAGCCACTTTTCGACACTACAAGTAGATAACCTACCCTAAGCTCATGGAATCATAAATCAAAAAATACCAAAAGATAATCCACAATATAAACATCAAATCTCCATGAGTCAACTGAAAAGCATCCATAGATAATCATGACCACAACAGTTCTCTATTGGCAACTGAAGATATCCCTGATAATCACAAAAGTCATTGGTTCTTAACAAGCAACCAAAAAGTATCTCAAATAATACTAATCGATGACTCCAAAATGATTGAGTCAAATCATGTCACAACATGACATCATCAAGATCAAATAACAATTTCAATTCCATCAAATGACTGGAAAGTACACAAGTATAATTGATCGATGACTCAAAGTGGTTAAGTCAAGTGTCTCATACATATGAATCTTAGCTTCACACAAGAAGACTGGAAAGCAATAACAATCACTAAATTCAAACATCTCATAGAGCATACCATCACATAACCATGGTTGGGTTTATAAAGATCAAAATTAAAAGACATCATCATGACATCACAATCATAACCCCCAAGCCTCTAGTAGACGTCCTATAATTGGTCAACACTAGTCAACCCAAAACCCAAAATAAGAAGCATAGAGAAAACACAAAATGCAAGCACATGTTTTGGTTCCCTAAAATCTTATAATTGAACTAAGTGTGGAGGTCTCAGTTTTCGTTTTTGGATTTAGATATTGAGTGGAGAAATTTGTACATTATTACTTAACCCATGTACTAGTCTAAAATTTCCCATAACTCTAGAATCGATTTTCCAATTATTCTAATGATATATTGTTTATATAAACATTATTTGAAAATGACCCCCATCAAAAAATTAGAAATTACCGATTCTTTTCATTATCATCTTTTCTTCATAATTCAAGCCACTCAAATAATTAAATTGAACCTATATTATTAGACTATAATATTATTAAATAATTTATTATTATAAAGAATGATCCATTAATTCAAATCATTTTAAAATATAATAATTATTTATTATTAATAACATATATACATATATACTTATATATATATAATTATAATTATAAAAATTTAATAATAATAACATTTTATAAACATTATATAAAAAATTGAAATGTAAAAATCGATTTACCAAACACATAACTCCCAACTCATATTAATAATACCATTGACACGGTTCGCAGTACCCTACAGTCATAGGGCCTGCGGCGATAGCGGTATTGAGTACCACCTGTAGTCACAGTACCTGCGACGCAGGTACTCGGCACTCATTGTCAATGGGGTACAGGCTTCACCCTCACAATTTAAATTTGTTTAAATTTTTTTTATTTAATTCTTTTCTCAATTAATTCCCCATTTAATTAATTAAAATCAAAATATCAAAAGATCATGATATTATTTTAATTTTTCCCAAATAATTAAATTATTAATTAAATCTTTTAATTTTAGACTTAATTAATAGAAAATTCACCATAGACCTCCAAGATAAAATATGAAAACCCATCATAGAACAATCCATACAAAATCAGTCTAAACGGTTAAAAATCATGAATTATGTCATCTAACACATTCAGAAGGTAAAGTATATCAGATACTTGTCCTACCTTTTTAAGACAAATGGTTTAAGGATTTAGGATTTGGACTTGAGAATTTATCTCCGCTCTCTTACCATTGAGACAGTGCGATAGGGTATGCTCATCCTGGCAATTCAGGGAAGTCGATACTCGGTACCTACAACCTGCATAAAAACCATGCATGTACATATTATATGTATATGCTAAGCTAAACAGGCAATGGCAGGAAGTGGTTCATCGTGTAGATCCCAACTAGCAGGTGACTACGATTCCCTTCCTTAACCACATCAAAAATGCCATACATAAGAACAAACACACACACCATACACATGCAAGTATGGGCTAAGTATCCATAAGAAAACACATGTGATAATAAAACATCTAACTAATCATCATCAATAACTGGAAATAATGTAATAATCATCATGCACATATGAAATGTAAAGTCTAAGTAATCTCATCATACATCAACTAAATCCATAGCATAATATCTGATAGTCTCAAAACAATGCTAGTAACAATCGACATAAAACTAGTCTAACATAGTCCAATAATAATAACAACAATGTGTCCAGAAATATGTGAAAGAGGGCAGGCACTACAAGACTATTCTATCAATCCATGATACACAGTATACACAAGGAAGTGAATCACATGTCACAAATACCAAGGGGAGCACTGAAAAAATTTCCAACACTCCTTTCTTGATTGTGTGTTATTATAGATACATCCTTAGCCAGTAGTACCACTTGGTTTCCTTTGATTTTTCAATTGTTCAATTATTTTTTGCATTCTTTGTTCAAACCTTCTAAGTCTTGTACATTGATTTTATTTTCAATCTTCAAGTTATTCATGTCTTCACTCTCTAGCTTTAGTTTCTAATTTTCTCCTTGGAGTTGTGTATTCCTTTTACTTGTTCTTTCTATTAGTTCATTTTGTGCATGGACCTCTTTCTATTGTCTTTCCAAGAATGAATCTTTTTTGTGATTATTTCTTCACCATCTCTTTCTCTATTTTAATTCATTCTTTAGTCTTTTGGTAGTTCTCATTCTTTCCAGTACTTATTGCCATCCTCAAGGATTGGTGCTCATTTTCTTTCTTCATTTGATTGAGTTCTTCAGGTATTTCATTATTCTTTTTTTAATAGATCAACAATAGCAGCATTAACTTCCTCAAAATTGATATTTCCTTACAATAGATTATTTAGGTCATCAAGGCTCATCTATATCATTCAATTAGTTCCTTCCTTTATGCAAATGATGTATTTATCTTATTTTCTAGATCATATATTTGTTTATTAGCACCATACAGGGATTCCTCTAACTATTTATGATACCTATAGCTTTCCATTATCCTAGATCTACTAGAAGATATTAAAATTTCCCTTCTAGAGAACTAGATGCTCTGATACCAATTATTGGAAAGGTCTTAGGCCAAGTACTCAGAGTGGGAGGTAACTCAGTACATAGACAATCCATAATTTTTCCCTATCAATCTCAAACTCAAACTCTTACATTCACTTATATTGATATCTATTTCTCCTTTTGCCAAAAATTGTTGTACTAATAATAAGTAATTTACAGATAAATAAATATGTAACACAAGTATTTAAACACTTTAACACAATATTTTGGTCTTGAAGAAAACTCTTGGTTAGAGGGAAATTTTTTTGTGAGGATGGTACCCACAACTCATCATTGCAGTAACAAGAGTTTACCTATTAAGGCTACAAAGTATCACCTTTTGAGTGACTTTCCCTATTAGGATTGTTTAATACCCTATTAGTAGTATTTAAGTCCTAGAAAAGAAAAATCTATTAAGATATTTTATCCTAGATATATGACATTCATCTTGTTAAAGGAATTACAAAAGTTTCTAAATAGAAAGAAAGGTCAGTTAGAGACTATCCAATTAAGGGATTTCCTAATCTTTCTAGTAAACTTGTTAGAAAATAAACAATGATAAATCTAAGCTATATATGCTTTCTCCTATATATTGTGAGGTCCAATTTCACTCTTCCTCTATTTTTTCTTGACTTGATCTTTGATCTATTTGATTTCATTGAATTCTCATTCATCTTTTTTGTTCTTCTACACTTCTCTATTACTAATCATCATCATCATCATCATCTCTTGATCTCCCTTTTAATGATTTATTACCCTAATGTTGTGTCTATCCTAATTAGGGCTCCATAATTCTACTTCATGAATCTTCCATAGGTCATTCACACCTCTTGATCTGTTGTTCCTAAGTTTAATATTTTCTTTAGCATTTGGCAATAAAACTTTCAAACTAACTTTTTTGATAAACATCCCTTTATTCTTATAACCTTTTCTTTGTTTTGATAATGCCTTCTTCTTTTTTTATAGTGAATCTAATATGTCTTAAAAATGTTTTCTAGGAGTGACAACCTTAACTAAAATTATCTTCAATAAGATATAGAGGATTTTGTCAAGTAACTATTGATAGACCATAATCTAATTTACTTGTCATGTAATTAAATAATTGTATCTAAAGGTTATTTGACTATCATATGCTTAACAATGTGAAATATGAGATACTTGGGTGAACCCAAATACTAGATACCACTTTTGTGGCACGAAGGAAATTAGGAAATGATGGAAAATTTCCATATTCAATTTTGTGTATGTTCAAGCGAACTCAATAAGCATGTTCATGCAAAAATACATTAGAAATTATTTAAAAACATTAGTGTAGAATGCTAGAAAACTACTAATTTACCATTAGGAAACAAATTTAGAAAAAAAAATTAGTGTTAAATTAGATAAATATTAGAAGATATAAGAAAACCGATAGTCTAGAATATTAGAAAAACGTTAATCTAGAATATCAGAAAAATATGAGTATAACATTAGGAAAAAAATTTAGAAAAACATTAGTTTCATTAGAAAAATATTACATTTATATTAAAAAAACATTAGAAAATATTTTTAAAAATATTAGTCTAGAAAATATTAGAAAAATATTACAACATATTAGAAAAATACAAAATATTTTAAAAAAATAGTGTAGAATATTAGAAAAATATTTTTTTAAATAGTATAACATTAGGAATTTTTTTTTTGAAAATTATAACTTTTATTAGAAAAAAATTAGAAAAAACATTACATTTATATTAGAAAATAATTAGAAATTATTAAAAAACATTAGTGTATAATATTAGAAAATATTAATTTAGCATTAGGAAAAAAATTTAGAAAGAAAATTAGTGTTAACTTAGATAAATAGTAGACAATGTTAGAAAAAAAATAGTCTAGAATATTAGAAAAATATTAGAAAATATTAAAAAAACATTAATTTAGAATAGATAAAAATATTAGTATAACATTAGGAAAAAAATTTAGAAAAATGTTAGTTTTATTAGAAAAACATTAGAAAATATTTTTAAAAATATTAGTCTAGAAAATATTAGAAAAATATTAGAATATATTAGAAAAAAATTACAAATTGGTGTAGAATATAAGTAAAATATTACAAAATATTTAAAAAACATTAATCTACCATATTAGGAAAGTATTAGTATATAAAATTGGGAAACAAATTTAGAAAAAATATTAGTTTTATTAGAAAAAATATTAGTTTTATTAGAAAAACATTAGAAAAAATATTATATTTAAATATTTAAAAAAAAGAAAATATTAGAAAATTAATAAAAAATTATTAGAAAAACATTAAAAAATATTTCAAAAACATTACAAAATATTAAAGTAAAAATAGTGTAGAATATTAGAAAAACACTACTTGAAATATTAAAAAAATGTTAATCTACAATATTAGATAAATAAATTAGTATAAAAAATTAGGAAATATTAGTATAACATTAAAGAAAATAAATCAGTATAACATTAGAAAATATTACAAAAATATTACAAAATATTACAAAACATGATAAAATATTTGAAAAGAAAATTTCAAAAATATTAGAAAAAAACATTAAACAAAATATTAGAAAAACATTAGAAAAAAAAATAGTGTAGAAAATTAGAAAATATTAGAACTCTATCTCCAACCCTAACCCTAACCCTAACCCCAACCCTAACTCAAACTCTAATATAACCCTAACTCAAACTCTAACCTCAACTCAAACTTTAACCCTAATGTAACCCTAACTTGAAAACTCTAACCCTAATCTAACCTTAGAGTTTTGTAACTAAAACCCTAATCTAAACCATAACCATAATCTAACTAGATAACCCTAACCTAACCCTAACTATAACTGAAACCATAATCTAACCCTAGAAATCAAAGCCTAATCTAACCTTAACTCAAACTCAAAACCTAATTTAACACTAACTCTAACTAAAGTTACCATAATTTAACCCTAGAACCATAATTGTAATCTAAGCCTAACTTGAAAACTCCAATTCCCTAGAATCTAACCCTAATTAAAACCCTAATCTAACCATAACCATAGAATTCTTGTACCCTAAACAAACCCTAATCCAACTCAAACCCTAATCATGCCCTAATCTGGTTCAAACCCTAATCTAAATCAAACTGTAATCAAACCACAAGCTAACTCAAACCGTAACTCAAACTATAATCTAATCCTAACTAAAAATTTAAACCCTAACCTAAATCAAACCCTAATCATAAACCCAAACCTAAGTCAAACCCTAATCTAATTGTAACCCTAGAAATCAAACCCTAACCAAACCCTAATCTAAATCAAACCCAAAATCAAACCCTAGAATATAACTCAAACCCTAATCTATTCCTAACTAAAATCTCAAACCCCAATCTAATTCAAACCCTGATCTAAATGAAATCCTAATCAAATACTAGTCTAACACAAACCCTAATCTAACCATAACCATAGGAATCAAACCCTAACCAAACCCTAATCTAGCTCAAACCCTAATCTAAATCAAACCCTAATCATACCCTAATCTAATTGTAATCCTAGAAATCAAACCCTAACCAAACCTTGATTTAGCTCAAACCCTAATCTAAATCAAATCTTAATCTAACTCAAACCCTAGAAATCAAACCCTAACCAAACCCTAACTCAAAACCTAATCTAATCCTAACTAAAAACTGAAACCCTAATCTAAATGAAATCCTAATCAAACCCTAATCTAACACAAACTCTAATCTAACTATAACCCTAAAAACCAAACCCTAATCTAACTCAAACCCTAATCTAAATCAAACCCTAATCTAACTCAAATCCTAATCTAAATCAAATTGTAATCAAACCCTAATCTAATCCTAACTTCAAACTCAAACTCTTAGAATATAACTCAAGCCCTAATATAATCCTAACTGAAGACTGAAACCCTAATCTAACTCAAACTATAATCTCATCCTAACTGAAAACTCAAATCCTAATGTAACTCAAACCCTAATCTAACTCAAACCTTAATCTAACTTGAACTCTAATGTAATCCTAACTGAAAACTCAAACCCTAATCTAAATCAAATTGTAATATAATCCTAACTAAAAACTCAAACCTTAATCTGACTCAAACTCTAACGTAATCCTAACTCAAAACTCAAACCCTAATCTAAATGAAACCCTAATCAAACCATAATCTAACTCAAACCCTAATTCAAACCCTAATCTAATCCTAATTGAAAACTCTAACTATAACTCTCATGTATGTTATATTGATATGTTACAGATTAGATAATGTACTATTACATATCTTTTAAATAAAAATTTGTGTTCTAGACTACATGTATATATGTATATGTGTATTTACAATTTATATATTAGCTCCATCATTGTAGATATGACTTCACACGATCAACCTTCTCATCATCCTGAGGGTGATGAGGCTCTGATTGTGACTCCTGTTGTGACTCCTATTGCATCTCCTACTATAGCTCATGGTGCAGTTTGTGGTGTTACTCATGGTGGCACTCTTGGTGGGGCTCGTGCTACAGCTCATGGTGGGGCTCATGTTGTAGCTCATGGTGGGGCTCATGTTGTGGCTCGTGGTGGGGCTCATGTTGTGACTCCTAGTGCAGCTCCTAGTGTAGCTCATGGTGTGGCTCCTAGTGCGGCTCTTACTATAGGTCCTAGTGTGGCTCCTCATGTGACTCTTGTTGGAGGTCCTAGTGTGGCTCCTATTGGAGGTCCTACTATGGCTCTTTTTGTGCCACCTCCATGCATTGATATTGATACATTATTTTCATTTTTAGAGTAAGAGGTTATTAGACTAGAGCAATCTATATTACCCTCCAATTATGGTTTATATAGAGACATATGAGTGACCATATGTAGGAGTTTACAAGATCTCACTGCTAGATTTAGAGCTCATCATTAATTTACCCCTAATGTATTAGCTACCATATCTAGGGAGCTTAGAGCTAAGATTTGAGGAGGTGCATCTTTTGATGACATCAAGAGGGTGGCCTCCAAGGACATCAGCAAACGATATTTGTTTCCATCATATGAGGGTATACAAGATAGGGTGAGAGATTATCGAGTGACATGGTGTAGAGATCCTGTTATCACCAGTATGATCTATCCTCATTTTTTAGCTACATATGGTCGTTATCCTAATAATGATTAGATACCTCTTTATTTTGCATAGTAGTTGTACATTGAGTTCTGCATGCGGCTCAACATCAACTACTTAGACATTTTAGATTATTACAGATAGGGGCGTGGTTAGATCACAGATTGTGACCATTATCGCAATGCACTACGTCTACCACCTCTACATGTCAGATAGTTTGTTGAGAAGAGACTTCCTCTAATGACTCTAGCACTAGCACCTATTGTAGGTAGAGTTTTCATTGCTCCCCAAAGGGGAGAAATTGACAGTAATGGACACATTGCATCTATAGCTGCTAGTATCACATTTGATTCTCTTGTTCGCTATATTCACACTCAATAGATTTGTCTAGGTTGATCATCTTTAGAAGCATCTAGTAGCACTTCGGGCACCTCCCCTGATGAGGCATATAGAGCTGCTAGACTACTAATACTAGGCGATTTTTTTACTCTTTTAGGATAACACACATATGAATTTAGCATTGTATTTTTTGGAGGATCTGTTGTAGAGTATTAGTTATATTTCTAATACACATGGGATACTAGTTCACTTGTTGATGGACGCCATTAGACACCATCAAAGCCTAATAGTTCCATAGGCATAGACCACACTAGTGATAGTCACCACACAACATAGCTCATAGCATTTTACACCAAGCTCACGACACTCTAAAGGTGACTCAAGCATACGAGTTGGAGATGTCATGATCACAACTGAGGGCCTTGATGATTTTGGTGAGTAGTTTCGAGGGCTATCTAAGATTGATACTAATTCGAGCATTGTATTTCCATCGTACATGGATATGTTATTGTGACCTGACACTAATTCTACACCATTATCCAGCCAGTTACATATGCCACTTCACTCATCATTACTAGCAGTTGGAGATTATGGTACTAAGGGTGGTTCAGTAGTTGTTGGAGTTTTAGGAGATGATGCTGGTGTATTAGGACGGGATGTTGATAGTAGAGGTGCATCAGTAGATGATACAATGGAGTTTGATGATCATCCTCCACCTCCTAAGACCCAAGTACATATATAATACTTTTAAAATCTAAATATATGAAATTAAAACATTTACTTCAGATAGAAATTTAAAAGTTATAATAAATCATGTAGGCATAGGTCACCGAGCACATGATTACATCTAGTATTGGGTCAGGGCATGTACATTAGAGAGAGGATTCTACTGAGACACCTAGTAGTGCTTAGATTCAAGTTTTAAATAGTTTATAAAGTTATTTATGTTTCAAACAATATGTAGTCATATTCATGTACACATGTATGTATGTATGTATGTATACACACACACACACACACACACACACACACACACACACACACACACACACACACACACACAGATACACACACACATATGTATATGTGTGTATATATATGTTTAGATAGTTCTAATGTATATATATTTGTAGGGCTCAGTTGTTGTGCCTCAGCCATAGGATGTATAGGAGACTCGATCATAGGGTCATTCTATTCATATGCATCTTTAAGGGTCCCTCCAGTAGTAGTAGATTTATATCTATTTTGATGCATTTATATATTAGAGACTTTGTATATTCTAGAGACTTACATACACATGTATTTTAGTACATTGATGAGATGTACATTTCATTATTTATTTGACTATTTAATACTTCAATAGTTGGATGACATGTATATGACTTTTTATATTTTACTACGTGCATGTTTATTTGAGACTTCAACTTGCATATGTATGCATTTTAGTAGAGATATTAGATGTAGATGTTCATTCTTGAAAGGTACATGTATGTGTATATTTTTATATTTTTGTAGAAAATTATTTATGAATTAGAATATATATTTTAAACTTTAGATTTGTTTGTGATCATTATAAAATAATCAAATTAACTTCTCTTTACCTACTTCAATAGTTAAATATAAAGAAGTTCCAAATTGATCTATGAACCTAATTTATAATTTTGAAAAATAATAATAATATTGGGTGATTGAATTGAATTAATATAGGTTCTTAAAACTACTAAATTAACCCAAATGATTTAGATTACAAATTTAAAACATTATATTTATTTGTAATCATTATAAAATAATCAATTAGTAAGACTAAAGATACATATTTGGTAATCAATTAGTAGGACTAAAGATACAAATTTGTTAAATCAATTAGTAGGGCTAAAGATTTTTTTTTTTTAATGTGGATAAAAATATGCTAATTAGGTAAGCCTTATTTTAAAATTTTTTTACAAAATATAATATTCTCAACAACCTTCATCCATGGTAATTAATATTATTATTAAGTATACATTTAAAGGTCCTGAAATTTTGTATATCGAGAAAAACAACTTTAAATTAATTCAAATTATTATAAAATAAATCTTAAGAAGAAGCAATATCTAGTTTGATATTCATTTCACTAGATTCTCAAGGAAACAGATTTTTAAGTGGGCTAATCCATTTGAGAATTTGGATTATATTTAGGATTAGATGGTCCAAAGGTAGTTTAATTAATATCATTTAATATTTCTTCCACTAGCTTACTCCATTCATAACTTTCGAAGAAGCATAATTATGTGCTTTATCATAGAAAAAATGTCATTATTGAATAATGATAGATTTTTCCATGAAAAATTATTTTCCATTGATTTCAACACACTTCTCTTAGATTAAATTATACTATGGCTCTCAAATATTTAGTGATTGTTAATATTGTTGTGGTTTAGGTGTCTCTACATTAACAAATTTGAAGGTAATTTTGTGATATCAGATTGTGATACCTATTGATTATATATTCAAGAGTTTAGAATTTTTTGTACTTTAGCTAGGTTTTTTTTTTTAGTTTAGTGAGGTTTCAATTTAGATCTATCAACATGATTACTAATCACTCTTTTTCTTTGGAACAAAAAGTTCATTAATAGGGTTGTATTTCTTGCATGGACATTTCTAGTTCTATAGTTTTTGTTCAAGGTTAAGGAAGGAGTAAAACATGTAATATGAAATTGGTGCATATATTAGTTGTACTTTAGCTAACTTATCAAAGTGAAGTATGTGGCACACTCGGGTTATAATGTTTGATATATTTCCTTAGTCAACTACTTGGTGTTGCATATCTAACCATTATAGAACATAGTTGAGCCCTATATATTTTTGTTTTCTATGAGAATTCTTTAAATAGAACAATAAATATATTGATACAAAAAAAAGAAATTGTGCAAAGAATATACACTGATATGTAGTAGGAATAAATGAAATTTATAGTAAACACACAAAGTCTATTAGTTCAATATTGTAAGCTTCAAAGGAAATAATTTGTCCATATATTAAATCCAATTTTACCAATTCATGTAGTTCTTCTAATTGTCTCTAGAAAATGATTTCTTCAATAGTGACCCCTCTAACAATCAACACTTGTAATATTATATAAGTAGTTATACAATAGTTGAGAATCAACCCTCTCCATAGTTTCTCTAATTTGGGTTTCCATAATTTAAAAAAATTAGTGTTAACTCATGCTTATTATATTTATGTTTAATCTAATCATTAGGTTTTTATTATATGTATGGTAAGAATAATATCTAGAGCTGTAATAAAATTGGAGTAAAGATTTTATGGAATATTGCTTCAACACCCCCACCCCCACCAACCCCTCTCTTTTAGTATTTTAAATATTTAATATAGTTAGAAAGGAAAATTATGAGAGATTGTATTAGAGAAATGAAAGAGTACAAGAGAGAAAGAGGCAAAACAACATAAGATAGCTCCGTAAATCCATACAATCAAAGAAATCCCTAGAAAAGTGATTTTGACACTTACTTCTTAGTGTGTGTGCAATTACCACTTCTCAAACAAGAGAAAAATGGACTTCTACATATGATGTTTTAATTAATTAATTTAGGCTATAGTAGACTTGAATAAATTATGAAAAAGACTAGACTGGGTTCTAGGCATTACCAATGTAATAATAAGTCAAAATTGACCAATTTTTAAAAATTATATTTTTTTCAAAATAGCTAAAAACCCATAGAATATTTAAGTTTAGACAAATAATTGTCTAATTTTTAAAATGACACCTAAAAAGGAGTTTTTATGATCCCAAAAAACTCTTTGAATTTGCAAACTCAAAGATTACTCATTAGTAGTTATATATAACTAAGTTTTCTAAAACATTCATGAATCAATATTAAAAAATAACTCTATTCCATCCCAACATTAAAAAAAGAATTCCACAAAAAATTGAACTAAATTAAGCATGGTGTGAGGTTTTAAAAACTAGCTCTAAAAATAAAAACTTGAACTATGGAAGTGGGTGCAAAAATAATTATTTTGTATTGGTTATGAAAAGAACATTCATAATATTTATATACCCAAATACACAATTGTAAATGTGAAGTTCTTCAAGATGATTATTCTTGAGTTCAATTTGAAGTTTATTTTGTCCAACTCCCCACACTAAGGGGTGAATCCATAATAATGGGTTCCACTTTAGTGGGACGAACCAAATTGGAAGGAAATTGCAAAATGCGAATTCGGATGCAGCATATGTTCACTGTGAACATACTTAATATGTTTGCAACAAACATATTTAAAAATATTTAAGGATGTTCGCAGTGAACATATGTAATAAATATGTTCGTTGTGAACATATAAAACGTCAATTTTTGACATTTTAAACCGTCATTTTTTACCCTTTTTCTTCATTGTTTACAACGTTTACTGAAGAAGCAAGGGTTGGAGCAAATGTGTGATTTTTGTCAGCGTTGCCTTGTCATTTTCCTTGAGATTCTCATCTTCAGGTATGTCTATATATTATTATTTTAATGTGTTTTTACATTTTTAATGTTTTTAAAGAATTTTTTAATGTTTTCAAAGCATATTTTAATGTTAATTTAATATTTTTATTATTTATTTATGTTAATTATATTAATTTAGAAAATATTAGAAAAACATTAGAAAACAAATTTAGAAAACATTGAAAAACATTATAAAAAATATTAAAAAAACAAATTTAGAAAACATTAGAAAACAAATTTAGAAAAACATTAGAAAAAAATTAGAAAATTTATAATAATATAAAATTTAGAAAACAAATTTAGAAAAAAAATTAGAAAAGCACTAGAAAATTTATAATAATATAAATTTTAGAAAACAAATTTAAAAAAACATTAGAAAAAATATTAGAAATTTAACATTAGAAAAACATTAGAAAGTTTATAATAATATAAAATTTGAAAACAAATTTAGAAAAACATTAGGAAAAAATTAGAAAAACAATTTTTTTTAAAATTAGAAAATTTATAATAATATAACATTAGAAAACAAATTTAGAAAAACATTAGAAAACCATTAGAAAAAACATTACATTTAAATATTAGAAAAACATTAGAAAATATATATTTTTAAAAATAGTTTAGAATTTAATATTAGAAAACTATGAGAAAATAAATTAAAATTTAAACATTAGAAAAATATTTAAAAATAGTGCAAAAAAAAAAATTTAGAAAAATATTTTCAATATTCATATAAATTTATTAATGTTAATGTACATGTTATTGATTTTCAAAGACATCTTAATATTTTATGTTTACGTATATGTCTTATTCATGTTTCTGTATATGTTATTCATCTTAATGCCTTATTCATGTTTTCAATATTGATGTTTATGTACATAAGAATGTAGATTAAAATGTATTAAAATTTATGCATAAGAATGTAGATTAAAATTGTATTTTTTATTTTGAACATAGATGTATGTATATTTGTTCATGGTTAAAAATAGACATGTACATTTTTTCAATATTCACATTTTTATGTGTACATATATATGCTAACTATTGATCTTAATTTGTCTTATAACTAAGTGTAATTAACTATATTTAATGACATGTCTCAAGGGGAGATCCTAAATTATACATAAGAATGTAGATTAACGTATATTTTATTTCATAAATGTACATGTAAATATGTTCATGTTAAATGTAGGCATGTATGTTTTCAATTTAATCATGTTTATGTATATATGTTATTATTTTTAATGCCTTAAAATCTAAGTATATAATTAACTATATTTAATGACATGTCTTAAGGGGAGATCCTAAACTTAATATGTTATAAGAATGTCTAGGTTAATGCACAGATAAGAATATAGTTCATATACATGTACATAAGAACATATAAAGACTATGACCTAAAGAATGCATGTTACAACATTTAATTAATAATTTTAAGTTAATACATATAAGAACATAACTTAGATTTTAAATACAAACATAAAGAATGTATATTTTATTTCATAGATGTATGTAAATACATATGTTCATGTTAAATGTAGACATGTATATGTTTTCAATATTCATGTTTATGTATATGTTACTATTTTTAATGCATTAATCTAAGTATAATTAACTATATTAAATGGCATGTCTTAATCTAAGTATAATTAACTGTATTTAATCTAAGTATAGTTTACTATATTTAATGTCTTAATTAACTATATTTAATCTAACTATAATTAACTATAAAATTAACTATATTTAACCTACTAGATTGAATTAAGCCCTCACATTGAAATCAACCTCCTAAGGATACAAATATACAACTTCAGATGACCCTACATCAAAGAGGCCTAAGGATCCAGTATCCTCTTGAATCTCACATGCAAAATTCTTACATAAGCAAGTATGTGGACTAAACCAAATAGAGTAGCTTATCATTGGACTTACTACCCACAAGATTGGATTCACATGCCCTCCTTTCCCTAAAATCAACCTCCACCCAATCATCTTCCACCACATGTACAACCCTTAGTATCTATAAATGTAAATCATTCAATTTTAAGTGAGATCTAGGTACCTATAACATCTCCCTTGTCACTATTCTGAATTGTAAGCAACTTATATGTAAGAGCCCACAACTCACCATTAACAAATCAACTTTCTTCTCTAATATTCAAATATGTTATTATTTTTAATGCCTTAATCTAAGTATCTAATATGAACAAGTTTATATAAATGTTATTATTTTAAATGTCTTAATCTAAGTATATAATTAACTATATTCAATGACACATCTTAAGGGGAGATCCTAAATTATACATATATAATCTCATTTACATTAATATGCATAGGTAAGAATATAACATACATACATACATAAGAACATGTATAAAGAACGTATGACCTAAAGAATACATGTTACAACATTTAATTAATAAAAGTTAATTATAAGAACATAACTTGATTATATACTTGAACATAAAGAATGTACATCATATAAGAAAATGTATATATATATATATATATATATATATATATATATATATATATATATATATATATATATATAACAACATTAACTTGATCATAAGAAAACACAAACAATGTCTACACATAACCCTAAAACTAACTATAACTAGGCTAAAAGATAACTCTAATCATGTAACCATTTAACCCTAACTCTAACTCTAACCCTAATTTCTAACCCTAACTTGAAAACTTTAACCCTAATTTCTAACGCTAACCCTAATTTCAAACTCCTACATATTTGTACACTTTCTTGAGACCAATTATATATACATGTTAAATATAATTGGATAAATATAATTTCATTTAACTTTCTACTTCTATTAAATATGTTAACAAAGAGAACCTAAAGATATTATACAAGAAGTTCATGCAAGGTTCACAACATTGTCTATCCATTTTAATTCTTTTGTAGATCTACCTAGAACTTAGTCATCACCATCATACCCATGGCTCTGAATGATCTATTTTATTTAAAGTTACCAGTGTTATGTTTCCCCTAGAAAAATAATAGTCAAAATGGAGTATGCACATTCAAGTTGTATTTCATATACCTGATCATTCACCAAAGACCATAATTCACAATTCCTTACTATAAGTTTCTTCAATGCTCAACTAGATTCAATAAGTTCATGCTTTGATACCTTGAATGAGAGAGTTGATCTCTAGTTGCTTAGATTTGAAGCACAAGAAGAAATCGTGAAGGCTAGGTTCTAATCTCATGGCTTATTATTCAATTTTCTAACCTATTCAACTACATCATCCTCTCCCACATAGTACAATGGATAAATTTTAAAGTCTCTTTATCTTGGGACATTTACAAATTGGTCTGTTGTCAAATGTTCTCTTTTTGCTCAAGGGTTAGAGTGAATCCATTTATCTCTTCAAATCAATGAAGAACAAGGTAAAATATGTGATATTAATTTTTTTAGTTTTGAGGATAACATTCAATTTATTTCTCTTCTTTGTCATTGGTCATTATGGAATTTTTAATCTAGCCCAATTTAGCTAAGGTTGCAAATGAGGGATCCCATTTCAGGTGAAGATATCATATTAACACGAATAGTCCTAATCCACTAGCTCAATATCTTGTTGGGGGTACAATTCCCATGGGTATACTAGCCCAACAAGAATTTGAGTACTAAGTTAGATATGAACTCTAACATTGTGTCAACTTGAAGTTTTAAATATGCAAGCACATCAAATTTCTTAGGGCATTAGGACCAAAATCATAAAAGCCCAGAAGTTGTTTGAACCTTAGTAGAAACATTAATAAAAAATTATTTAGCCATCATATTAGACCTTGGACAACATATCTCGTGATAAAAGATTGAGATTCTTGTAAATGATTTAAAAACTAGTTTGGATAAAAGCTTGGAAATAAGGGATTAAAAAAAGTGTGAAATGTTGAATTTTTTTTCCTCGAGATCTAACCTAAACTTGAACATCTATGAAAAATTGAAGAGATGGTTAAATTTAGTATGATAAAAAATTGAGTGCATATGCATTTTTTATTTCATAAATCTAAATTATAATACAACATCTTTAATCAAATGATACTATTTTCACTTATTTGAAAACAACACACATTAAAATACATTATTATATATTATGACATTTTGTTATTTCTATTTAATGAAAATATAGAAAATCTAGCTAATTTAACACATTTTTAATTAATAATAAGTAAATATATTATCACTTTCTTATTATATGTTTGAAATTTTATTTTGAATAAATCATTGTTAAATGAAATATAGAAAATCTAAGTTTACTTATTATTTACTTATTATATTTACTTATTATTAATTAAAATGGTGTTAAATTAGCTATATTTTCTATATTTTCCTTATAGAAATAACACAATGTCATAATATATAATAATGTATTTTAAGTGTACAGTAGACTTAGCTAATTTTTAATTAATAATATGTAAATATATATAGCTAATTTAAAACATTTTCACATTTGAAAGTTTATTTTGAATAAATTATTGTTAAATGAAATATAGAAAATCTTTTAAAAACATGTCATAATATTGATAAACTTAGAAGACATTCTTGTCAGAAATGGATTCATGTGAATCACTACTCTTGAAACATGGGCCAATGAGATTGACTCATAAACTATATGATTAATTCCTTATAGCAATAACACAATGCTATAATATATAATTTAATGTATTTTAATAGAAAACTTGAATTGGTCTCATATGTATAGAACTCAATGTTTTGAATTGCACTTTTTAGAAAATTATAAATACATATTACTTAAATATCTAACAAGATGAACCCTTTATATTTCTTATACAATTTTAGTAATCAAAATACAAAATAGGAAAACTATATATATATATATATATATATATATATATATTAGAATTTAACTACTCCAAATGTTTGATCTAGGGGATAAAATAAGATCTACTATCCTTAGATCATATTCTTATTTTAAATATATATTTTAATTGATGGTTTATGGACCAATGTGTTCAAATGTATAATTAATTACACATGTTTAGACTAAATTAAGAAGGATTCATGACCAACCTTTGTAACACTACACTTGATCTGTCTCAAAAAATGAATTTACTTAGATTATCACATGAAATCGAGAAATATTTTGAATTGTTTAAACTTTTAAATTTTGCATAAATTAACCAGTTTTGATTATCCCTAAATAACTCTAACTCTAACTCTCTCATGTATGTATGTATATGCATTCAATCATATATTTAAATTTTATCAGACCATATGTACATGTTATAAATTATCTCTGGACATGTGTGATGTACGTTCAATTACATGTATAATTTTTGATTAAAAATAAAAAAATTGTGTAGAGTAGACTTAGCTCTTGATACATTTAGATATAGATCATATGGCTTCACACAATTAGCTTGCTATAGCTCTTGGTGTGGCACCTAATGCAGTTCCTCATATGGCTCCTATTGCAGCACCTAATGTAGTTCCTATTGCAATGCCTGATGCAGTTCCTGTTCTGACTCCTTGTGTAGCTCGTCATCTAGCTCATGGTGGGGCTCGTGCTGCAACTTGTGGTGGGGCTCGTGGTGTACCTTGAGGTAGGGCTCGTCATGCAATGCATGTTCTAGCTCTTAGTGCGGCTCTAGGTGGTGTAGGTCTTGGCATGGCTCTTGGTATGGCTCCTCTTCCAGGTTAGGATGCACTTGCAACTCCTACTAGAGGTCCTAGTACACTACCTCCACACATCAATATTGTTTCTTTATTTTTATTTTTAGAGTAGGAGGTTGCTAGACTACAACAGTCCATATTGTCCTCTGATGATGGTCATTATAGAGACACATGTTCTACTATATGTAGGAGTTTACAAGATCTAACAGCTAGATTTAGAGCTCACCATTCATTTACTCCTGACATATTAGCTTCCATATCTAGGGAGCTTAGGGTTGAGATTTCAGGAGATGCATCTTTTGATGATGTCAAGAGGGTGGCCCCCAAAGATGTCATCAAAAGATATCTCTTTCTAGGATATGAGGGAGTATAGGGTAGGGTGAGAGGCTACTAAGTCACATGATGCACAGATTCTGTTATTGCTAGCATGATCTATCCTCAATTTTTAGTTGCACATGCACATGGTCGTTATCCTAATAACAACCAAATACCTCTTTATTTTGCACAGTAGTTGTATGCTGAGTTCTATGTGGGGCTCGACATCAACTACTTGGACATTCTAGATTATTGTAGATAGGGGCATGCTCGGATCACAGATCATGACCAGTATCGCAATGCACATCATCTACCACCTCTAGATGTTAGACAATTTGTTAGACAAAGACTACCTTCTGTGACTCCAGCACATGGGCCTATTGCAGATAGAGTTGTCATTGCTTCCTAAAGGGGAGCAATTGACACTATTGGACACATTGCATCTGTGATCACTAATATCACATCTAATTCTATTAGTCATTATATTCATAGTCAACATCCTCATCCACCTGGTCAACCATCTTTAGAGGCATCTAGTAGCACTTCAGGCACCTCCTCTGATGATGCATATAGAGCTGTTGAGCTACTACTACCAGGTGATGTTCGTGCTCTTTCAAGACATTAGAAACATATGGATTTGGCATTGTATTTTTTGGAGGATATGTTGTAGATTATCAGTTACATTTTTGATACACAGGGGATGCCAGTTCACTTAGTGATGGATGTTGTTAGATAGCATCAGAGCCCTGTAGTTCCATAGACATAGGCTACCACACTAGTGACAGACGATGCACTTGTGCGTAGCTCATAACATTTGGCACTATGCTCATAGCACTCTACAGATAACTCAACCATACGAGTTGGAGATGTTAGGATCACAACTGAGGGTCTTGATGATTTTGGTGAGCAGTTGTGAGGCCTGTCTGAGATTGATACTAGTTCAAGCATGGGTATTTCATCATACATGGAGATGTTATTCCGACCTACCAGCCATGATTCTACACCATTACCCAACTAGTTACATAGTCCACTTCAATCATCAGTTCTAGCAGTTGGACATGGTGCTAAGGGTGGTTTAGTAGGTGTTGGAGTTTTAGGAGCTGCATCGATAGACAATACAATGGAGTCTGTTGATCATCCTCCACCTCCAAAGACCCAGGTATATATATATATATATATATATATATATATATATATATATATATATATATATATATATATATATATATATATATATATATATATATATATATATATATATATATATATATATATATATATATATATAATTTTTTCAAAAAAATAAAATATGTACATGAAATTAAAAAATATGAATTTATTTAAAAATTCAATTCACATAGGTATTTAATTTAATCTTTAACTATGATAAATTATGCAAGCATAGGTCGCTGAGCACATGGTTACATCTAGTGTTGGTTCAGGGCATCATGTACATGAGAGAGATGATTCTATTGAGGCACCTAGTAGTGCTTAGGTACAAGTTTTAAATAGTTTGTTTAAAGTTAATTTTATGTTTCAAACTATATATATATATATATATATAGATCTAGAACTCTAATATACATGTACATATATATATTTGCAGGGCTTGATTGATGCGCCTCAGTGAGAGGATCTATAGGAGACGATTTGATCAGAGGGTCATTCTATTTGTATGCATCTCGAGGGGTCCCTCTAGTAGTACACAATAGATCTTTATATTTTTTTGATGCATTTATATATTGGAGACAGTTTACATACACATCTATGTGTATTTTAGTACCTTGACGTGACACATGTATACATATGTTTCACTATTTTTTTGGTTATTTAGTACTTCAATAGTTAGATGGTCACATGTATATATGATTTTTTATATTTTTCTATGTACATGTATTTATTCAAGATTTACAGTTTGCATATGTATGCATTTCAATTGTAGAGATATATTAGATGTAGATGTTTGTTCTTGAGACGTGTAGATATGTGTACGTGTTTTTTTTTTTTTTTTTGTATTATATAGCTATATAATGTTTATGTTTTTGAGACGCACGTACATGTGTATATACATGTGTGATTTTTTTGTATTATAGTAGACCATGTATAATTTTTAGATTATAGCTTTTAAACTTTAGATTTTATTGTCAGCATTATATAAAATAATCAAATTAACTTCTCTAAATAGGTCTACTTCAATAGTTAAATACTCAAAGAAGTTCCAAATTGATCTCTATCAAACCTAATTCAAAATTTTCAAAAATAATAATAATTTATAGGGTGATTGAATTGAATTAATATACCTACGCTTAAAACTACTAAATCAACCCAAATGATTTAGATTAGATAAATTTAAAACATTATATTTATTTTTAATCATTATATGAAATAAACAATTAGTAGGACTAAAGATACATTTAAATTTGGTAAATCAATTAATACAAATAAAGATACAAATTTGTTAAATATATTAGTAGGAAGTTAGAAAGAAACATGGATTTCTTAAATTATCAATTACTAACCTACTAAAGATAAATATTAGTTTTATGTGGATAAACATATGTTAATTAGGTAAGCCAATACATTATTTTAGAAAACTTCTACAAAATATAATATTTAAAAACATATTAATTTAAACTAATTTAAACTAAGAGTATGGCCATAGATATAATAAACTAACATTAAAATATATAAATTTTTAATAAACTAATGATCTAACTAGATGAACTTATTAATCTTATAATTTTAAAAGCACATTTAATTCACTTACATGAAATTAATTTATTATTAAATTATATAGTTTTTTAATAAACTAATGATAATTAAGAACTTATGATTGTACAATTAAAAAAAATTTACTTCAAGATGAAATTCAATAGTTTGAAAAGAAGTTGATATTTAAGAATTCTAACATATTAAATTATCTTTGATGCATGTATCTATAGATAATGATTGTGTAAGTGTGAACTAACTTAGCCTATTTATATGATGAGGCTCTTGAAACCAAAGACTAGATCCCTGTGACTCCAGGCCCTAACCCCACTTCCTCCCCATCTATTTTGGGAAAGGAGAGTGGGGAGGTGATAATGAAAAATAGGAGGAGGTCTTGGAGTGATTTTAATTTGAATAAAGCCAAATTGGGGATTGTCAGGGAGCCATTGAATATTCAAGTGATGGAGGACATTGATGGAAAAACCCATTATGATGATCTCATTGATCTTGGTTTGGTCATGGTATTTGATAATGTGAGGGAAACTGGGCTTAACCTGTTGAACAATTCAAAGAACAACATGATAGACAACTGTCAGTCTATCAAATGGTTATGTCATGAAATTGAAGAACTTAAGGGGAGAAGAAGCCAGGAAGGAAACCAAAATATTAGTCGTGACTAGGGGCACAATGAAGAGGAAAGAAGCCAAGATGGAAACTAATAGCTTTTCAATGTCCAAGAACACAGGGCAGGTCAGGAGGAAAGAATCGCCAAGGTCAACCAAAGAGTCCAAAGGATGGAGTTCTTTCATCAGAACCTGGCAAATCAGGTGATCGCCATTTTGAATGCTCTAAATGAGAACATTAACAGTTTGGGTGAACCACTGATTAGTGTTGGATTTGGCAAGGATAAGATGGAGAAGACCAGCCTGGAAATTGGGTAGGTAGGGGATGATCTGAAAGAAACCAAGGACCAAGTGGAGGCTCAGAATCAGGACCAAGAGGATGCAGACAACAGAAAGACCAATGAAGCTATAGAGACCCTACAAGTTCTTGATAGACAGAATTGATAGTTAGTGCTTTTCTCCTGTCTCATACTTTCCTTGTGTAGCTATTTTTTCTTGTTCTAGTTCAGCTAGTTTTTTGTTTCCTAGCTGCAGGCATGTTGTTTCAAGTTGGGTTTTGTTAAGCAGTTTCGCTGATGCTAGATTGAATATTTCTATATGTGATTTGTTGTAAAAAATTTTGAGTTTCAGGATCCCTGTAAAACCTATTTTACTTAATAAAAAACTTAGTCTTTTTATATATCAAGTTGTTAAATTATTAAATTCATCCATGGTACAATTAATATTATTAATTTATATAGTTTTTTAATGAATAATCATAATTAAGAGTATGATCATACAATTAAAAATGCATTTAATTCAAGATGAAATTCAATAGTTTGAAAAGAAGTTGATATTCAATTTATTATAAAATAAATCTCAAATGTCAGTTCAACCATGATGTACACTTATAACATGTAATATCTTCTCATGATCTTCACTATCTAGTCTCCACTTGCAACATGCACACTTAACTTTGACTAGACGTAGACAAAGCTTGGTAGCAACAACTAGGTGGCTATATTGTAAAACCTTGTTGTTAGGTTGATAATCAACAAAGTGTATTCCATGTTGGACTATTTTGTCTCGCTTCAAATATGTTCCTTCTATCACAAAAGAACCTGCACCACAAATTTAAGTATTTTAAAATTTGATAAATATACAGTTACCTAGATATATATATATTTATTTATTCATATAAAGTTACCTATAGGGAACAACATTCCATTACTTTCTTCAGGGTCATATAACTTTGTCCTCTCTGCAATACATTGCAATAAATAATAACTAAAACGTTCATAATTTTCAAGCTCAACAATCATTGCAAAGATATCTCCTACATAACAAGTATACACGTATATGTGTATAGTACATATATAAGATAGTTCAAATTGATAATTAAATAACATTTGTTCAAATTAATTTCTATGATACTTACCCACTTTTACCAATCCAAAGATATGATTATAATCATCAAAAATCAATGGAATATCATCAAAATTTTCATCATCTTTATCGAATGTATTAGTAACGTCAAGTGGTACTGAAATCCATGCACCTTTATATCCACATGCTTGATTGATGCATTGTTCATAATCTTCATCAATGCAACTATTACAAAACCATGAATATTCTCTTGTCTTTAATGTTCAATTGCAATATTTTTACTCATGACTGAATGTAAGGAATGTGTATTTTCTATCCTCTTGCAACCATGAATGTTTTTTCTATTAACACCTAAAAATTCATTAAATTGAAAATGTGGAAAAATTAAATTTAAACTTCAATGAATTGAAAAATAAAACTTAACAATAAAATTTTATCACTTAATTGCATAAAAATTAAACAAATGTACACATCCATACCTATTATCTCCAAAAGGACTCTATATCCAGTACCTGTCAACTCATTGTTGATGATGTCCCAACCTCATCTAATGTAAAATGTGTCTTACACCATTCAACAACATCATGTGCATCATTTATACGAACTCCCTAATAATTCATTTGATACTTTCGCAAATCACGTTTGATGCAAGCTCTAGCACCATCATGTTCACCTTTTCCATGACCACTCTCGAAGAAATTCTATATGTGTTTTATATTCTCATTGCAATGATATCTACATAATGCATAAAATGATCTAGATGATTTGAACTGTGTGGCACATCCATCAAACCAAACATAATGTTTATCAACATTTATGTTTCTTTCTTTCAAATAAGAAAAGAAGATATTGAAGCAATGTTTGACATAGTGAATGTCATGTTCTTTATCATCACTTAAATAGAAATGATATTCCTTTTTAATTATTCATGCTTGAACTGTACTCTGAACACCATCCAAATCTAACTGTGCATGTCTATAACCAACATGTACCATAATACTGACTTGCTTAGAAAAGTAATAATCTAATTGAAATTCTTTCTGATGAACAAAGGAATAGTTCTCTGCAAAATCAACAACTGATACAATCGCTCCAAGTGGGAAATTGTCCCTCAAAGTTTGAAACTATTGTTCTTGCAAAAAATGTGTGACGAATATAAGGTTGAATCAAATTCTTAAATCTATCCATAAATGTTAGAACAGATAACTCCTCTTCAACATATTCCAACCTTTTTGTCTCTTTTCCCATATTTGTTTCATTCTTGAGATACTTGTAACTTTTGCAATTCATTTTTTTTGTTGCATCAATATTTTCAATTTTCAAAGGAAATAGAGCCAATTCAGCACATGTTTCACATAATCCTTTGATGCAATTTATTTGACCAGCTGGATCATCTATTTTGTCACATAGAATGGATGATATAAAATCACTTCTCCTACTAGGAGGAGCAACATGAAAACCATATGTGTCTTCTACAAACTTTCAAAACACTCAATAGTGGAGATCAAACTCAATATGATGATGACAACAACATGTTTCAAACACTTTGTTTGACCTCACAAAGTATGGCTTCAATTTTTCAAACAACGTTTGCCCAACTTTTACATTAGGATGTTTAGTGCAAAATGACACATATAACTCATGTTGTGTTGTGTCCAACCAATGTTTTGTATGATGTTCATATTGACCAGATGCAATCCTATGCCTGATAACATCTCTACTATTTGATGAAGGATGAGTGTTATCAATCCAAAATGATATGACTAAATTTTTTAATGACTCTTCAATCCTATCAGAATGAGGTGCTCTACACATGATTGCCCAATTTCCCTCCATAGTATTGCCATCCACAATTAATCTTCTCTTAACATATTTTCTCATTGTTTTCCTACTAAAACCCATTTCAAATGAAATTGAAGATATTTTTCTATTTTGGGTCATATTCTTATTTACAATAGACATCAACATCACTTTTCTTGCCATGGACTTATCTTTATTTCGAGAGTATTTTCCTATGTTTCTCAAACCTTGTTTAACATTTTCAATTAGATTAGTTTGCATGCTCGAAAATCTTCTCTTCTTTGATGTTGTGTCTACACCTAACAATTTCAATGCCTCCTGCAACTTCTTTTGTGTAAGCAAAAGTGAAAGTAACTGAGCTTGTTCAAGTTTTTCAATGTTATCAAATTGAGTAATAATTTCTATTATCTTCTTATTCATTGACCTTTTCTTAGACAAACTTAATGGTTGAATAGTAGTTACAAGTCTTCTCAATTTATCCACATCCATTTTAAGTAAATGATCTAATTTTTTTGTAGAAATAGCATTCTTTACAGATTGGGCAATATTTAGAAGTTCATCCATACTAGTTCTTGCACCTCATCCCAACCCTTCTTTGACTTCTATTACTAGAATTTCTACAAGGAGCGATCTTGAGCCTTCTCCAACATTCATTGTTTGAGATTCTATAGGGAAAGATTCTAACCCTTCTCCAACTTCTGTTATTCGAACCTCTGTAGGGAGTGATCTTGAACCTTCTTCAACATTCATTGTTTGAGATTCCATGGGGAGTGTTCTTGACCTCTCTCCCATCTCCAGTTCTTCTACTTCTGTCAAGCCTTCTTCAACATTTCCTTCACCTTGTTGATTAGCTGCAAAAAATTTATAAATAAATCAAATTAGATAAAACAAAAGATTGAAACATAATTAAATTCAAAATCATAAAAAAAAAAACTAATATATATATAATTACATACCTTGTTTAATTCAATGATAACATGCCATAGTCTTCTAAAGATTTCTTTGTTCTACTTCATCAAATCTCTTCCTTGCATATTTGTTTTACCTTCCTTTCTTGTTTCCCATTATAAAATCATTGTAAAAAAAAATTTACTCCTTGCGTCAACATAAATTTCGTGCAATAATTATATTAAAATGTCGCTGTAAGAATTTGCAGTACAGCTTCACTATTTTTAAGCTGACCTGTCTGAAGCTAATGTCAACATTTTTTCTTTTCTTATGTTCACATGAACGCAAAGATCTTAATATGTTCACGCGAACATATCAAGTTCAATTTTTGGCTGCCAAAATTTTTTGGGCCGCATGTGCATTGCAAACACTACATTTGCTATGAACATGCAAAATTATGTTTTTTTGGGCCATTTTTTTTTTTTTTTTTTCTCTTTCGACACTCATTACTATAGATAAATGATCTCCTACTGTGAAATAAAAAATGCCAAAATGTGCTACTTAGAGCAAGCTTTCCAACAACTATAATTGTAATACATATTTTAATAATCAAGACTTTCAAATATGAGTTTAACTAATCATAGGTTCATTACTAATTGAACATCAACTGACTTTGACACTTCAGGAAAATTAGTAAATTAGGTCAATTTTTTTTTGAAAAATATCTAGGAAATAGCTTATTGAGTTAGCTTTATATTAAAAAAAAAATATTAATGATAAATTGACTTCAAGTTATCTATGTCAAAACAAACATTACAATTAGTGTCACTTCAAGACTTCATAAACTATACAATATTCAACCAAATCAAATCAAACCAAATGCATCCTCAGAATATTGATTTTACAAATCTGACGCTAAAAGAATTACCTCATTATCTTTTCTAGGAAAAAGGTTATGTGTGTCAAATGGACTGTCTCTCTTTAAAAATATTGAATTTTATTATGTACCACTTTTTGGAGGAGAAGAAAAAATTGACATAAATAATTTTTTTTTTAGATTAAAACATATGGTTACAAAGTAGGAATAAAGTACTAAAAGTCACTAGTTTATGTCATCTTGAAATTATTTATAGTTTTAGAGATATAGTCACTCAAACGTGAGGTTTGTTTCAAAAATATTGATTTCAGTTTCAAAATTGGTCAAAAAGTGGAACCCATTATTGTGGGATCACCCTGAGTTGAAGTGCTAGCTAACATTTAATGTAAAACATTATGTGTGTGTGACATGGAAATCTTGTAGAGTTGTTCACTATCTATACATACTACTATACAGACAAGGTGACTTCTCATCATTATAAAATATCATAGTTTATTTCCACATGGGTAGTAAGTGACATGTGAGATCTTGGGGGTCATAGGGGCAATAGACATGGTATAATATTATTGGAGAATCACATTGTCATTCTATGCCTTTATAGGGTATGATTTGAAGGGAAAAAAAGTGTGCACAATACTTTTCAATTTTAAATAACACCTTTATGGCTAACAAGTTGCTTCCTTTCCCTAAAAAACAAATTAACATGCTAAATATTATTTTTTTCTAAATGTTGTGAACATATTGTACCTGATTATGCATACATGACATATATATAGTCAAAGAGGATATTTTCTTATGCCTCATGTTAATTGTTATAATTTGATTGGATAGGCTATCAACTATGGGTTTTTTTAAACCTTCCTAATATTTTAGCAATGCTTATTTGTGCCCAAAATTGTCAAAAGTTCCATATCACTCCTAAGATTAGTAACCAACCCTCCACCTTGAATTTATTCTATATTTTTCCTAGATAGTCAAAATTGGATGAAATAAAAGGAAATTCTAACTATTCCAAACTTTTAAATCCAACAATAACATCAAATTTGACCTAGAAAGCTCCAATTTTATCCTACAATAAAAAGCCACAAAAATAACAACCTCAATATATACCAAATATATATCTAATGGAAAACCAATAGCATTCTAATATCTCTGATATGATATAATATTTGGGTATTATTCTATCCACCCAAGATATAGAGTGAGTGGAAAGAAAATAATGATAAGACATAATTAACATGATAAGAATAAATAAAATATATTCACCATGAAAATAATATACTAATTAGATTTGAATTAACCTCATAATTAACATTACATATGAATCCCTGATTATATAGCCAAGGTGAGGACAAAGTAGTCAATGAGACAATGGAAAGATTTTTTATTTCATTACATGATAATCAAGAGAGGACATATCACCTATGCAATGGGGAATTACATGCCCAATAGAGGTGGATCATCCTATAATTTATAATAAATTTTGTTCAACATGTACAACAAAGGGGCCACCCACCCTTAAACATCACACATTAAGAAAACTTTAAGATTATAGTTTAACACTTTTAGTCTATGAATCAAGCCATAGTGTGTGATGTTTAAGTTGTCTACAACAAAGGTGGAGATTGATAATGCGATAAGATCCCAAAAGGTGGAAAATTCCATGCACTATGAGAGGATATGATAAAGGAATAGCATGGTAAGTCTACAAAAGGTGGAAATGCTCCACATAATCCTATGCAACTCCCTAAGTAAGATTAAGAAAGTAAAAGTAAGAACTAACCAAGGTAAAATATCTTAATTACATTAATAGGTTCTATAAGGATCATGGCCCAAAAATGTGTTTAATGGCTAGAAGCTTCAATAGTTATAAATATATTACAAAAAAAAAAACTCAATTAATTGGTATCAAATGTAAATTGGTTTCCTCTAATAAGTGAAATATTTGTGATTGAAAGATTTTATATATGTCTATGCTTTTTTAATAAGAAATTACCTACTAGCAATCATTTTTATGACTATCACTAATAGGTAGTTAGAACAATCATTTTTATGACTATCACTAATAAGTACTTAGAATTTAACTAATGAAATACGAAGATTAGTTATCATAAAATAAAATTAGAAAATTTGTCAAAATCTATAAAAACATTTTTCAAATAAATTATGATATTTCTTTATTTAACTATACATGATTGTTCCTTGAATCCAAATGAAAATACAACTAAGCAAGTAGAAATAAAATGCTAATTTCCCAATTAAAATTATAAAAAAAATTATGCATTTCTTTGATGAAAAAAACCACATGTTCTATTTTATTAAAAAGACCATATTATAATGTATATTTAAATATCCAGCTCTTGGAATAATCTATAATCTAACATGTCAATCACCCAATATAGAAGTGCTTGTGATGGACAATATAATATATCATTGTACATGACCAATAACATAGCAAGTTGAAATGAACAATATTATTGGAGGAGCTTTCCCTCCCTTATATCTATACACAACTAAATGATCTTTAAATTTAACTGAAGATCTGGCAACATCCTTCCGAACATTGTACAACTTTTCTTCCATTTTTTATTTCGTTCGGTACATATATACGAAGGGAAGCACAGCCTTAGCTTTTCTCATCAGATTGGGAAGAATTTTGAAGCACAATGAACGAAAAAAATCTTGAAATTCAAGCGCAAATATATAAATTTGAAAGTTTCAGCCGGAAAATTCAAAGGAAAAAAATTATATAGATGAAAAAAAACAAACAATTCAGATAGACGTGGACATAAAACCCTAGCCGTTAATTCTTGGCTTTCTTTATGTCATCTTCATCAGGACGAGAGCAAGATTTAATCCTCAGATAAAGATCCAGGTTAAAATCAGTGCGAGCGCCAGATTTTAACTCTTGAAGAAGATCGAGCTCAGGACTGCCGCCATTATTGCATCTTCCAAACGAAGAAACAAGATCAAGGACCGGAGTTTCGTACTGGAGCTCCTCCGCAGTTCTTGGAAATGAAAAACCAGAAATAAATGAGGCAAACAATGTTGAAGATAAAATTGCTGTAGAAAATATTGAAGAACAATAGTTTATATCAAGATTCTTTATACTTACGGAAGAAAGGGGCTTTCATTGACCTCAGAGGAGTCCACTGGAAGGCTTGATTTTAAAGTCTGATGATTTTGACCTGGGATGAAGATCAGTGGAAAGGCCAGATTTTGTCCTTTGACGAAGATCAGTGCAAGGGCGAGATTTTAACTCCGGATGAAGATCAAGCTCTAGATCAGTACAAGGGCCAGATTTTGAACCTGGTTCAAGATCGAGCTTAAAATAAGTGCGAGGACGAGATCTCGACCATTTTAATCGCGGATGAATATCGAGTTTACGATCGCTGTGAGGATCGAGGTTAAGTTCAGTGCGAGGGCTAGATTTTAGCCCTGGGAAAAGATCGAGCTTAAGATTGTCACCAATATTGAATCTTCCAAACGCAGAAAGAAAATCCACGGCCGGAACTTCATGCTTGAGCTCCTTGGCAGTTCTAGGAAATGAATGAAAACGAAATAAATAAGGAAAACGACGTTGAAGATATAATTACTCTAGAAAATATAGAGGAATTAGTGGCACATTTAAGAATCTTCATACTTACGGAAGAAAGATGCGTCCATTGACCTTGGAGGATTCCAGTTTACCGATAAGATCGAGTGTTTTCTGTAAATTGATCTGCCTGGACTGTTCAACACCTTGCCCTGCTGTAATCCTTTTTGACTTTCTGTCAAATGGAGAGAAAATTGCGCAAAATAATTTTTCTTGAGTAAGATTCCATAAAAAAGTAAATGCATAAAAGGAAAAATCGTTAAAGAAAATTGCGGAATGAACTTTTGCATTACGCATTTTTTGGAGCCGGAGCATTATTCTTTAAACCTGCAGAATCCTCCTTTCTGGTATTTTCAATTCTTTGTGCCTTGGAAGTGGCAGGATCTACAGAATGTAATTAAAAATTATATTCAGATCATCTACAGAATGCAGTCGGAAAATTATATTCACATCATCTAGAGATTTTAGTCGAATTTTTTACTTCACAATAATAATTTCAGAATTCAACTGCTGTCGGCATTTCGTTACAGTAGGAATCTTTACATTTTCAATCCTACTTTAAATTTTCAATACTCAAAGATTATACATTTTCTTCTGATATATTTCATCATCTTTCTTATAAATCTTTCTTGGAGAGATACGGCAATTTTCAGAGGAAAAGATATATGGAGGGAAGAAAATTGCGACCCTAAGAAACAGATAAATGCAAATTGAAAATAAAAATAGATGGAAATCTTGCCTGTGAGGTGATCGCCATGATTGGAGGCCATGACGATAATGGATTCCAACAAGGAACTTGACGGGAGGCCGCAAGATTGGAGTAAGGCAGACATTTATTTAAATAGACGAAGATGATTTGGAAGCCCGGATTGGAACCTCCGTCAAATTTTCGTTTAGATAAGTTCGCGTTTATTTATTTACTATTATTATTAACTATCTGTACTTAAAAAAATTTATTTTATTTTAATTAAGAGTTATTTTATTTTATTTATTTTATACTAGATATTTCTATATATATCAAAATTATGTTAGAGTGTGAGATTAATTTATCAAAATTATGTTAGAGTGCAAGATTAATTTAGTTTCACTTCATTAAATTATCTTTACACTCCAATATAGAGAATCCTAATCAGTTTGTCTCAAAGGTTTATAGGAAACTTTTAACTGAAACTATAGTTGAAAGAGATGTTGGAGCTCAAGAGACATGTCATATGCTATTAGAACTTCCATTAGTTGAATGTAGTAGAAAATTTGTTAATCTAAATGTTTCATGCAAAAAAATTTAACTAGTAACAAAAGCAAATGAAGGTGAAAGTGAGGAGCCAAAAGAATCCTTTATTGATGCATATAGAAGGAGACCGAGCTCTATGGAAAATTTTTCATTGATTGATGCCTCCAGATCGTGAATATTTAACAAGAATAGAAAAAATGAAAATAAGTGGAAAAGAAGATAGAAGAATGCAATTGTTAGGGTATATCCAAGATTTGTAACTATTCCAACACGCCAGTCTGAAAAGTCTGTTGACTTTTGTTTCTCAAAGTTGCTTCTGTACAAATCATTCAGAGAAATTGCAATAGATATTGGTGAAGATAATAACTCTATCATTTCAAATTGGGGCATGTTAAACGAGTAATGGAATCAGAAGACAGTGAGAATCTAAGTGAATCAAAAAGAGAAGACAATATTATTGGTCATGCTAATACTACAGAGCATGAATGGGAAATTATTTCACGGTTGCATCATGGACAAGCAATGCAAGTTTCTAAAATTGATATGTTGGGACGAAGGGATATAGATAGACAGTATAATTGGTCACATACATATAGGTCGGATGAAGAAAGTAATGTGACAATAAATTTTATCTATAGAATGAGACAAAATGGATTGCTTTAAGATTTTTGCATAGAGAACAATATCAACATAAAAAAATTTAGTGAGAGACAAAAAAAGGCATTTGACATCATTATGACACACTGTCAAGCAGGTGAGAGTGTGGATCCATTGTACATGATTGTTCAAGGAACTAAGGGTACAGGAAAGTCATATTTGATTGGTGGAATTAGTAAGTATCTAAAATAAGTTGCAATGCCAAATCAGTCCCCTCTACTGCTCCTCGCACCAACTGGAGTAGTAGCATTTAACATTGGTGGATCAACAATACATTCAAAGTTGAAAATTCCAGTTAAGGATTTCATGCAACTAGAAGGAACATGTTTGACTAGTTTTCAGGAGGAAATGAATCATATAAAATACATATTGATAGATGAAATGAGCTTTATTGGGGAGAAGCTACTTGAGAATATTGACTCAAGGCTTCGTTAGGTATTTCCTCATAAATCAATTCTCAGCTTTGGAGGTGTTAAACTATTTTTATTTGTTAAATTTTTTTTAATGTTATTCACGATATATAAAAATATTATATTGAAAATCTAATGAATTGATAAATGTTTTTTATTTTTGCAATCATTTTAGTTGGAGACCTCAAACAACTACCTCAAGTAAAAGACAAAGTACCATATGCAAGTTTTAGAAGAGCAAAGCTATTATGGGAAGAATTAAAAAAGGTGGTCACATTAGAAAATATTTCTATGCAAGATGGAGAAGACTCAAAACAACAAAATTTTTGCCAATTACTCAACAATCTTAGAGATACAAATCCCACAATTATGGATTGGAATTTGTTGATGTTGAGAACAAGAATTAATATTATTCTAGAAATAAATGATGATTTTGATAAAAATCTTCATTTATTTTCAACAAATGATAATGTTTGCATTCATAATAGAAGTATGTTACATTCTCTTAGAGAACCTATTGCATGTATTATTGCAACTAAAGTATCAAACTAATGCAGATGACAATTCTATGGATGAGTTAGATATGAAATTGTTGATCTCAAAGAATGCAAGAGTAATGTTGACTTCCAATTTATGGATAGAAGCAGGACTTGTAAATGGTTCTCTAGGTTTTGTTCATGATATTGTGTACAAGCCACAAACCATGCCACCAAAATTACCCTTGTATGTACTGGTGAAATTTGACACTTACTCTGGATTCCCATTCAATGAAGAAAATGAAAAATTAGTTCCAATATGTCCAGTACAAAGAGGTTGTACAACTCAAATACCTTTGTGATTGGCTTGGGCATTGACAATACACAAATCTCAAGGTTTAACACTTGAAAAAACAAAAATTGATATAGGTCCAATAGAGAGAACATGAATGACATTTGTTGTGATTTCTCATGTAAAATCATTACAGGGATTGAGGATAATGCCATCATTTTCCTATGATCCCTATGAGAAAATGAAAAAGGGAAAACAACTTGAAAGAAGAAAAGTAGAAGAAATAAGGCTTAGAGAAATAGAAAATATGTTGAATAATTTTTTTTTCTTTACTATTATAGTACCTTCAACTACAATAGGTACCTTTTTTTTTTATTGTAATGGGATTGTAAAAATGTTTGTAAATAGTTCTTCTATGAATATATAATTTGGATCATTTACTGAGATGTTATATGTGTTCTTTTTCTTGGAAGGACTAGAAAAAAATATTCTATCATTCTTTGATATTGGTAATAGTTAAATTACAAATCATAATGTTTTTTAAAAGAAATTTTTTTCAATTATTTATGTTTAATTATTCCATGTCAACATTATATTTGTGGCTATCTAACTATATTAACACATTGTAATATCTCCTTATGAATATATAATATGGTTCACTCTCTATATTTGTAAAATCATTTGTAAATAGTTTTTGTATGAATATAATATGGATCATTTATTGAGATGTTGTATGTGTTCTTTTTCTTGGAAGGGCTGAAAAAAAAATTCTATCATTCTTTGATATTGGTACCAATTAAATTGCAAATTAAAAAATTTAAATTGCAAATTACAATATTTTTTAAAAGAACATATGTTGAATTATTTCTGTTTAATTATTCCACTTGACAATACTCTTAGCTTGTTAATAAATATTTTCTTTAGATTTCATTCTCTTTTACGCAGTCATTTTTCTTTTGTTTTCTCTCTTTCAGATATTTCAAAAAAAAAAAATGTTAAGGCAAAGAACAATTAGAACTGATGATTTCTATGAGTATGTTGATCTTAGAAGAATTCATAGTGAAGAAAGAGAAAAATATTTATCTTCAAAAAGAAATCTTCTAGAAGTAGGTTTTGTTAGATTTCATCCTCCAGCTCTTCGAAATTTTGACCATTTCTATAGAGATCCTATTTTTGAAGAATTGGTTTGTTTTGATGAGTGTGATCCCACTGAATTGTACTTTGATCCTATAGAGATCTATTTAGAACAAGCTCCTTACCCCATAGATTTACATGAAAATGGTTCATTGGTTGAAAACAATGCTTGAAGGTCTGCAAATTAGTACTCAAGGTCTAGAGAAATTTCACTATGATGGCCAAATTTTTCATATAAAATTTGCTGGGTTACATGACACACCTTGAATCGACATGTGGTTAACAGATGGGGGCCTTAGGGGGTCTTTTTGAATCTTCCATTTCATGAAAGAACCACAAAAATTGTAATAGAAAATATACCTACATGGACGCAATAAATCTGTGAATTTTCTATACTGAGACATTCAAATAATGGTACTTCATATATGAGACAAAGAACCTTCGAGCACCTATACTGGTTTGATGTGTTGGATCCAGATACACATCACTTACTTCAAAGAAACATGATTCACTGTAATGAATCTAGTGATTCATATTCAAATGATTGATTCTTGACACTATTGTAATCAATTTCAATATCCTATCTATTAAAATAATTCCATGATGATTTCAGTATTAAATCGAACAATTTCAAATGGGAAAAATTGTCATTCATATTTGCATTTACTTTTGTTGTAACTCATATTGGAATATATATAAAAAAATTATTTATTTCTAATTATTTAATATATCTCATTTTTTATTAACACATTTTGATAATTACAGTTCAAAATTAAAGATTTTAGATTTTTTTATGAGATATATTTATACTTTTAGATGACCTCATGCACTCTACAATGTATAAGAAACAATTAAGAATATAATAATTTTAATTTATTGTGAATTATAATTTCTTCCATGTACATGATCTATATTTTTGAAGGCAACCATATATGATAAATTACATGTAATAAATTTTAATTTATAACCTTTTATATTTTTTTCAAGATATAATATTAATACAATGGACCACTCTAACAATGAGTCTGAAAGCATTATGCCAAGTCCAGTGGGCTCAATGAACTCTAATGAATCCCCTCAAATTGTTATTGATAAATGTGAAAATCTACATTGGAGAGTTGTTATAAATTGCTTCTACATTTTGAAAATGCAGCAATAGGAATTGATTTCATCTCGGATAATGAAATTTTAAGAATGAGAAATGTTATAGAAAAATTAAGGGAGACATTTAGTAGAATAAATTTTTTTCCAGATGTTTTGGAAGAAGTAAAAGTTGATCATGAAGAAAATGAAGGTCACAATAGTTATCTCATTAGTGATTATTTTATAAGGTCTTTACACCAAATTAGTTATCATTGATAAAAAGATATGATTTTATTCATGCATAAAAAATGTATTCATATTATATAAAATACTATAGAATTTAATATTATTAAGCACAATATGCTTTTTCAATAAATATGTTTTCCCTTATTCCTTTAATTTGCAAATTGTAGCCCTTTTCTATAATATATGTGTTTTATAAGTTATAATTCATTTTTTATTATTATAAATGATTTTTTGTTAACATAACAAGATCTAGAATCAATTTTTTAAATAAAAATATTTATTTATTGATTTAACCTCATTATGTTAAATTTTTTTAGTATTCTTTGTTCTATTTTTTGGGTTGATTGTATTCTAATTTTTGCTTCAAGGTTTTAGATCACACTATTATCTACAAAAAATATTACTCAGTAATATTAATACAATTGGATGTATTGAATCATATATTTAGATAAACAATTTTCAAAAAAATATTTTAATCATTAAACTAGATTATAATTAAATGTAAATACATATACGAACTAAATTTAAATTATTGTAATAAAAAAATCAAAAAATAGGTTCAATATTGAGCAATAGATGAAATATTATTATATAAGATTAGAGAGGGTGATCTATTAGGAGAGGGATATGAATATTTTTGTGTGTGCTTAATATAGAGAGAGTGGATCTTTTATCATTATAGGCATATGTCATAGGGAGAGTAAAGAGAGAGATAGGGAGAGACATGAGGAATAAATAGAGCTTAATGGGGAATATATGATGAGATGAGGGAGAGAATAAAGATAAATAAAATAGAGAGAGAGAGAGAGAGAGAGAGAGAGAGAGAGAGAGAGAGAGAGAGAGAGAGAGAGAGAGAGAGAGAGAGAGAGATTAGGAATGGAATAAAAGATTTGGGGGAGTGGGAGAGAGAGGAGATGGATCTTGAGGATAATACTTAGGGATATCTCTTAGATGTGTACATATAAGAGATATAGTTAGAGAAGATATGGTAACAGGTGCGAGAAAGAGAAAGAGTGAATGGAAGGTAAGGAGATAGAATGAGTGACTATAGGTGGTAGATAAGACATAACGGGGACAAGATGAGAGACATGAGGTAGATAAAGAAGAAAAATATGGTGAGAGAAGGGATCCGATTAATTATTAGAGAAGCGGTAGATAAGATAGAATGGGGACAAGGTAAGAGAAATTAGGTAGATAAAGAAGGTAAATAGAAGAAAATAACTTGAGAGTAGGGAGAAGTGTTAAAGAGAGAGAGAGGGGGGGGGGGGGGGGGGGGGGTGGTTGGGGGCACTATAAAAGAGATTAATTAGGGGATATAGATGCATATGTACAAGAAATAGAGATGACAAAGATGTGGTGAAAAGAGGGAGTGAGAAAAAAAGTGAGTTGATCATAAAGTGATACAGTGAGTAATTATAGGTGGTAGATAAGATATAATGGGGACAAGGTGGTAGATAAGATATAATGAGGTAGTTAAAGGAGATAAGTAAGGGGAAAATATGGTGAGAGAGAGAGTGGGGAGAGACTATATATGAGAGAATTAGGGGGATATAGATGTGTACATATAAGAGATATAGATGGGGAAGATATGGTAATAGGTGGGAGAAAGAGAAAGAGTGAATGGAAGGTAAAGAGATAGATTAAGTGATTATAGGTGGTAGATAAGACATAACGGGGACAAGATGAGAGACATGAGGTAGATAAAGAAGAAAAATAGGGGAAAGATATGGCAAGAGAAGGGATCTGATTAATTATTAGAGAAGTGTTAGATAAGATAGAATGGGGGGCAAGGTAAGAGAAATTAGGTAGATAAAGAAGCTAAATAGAATAAAATATCTTGAGAGTAGGGAGAAGTGTTAGAGAGAGAGGGGAGGACTATAAAAGAGATCAATTAGGGGATATATATGTGTATGTATAACAAATAGAGATGAGGAAGATGTGCTGAAAAGAGGGAGTGAGAAAAAAAGTGTGTGGATGATAAAGAGATAGAGTGAGTAATCATAGGTGGTAGATAAGATATAATGGGGACAAGGTGGTAGATAACATATAATGAGGTAGATAAAGGAGATAAATAAGGGGAAAATATGGCGAGAGTAGGGAGCTGATTAATTATTAGAGAAGTGGTAGATAAGATAGAATGGGAACAAGGTGACAAACATGTGATAGATAAATAAGGTAAATAGGGAGAAAATATGGCGAGAGTATTGAGAACACAAAGTTTTAGAGAGAGAGGGGGGGAGGAGGACTATAAAAGATACTAATTAGGGGGGTATAGATTTTTATGTATAACAAATAGAGATAGGAAAGATGTGGTGAAAAGAGGGAGCAAGAGAAAGAGTGAGTGGAAGATAAGGAGAGACAATGAGTAACTATAGGGCATAGATAAGATAGAATTGGGACAAAGTGAGAGACATAAGGTAGATATGGGAAAAATATTGTGTGTGTGTGTGTGTGTGTGTGTGTGTGTGTGTGTGTGTGTGTGTGTGTTTGAGAGAGAGAGAGAGAGAGAGAGAGAGAGAGAGAGAGAGAGAGAGAGAGAGAGAGAGAGAGAGAGAGTTGGGATGAAGAAACATTTACATTTTTTTAGTATTAAACTAAACAACTACAACCCCAAACCTACATTAAATTAAACCTATTTGTCAAATTCAAAAATTTGTCTTTTACATAATAGAATTATACAAGTTCATATTATAAAATTTATGTACTAATATTATATTATTTAATAAACATTAGAATCATATTCTTTTAACATCCCCTATGGATGCTACTAGCTATATACATATTATATATTTATATAATATATATAGAGAAAGTTGAGATATATTGAGGCTTTAATTTACACAAAAAAAGATACTCATATTTATAAATTAAAGCCTTGATATCTCTTGGCTTTCTCTATATATATATTATATAAATATATAATATGTATATAGCTAGTTAACTATCTGTTGAGATATATTGAAGCTTTAATTTACACCCAAAAAAAAAACTCATATTTATAAATTAAAGCCTTGATATCTCTCGGCTTTCTCTCTCTCTATATATATATTATATAAATATATAATATGTATATAGCTAGTTAACTATCTGTTCTTTAAAAAAATTATTTTATTTTAATTAAGAGTTATTTTATTTTATTTATATTATACTAGATATTTCTATATATATCAAAATTATGTTAGAGTGCAAGATTAATTTAGTTTCACTTCATTAAATTATCTTTACTCTCCACTTTTTCTTTTCTTCATCTTTGTAATTTAATTTTACATGGGTTTGGAAGATTTGTTTTCATCAAATCTTACAATTTTACATAGTAAAGACTTAATTTAGGTTAATTAATTTTTTAAATAGTATTTTTATAGTATTTTAAATAAGTGCTTATGGCTCAATCTCTCTCTTTATCTATCTCTCTTTCATTCTAGACTTTGCCCCATTCATAGTAATTCACGTAGAATTTTTCTTTGTTTGTCTCCTTAAAAAATATTTTATCTCCTTGTAATGATCTTTTAAAACTTTTGGACTTTATGATAACAATCTTTTTAACATGGATATCTTGAATTCTTTCCTTTTTTAATGTTTTTTCATTTGAATATTTCTTTCATAGTATTAGAGTTGTTTAATCCTTGTTTGATTTTATTTTGAAGTCCACCACATCTTGGAGATGTTATTGTTTAGAAGAGAAGAGAAGCTTGCTCTTCATTTCTAAGTTTTTGATTGGAAGCTATTTTTGGTTTTTGTCTCTAACCCTCTTTCGAAGGTTTATCACCAAAGAGTCTTATTTTTTCTCTTTTTTTTTTATTCTCTTATTTTGCAGCCAAACCTATTCTATTTTCTCTTTTCTTTGAAGGCTTGCCACCATAACTAAGAGAAACATTATTTTGATATTTTTCTTTACAAGTTGTTTATTTCATTCTCTTGCAAATTTTAATAAAAAAAAATATTAATTTCGTGTTATTTGCAAACTTGTATTCATCATTTACTTTCTTTTTTAACTAATCTATTTTCATTCTTCTCCAAATTTTTCTTCGTTTTGTTATAACTAATTGTTAAAGGTCTTAAAAAATGAACACTTATGTTAATTTACAAACAAGTGCCACGTAGTAAATAGTTTAGGAATTAATTGTAAAATAATTATAATTCTAAAATAAACCATAAATTAATTTATATAATTTATATAATAAAAATAATAATATACAATTAATTGATTATTTTTATTTGATTTGATTTGTGAATGAAATAATAGTTACCATTAGTAAAATAGTAATTCATTGAATAGTAGTAATGATATACTTATACTTAATTCTCATAAATTTTACTAACATTACTAGTATACTTAATGGAAATTAAATATTTATGCTTAATATGGATATTTTGAACATATGGCTTTAATTATGGTTTTTATAAAATTAAATCTCACATATATGACAAAAATTTATTATTATTAGCACTAAATTATATTTAACAAATGTTCTTACACAAAAAAAAATGCCGAAGAAAGTGGAAGATGGAGGAAGCCCCGAAAAAAGGGGTCCTATAACACAAATTCATTTTAACAAATGACATTTGAAATAAATAGTGTACATTTCAAATTTAAAATTTAAAACATTACAAAAACTATGACTATTTCTAAAACTAAAAAAATAAAGGTGTATTATTGGTGGAAACTAATTGAATAATGGGTAGAAGTGAATGCAATAGTATTGTCTTAGGGCAAGTACAAAAAGTTGAATGTTACATTATCCTTGTAAAGTTGATGAAAGATTACCATATTTTGCAACTATAAACCATAAGCATAATCATAATCCCAATTAGTTATCAAAACCCAATCCTAATCCTAACCATTATACTAGATATAACCTAATTGAAACCCTTGTCCTAATCTTAACCACAATATTAATTCTACCTATAGAATGTACATGCTAACCTTAACCATGATACTAATCCTAGTCCAAACCCTTGTCCTAAACACAACCCTAATTTTAATATTAAAATAATATAACCCAAGCATAATATTATATCATTAATATATTATAATTAAAGTAATAAAATCTAAAAATAAATTATTATAATTTAAAAATTAATATAAGACTACTCTCTCACAAGCTTTATCAGAGAATTTTTGAAAATTTTAATAATTGTTTTCTTTTCAAAATTAATTCTATTATATATTTCAATAATCCTTTTGTCAAATATTTATATTGAGTGTAGATAGTTAAATCTTGTGTACATTTATTTCTATCTCGATTGTGTACATTTATTTCTATCGCTATAATTTCTGATTGCACGCTCTCTACTAGTAAATTTCTGAGCAATTCAGTGTTGAATTCGTAAATGATGACTTGCATGTACATCAAATCTAAAAACTTCAAAGTGAACACCTTCATCAAAGGGTAAAACTTCCACTAGAATATCGAGCATGCATTGCCTTCAACCATAAGATGAAAATAAATAAATAGAGAGAGAGAGTCATTTAAACTATAATTAAATATTCCTTAATTTAAATTTTGTTAATAATTATAAAATATATTAATAATAAAAAATTGGTGATTTAAAATATTCCAAGCATTCTTTTATACGTAAGCTAATTATTTTTCAAATTTTAATGTATTTTTCTTTTTATAATTAAATGTATGTACTTCCCTTCATATCAGCAATATATAATATAATTATAATAGATATTTTTTTGAATGTCTTGCCTTCAACAATTGGCTTATTTTCTTAGGTTCCCCTATTACACTTTAGAAAGTATATGAAATTTTGTATTTTCTAATGAATTTTTTTGTTTTACAAAATTATTTTTATTGTATTTTTTAAAGTATTACTAATAATCATTTGTTCTCTTCTATATGTATATTAATTATATATACTTATACATATTTTTGAAGTAGATTTGTGGCAGAAATATATTGAATTTTAAAAAGTCTTGAAAATATATCAAATTTATTTTTAAAAATATTTTTAAATTTTGATATATTTTATCTATTGCAAATTTTAATTTTGAAAATAATGATCTCAAAATCATTGTTGCAATAATATCAAATTTTGCATATTTTATATACTATAACATCTATCATAATTTAGCCTACTAGTTATAATTAAAATTTAATCTAAGAATAATACTCATTCTAATCTTAACCTCTGACTTGAACAAAAGTCACTATTGTTTCTCCTAAATCTAATTATGAGTATAATCTAAACTTTACCCCTAATCATTATAGTTATGCTCTAGTTCCTAGTTTTGTCAATAATTTTATTCCTAACATTTAAATTAACTTTATTTATAAATTTACTCTAATCCTTTTTCAAAACCCAAATAGACCATTAACCATAATAATTGTTATTGTTAAATTAACTTTAACCATAAATCATAAGAATGATCATAATTCTAACTAGATCTCTAACCCCAATCCCAACCCTAACCTTAACCATAATACTAAGTATAATCCTAATCTTAACCCTACCCTAATTCTAACAACCATACTCATCTTAATTTTAAAACTTACATGCTAACCATAACCCTAACTTTAATAATAAAAATAATATAAGAGAAACATAATATTATATATTTTTGATCGGTAAGATAATATTATATTTATTAATGTATAATAATTAATGTAATTAAATCTACCAACAAATTGTCAGAATTTAAAATAATAATGTTATGTACAAAACTAATTTCATTATATATTTTAATAATCACTTGTTTGTCAATTATAATTGTTTAAATTTTGACAATGTTGTTTATCTCTACATACCAAAAAAATAAAATGACTAAAATGACTAAAATAAAACAACTCCTTAAAATTATAAACTTATTATAGTTAAACCTTTAAGCAACCTTACATTCCTGTTTTTATAAACATATCATTATATAAATCTTTAATAATATTGACTAAATAATTAACTCTTTGTTAAAACACTCCTTTTATTTTTATTATAAATTTGATTTTATTACCAGCCACCAACTTTATCTGAACGACTCTATAACAATTGACTTGCATGCACATCTAATCTAAAACTTCAAATTGAACACCTACATAAGAAACTACTAAACTGTGAACTTAAAAATAAATAAATAATTTAATAATCCTTTAATTCTTTTTTTAGATAACTACGAAGTTGTCTTTATGGTATAAAGCATGCATTAGCTGAAAATGTGTTTAAAAGAAGTTCCTAATAAAAACATGCATTTCATATAGAGACATGCATTCCCCTTAAACAAATCTATAAAACAATTGACACAATAGCTGAGTCTGAGTTATTGAGAAATGGCGAAGATGTATTTTGGGCGCTTTTGTGAGAAATGTGGCAAAGAATTATCAGAATCGAACGCTTTTCACATTCATCCAGGCAAGTAATAAAACTTCTCAATATTTCTTTATGTCTTTTATTAATCCATTAATTGGATGGATTTGGTTTTGAGATTTGATGGGTATGAAACAAAAGCATTTTTCATTAAAGTTCAAATATTCCTTTTAACAATAGATTTTGTTATTTAACCTTTTTTTTTTTAAGGAAATTGATGTGGTGTTGTTGAACAGAGAATGAAAGAAAGATTGATTTAGGAGAAGGAAGGAATTTGATAGCCCTTCTAGACTATATGGTCTGTACCACCACCCCTCTCTTTTATCCGTAAGTATAGATATTTTGTTCTTTTGTTCTTGTTTTCTCAATTCGTAATATCTTTTGAATTATACTTTAGATTTCTAGGTTATGTATTCTAAAAGTTGATGTTAAAAATTTACCTGTAATAGAATCTAAAATTCAAAATATTACTTTTTATAGACTATAGAACCCTAATAACTTCAATTGATTTGAATTTGTTAGAAATGAAGATGATCTGAGATATGAAACACCAGCTTTTGATTTGATATCTTCCCTCGATAGATGGAAGAAGGAGATTAAACATGAAAACATGGAACAATTTGTCTACCTAAATCTGTATTTATAAACGACCACGTTTCATGGCCTTTAATTGAGTCCAATATATTTATTTGTTTGACATAAAAGCATTGTAAGCTCTCTTGCTTTGTAGCCACTAAGCCAAGAATATATGAAGAAATTATTTATGTGTTTCAATAAAGAATCTCTTTTTAAATTTATGATTTTTGTTGGTTTGTAAAAATTGGATTAGTATAATAATTTTTTTGAGCTTAACTCAAGATATGATAGACATGAGGAATTAGTAATATAGAAAAGATTATTATTTTTCAAATTCTATTTTTAAGAAATGAATCTGTCCAGATATCAAATATTTATATGTTCTTGAACTTTTTTTCAAATTAAAAATACCATAATAAAAGAATTTGTAAAACCACAATTATTCATAATAAAATGTAGGTTATTGTATAGCTCATTTGTATTGTTATATTATATATTTTTTGAATTATTAAAAATATATTACTTAAAATATATTTATTATAACTATTTTTTATATAAATTAAATATATTTACTAAAAATTATAATAGTTTTAGAATAATCACACAAAGATAGCATGAATCTTTTAAGACATCAGTCTTCAATTTATTTCTAAAACTTCTTTTTTATAATTGTAATATTTAGACAATATTTTAACTTTTGTTTATATAAATTTAATTTTTATTAATATATTAAATACATAAAACAATAATATAGTGTTCTATTTACTTTTTTCCAAAAACAAATCTTGTCAGTGCAAAAACTTCTACATTGTAAAAAAAATGTCATGTAACTCTATCCTAAGAACCTTCTCATATGAAGAAAAAATACATTTAATTTTACTATTTAAAAAGTTATTTTTTTCTAAAATCACATTGGGGAGTTTTAATTCTCTTGACAGTTGTATGAATTGTTAATTGGCAAGAAAGTTTGATATTTAGAACAGGACAAGCGCAATCATGAAATCCCACAGTTTTAGGAAGAAATCGAAACTGGCCACGTCAGCAACAGGTTCGAGTCCCGCCCCCAAACTCGCCAGACCAGTGAATGATTCCAACCAGATAAAGTCCTAATATAAGCTAAAATTATTTTTAAAATGCATACAAAATACAATATAACAATCTTAAAAATTTAAACATCAATATTTCATTAAAAAAATATGTAAAACATAAGTTATTAATTTTTAAATAAAGACCCTCTAAGATATGTGTTATTTTACAAAATAAATAAAGAATAACTTATATTTAATAATTATGGTTTTATTAGATAGATAGTAAATTCTTGATAATTATAATTTGTTGATAGTATTTAATATAATTTAATCAATATTTTAATATTAAATTAAGCTTAATAATTATAATTTAATTAGATAGACAATACATTAAACTTAATAATTATAATTTGATAATGGTACTTAATATAATTTAATCAATACTTTAATATTACATTAAACTTAATATTTATAGTTAAATTAGATAGATAGTGCATTAAACTTAATAATTGTAGTTTAATTATATAGATAGTACACTAAAATTAAGCATTCTAATTTGGTGATAGTATTTAATCTTTTTTGTAAGAATATTAAATTATCATCCTATTTTTAAAATTTGATCCAAGCTTAAATTCAAAATTTAGTTCATATTTTAATATATTTGTGTTCCCAAAAATATTGCTTTACGGGTATGCTTAGTGCAAATTTGCCCCTATAACACCCCAAATAAATGAGCAAATCAAATTGAAGTAAAATACTTTTATTGGCTTTAAAAATTAAGAACTTCTTATATATACATACAAAAAATTGAAACATCAATTTAATCTAAAATAAAAATACTCAAATTTAATTGGTTTAAATAAAAATAATTAATTGTATTACCTTCTGCAAATACAATAATTTGTCAGATAAAATAGAAATATCCAAGTAAAGTTGTCAGCTTGTGGGCTTCAATTAAAAAAATCATATTAATTGTGTAATTTGCAAGAGGTAGAGAGAGATTCTAACTTGATTAATGGAACCTACCTTATGACAAGAAATAGATCCTAAATAGGAGGCTTTATTTGGTAGATGGGAAAGGGCTCTATCTTATTGGTTGGTCTCCAATTCAATCTTGCGAAAGAAAATATCAAAGGAATCCCTATTTGGATCAATCTCTATAACTTGCTTCAATAATATTGGATAGCGAAATGCTAAAACTTATCAGGGACAACCTAGGAGCCCTAGGAGGTAATAAACTATAAGGTTTTCATGATCTATGCAAGGATTTTGGTGCTATGAGAAGAATTCTTGTGTTGAATGGATTAAATGGATTGAGGGATATATTAACACACCAAGGTTCTTGGTGTTTTTGAATGACATCCCATTGGGTTTCTTTGATTCACATAAGGGCATAAGGAAAGGGGGCCCTATCTCACATTTCTTGTTTGCCATGATGAATGAGGCGTTAGGGAAAGTTATCTCTAGAGGGAGAAATGTTGGTCAATGGAAATCCATCCAAGTAGCAGGATGGACAAATCTTATGTCTTTCTTTAAAAAAAAATTATGACACCTACTTGATGTGTGAGGCTTATTTAAGGGAAGCTCGAGTCATGAAAGAAACCATTGATAAATATAATGCAGCCTTGGGTCAGTGTAAATTGGCATAAGTCTAAAATTAAATTTTTTGAACACTAATATTAAAAACCAAAGAGATATCTATAGGAACCTGCACATGAAGCCAAGGAAGGTTTTAGGTGAATATCTTCAAATTCCTCTTTTTGGCGAGGCTTTTAGATCAAACCTTTTGAAGGATATGATTGACATTTGTGTTAAGAGGCTACAGTGATGGAGGAGTAAATGGTTGACCTGTACTAGTAGGATTCTCATGCTCAATCTATCATCTCTACTATTCCAATATTTTTCTATGAGTTGTTTAAAGATTCATAAGATGTTTCTTAAATTTACTAAGCAAAGAATGTGCAAATATATTTTGGAATGAAGCTAATGAGGATGACAAGATCCCCTTACTATATTTCCCCATAAAATATGTAAGGAAAATATTTATGGGTGTGCAAGAATTAAGAATTGGCATATTATGAATGAGGCATTAGGTATTAAATTGGTCTAGTGCATCTACACTAATTTGGAGCTGCTTTGGGTAAAAGTTCTTGAGGCTAAACACTCTTATTTGGAGAAAAACTAGAGAAATCAGTCAATCATAAATCCTCCAAAGGGATATATGATATGAAATTATGTTATGTTGAATGCGAAAAGTTCATCGTGAAGAATTTGACTTGTGGAGTGGGCAATGTGGTGGGTGTGGGGGGTGACTTATTCAAGATTGATTCTTGGAATGACTTCTTGACTATTAAAGACATCCACATAGTATCATGACTTGAAAAAAATAACTAGACAGGTGATGAGAAAAGAATTGTGATTAAATGGAACTTAAATAGACTCAATTTATTTGAAAAGGGTAGTTAATACAAGACTTTTGGAGTAGAAGATGTGCTTAATGAATGCATTATTTCAAAATAGATATTTTACTTTAACAAGGGAAGAGGGTAAACTTGTGTGGTGTGTTTCTAAGAGAAGATAATATTTTGTAAATCTTAGTTATCAAATTCTTGATATAGCCAAAGATTCAATTGGCTAGCCTATGAAGATGTGGTGGAGAATTGATGCAAGAGTATCTTGGGTGTAAGAGAAATCTTGCATTACCCAAAAATATTTCCTTTTTGTTTATTGAATAAGGGTTTTCTTAGTGCAGATTTGTTGTTTCTAGAGACTTGCTACTTAGTAAGTTAGTCATACAAGCTTGGAATGTCCTAATTCCAGAGGTGGATGTTCATCCTAGATATATCAACTTGGCAGTTGAGGCTCAATGCCATATCATGAGAATTCATGGATTTATTGCAGATTTTAGGTGTGCAATTTTGCTATAGAAACTTCAAGGTCACCGTTGAAGACCTTAGGGGCCTCAGATGGGATCTAAAATGGGGTTGACTAGAGCTTGTGGGTAAGTGCAAGAAGTTGGGTCTCATTTTTGGGCAAAAAGTGGAAGTGTTTTAGTGTTTTTCCTATTTTTGAAATTTCTTGTCAATTGATGTCAAAATTTGAGGCATTTAGAGATTGAATATTAAAAAAACTTTAAAAATAAAAATTTTAGTGTTTGGAATCTAGTTTTTGAGTATGTAATTTGTTTGTATACTCATATGATAGATTTTTTTTTTGGTATGGATCTCTAAAAACCACTTTTCCAAAATGCTTGTTTCAGGACCATACCGCACTTGTGTACAAACACCATAATTTGACAGAAATAAATGAATTATCATAAATTCTTTTAAAGGGAGTTACCTAATACACCTAAGATTGATGATAATATTTTTCATTAAGTTTTTATTTAATAAATATTTTTTTATTAATTAATTGGCTATAAAGATAAATTTTAAAACCTCTCATGTACGAACACCATAATTTGATCAAAAAAAAAAATTCAACCTCAAAAGAATTGTATGTAGATTGATAACATATAAATTAATTTAGGATTAAAAAAATATTAAAGTTTTAGTGAACTTCACTAATTTACATTTAGTTACCACCTTTCAATAATAAATAATGCAAAATAGTATATAAAATCATAGTGCTATAAAAAAATTATTTTTAAAATCAAGACAATGAGAGCTCTAATGGGTTTTTGTTTCATAAAAAAAATTGATCAAGAAGGCCCTCTAAAAAAAATGGCAAGGCATGACTTTGTCAATTTAATGCCTTCGCCAAATCTTGAGAGGTCAAGGCAAAGGCTTGGTCTCACCAAGCCTATCTTGAACCAAAATCTAAGGTAGGAGAAAAAAATCCTACCCAATGTTGTAAGAAACGGGCACCCATTATTTGAAATTCCAAAAATAGTTACCCGTTTTGAAAAAGTCAAATCGGTCTATAAAATCCCCCCTAAAAAACAAAAATTTGAATTTTTAGAAATGGGTACCCATTTCTAAAAAATGCAAATTTTTAAAAATGAATACCCGATTTTTAAAAAAAGGGGTGCCTATTTTTTAAATTTTGGATCGGGTGCTTGAGCCTAAAATAGGTACCCATTTCTAAAAGAGCATGATCTCAATCCGTGGACTTCTACAGAATTGAGACCCAACTCCTTGCTTCTACCCTTGTGCTAGTCAGGGCCAGTAGATTAGAAGCTAACGATTCTAAAAAATGGTTATAATAGCCAATCATAGAAATGGTTTGAATGTTATGTCCTTCCAAAATTGGGCCAACCAAAATTTCCAAAATAAGTGTCAAAGGTGTATTGGGTCGACTCTATATGTAATTTTAGAATTAGCTAGTCTAAAGGGTTAGGGTTTAATCTCTAGAAACTTCCTAGGTGGTGTAAAAATGCCTATTTAAGGAATGCTCATATATTTTCTAAGATAACTTGGGGTAATAGTTCATAGCTCTATGTTGCAAATTATTCTAAGAAAGGCGCCCATGTGGGTTTGCATATTGTATTTCAAAATTTTGTAATTCCACATTTGTGAAGATAATAAGAAGGCCATATTTTGTTCTCGCAAATTGTTTTTATTTCTCTGTTTATGTTATGTGTTTGTGGTATTAAGGGGAGCTTCCTTCATCAAGCGGTGTTCGAGCATAATTTTCAGGGTATGTAAACAAATCACCAACTAGGAGGAAATTTGCACAAGGATTGTGGTTTGGGCTGAGCATGTAGATAGATCATTGATTCTAAGGTAGTTTGCACTAGGATTTTAGCAGAAGCAAAAAAATGCCAACACAAAGAGAGTGTGATGAAAGAGTCATAAGAGTTATGCCTAAAGTTTTTAGATCCCATGAGAGATAGTTGTAGGCATTGGAAGAATAAATGCATAGTGGAATAAATCTTGTCATAAGGGATGAAAGCTAGGACGAAGGCAAAGAAGAAGGAAATATTGAAGTAGAGGCAATTCTGAACCCTGAAGAAGAAAGACTTTTAAAGGTCATCTCCATGATTGAGAAAAGACCTAAATTTGAGGTTTCCACATTTTTGGGAAATCTTAATCTAGAGGAGTTGATCGATTAGATCAATGAATTCTAGGAATACTTTGAGTATGAAGATATTGAGGATCTTGATAGGGTCAAGTTTGCAAAGGAGAAACTGAAGGGACATGTGGAGATCTGGTTGCAGGAGATTCAGTTGGAGAAAAATAGAAGAGGAAAGGACAAAATCACTAGATGGGACTAGATGATAGCTAAATTGAAGAGACAATTCATTCATGTAGATTATGATCTTGATCTACTAAAGAAAAATTTAAGGGTTGAAGCAAATGAGAAGATATGTTCAAGAGTATACTAAAGATTTCTACTAAGTTCTCATTAGAACCAGCCGTGAAGAAGGTAATAAGGAAAAACCTTCATGTTATCTTAATGGGTTAAGACTAATCATTGAAGAGGAGCTGAGTATGTTTTGAATGACTAGTATTAAGGAGGTGTACCAATTTTCCCTAAGAGTTGAGGAGAAGCTAAGAAAAAAATTTGACAACAAGAATAGTGGTAGAGGTCACAATGGAAGCTTCGATGGATTGTCTTATGGAGACTGAATTGATTAATCAAAAGAACAAGGATGAGGCTAACAGTAGTAGTTAGAGTGAGAGGAGAAACGAATCCAATTGTTTCCATGATTAGAAAAATAGAGATCAAAGAGGGAGAGGAAGAGGGAAAGGATCTAGAAGAGGATATTTCCATGGAAAATGTTTTCATTATAAAGAAGAAGGGTATATAGAATTTTAATGTTCCCAGCCCCAAGGAAGGATTGATAAAAGAACTGAAGGATAGGAAAGAGTTGCGCATGTTGACAAAGATACAAAATTATCGCATTTTGAAGATGTTTAAAGAGGAGAAGTCTTATTTAATAGGAGAGTCTTATTGAGGGGTGAGAATGAACCTCATCAAAAGAGGAGTTTGTTTCACACAAGGTACAAATGTGAGGGTAAGTGTTGTGATGTGATCATTGATAGAGGATGAACGAACAATCTAGTGTTAGAAAATATGGTCATAAATTTAAATCTCAAGAGGTCAAAACACTTGCATCCATACTATATTGCTTGAATCTAGGATGACCACAAGGTCATGGTCAATGAGAAATGCCTAGTGAAGTTCAAGATGGAAGCTACCAAGATTAGGTGCTTTGTAATATCATACCTATGGATATATATATCATATGTTGCTAGGTAGGTCATGTCAATTTGACAAGCATGCTCTACATGAAGGGTGAGAAAATACCTACACTCTGGCAAAGGATGGAGTGAAACATAAGTTGAAGTCATTGAAGTAGAAAGATGAAAAGGTATGTAGTGCTTCTGATATATGTTTTGTTAAGGGAAAGTAATTTTTCAGAAGTATGAAGCATGAGCATATGGTTTTTTTTTGTAATTCCAAAATATGGTAAAGAAGAAGTAGAGGAGGTACTTGCATAAGTTACAGATTTGTTGGAAGAGTTTCCTGCTATTGTGTCAAATAATATACTTGATGGATTACCCCTAGTGAGGAAGATCAGTCACCAAATGGATTTGATTCCAAGAGCCAGTTTTCCAAATAAGATAGTGAATAGAATAACACCAGCAGAAAGTGAATAGATAAATAGACAAGTTCATGAGTTGTTGCAGAAGGGATTCATTCAAGAAAGTTTGAGTCCATGTGTTTTACTAACAATATTAGTGCCTAAGAAGAATGGAGAATGAAGGATGTATATAGATTCTTAAGCTATCAACAAGATCACAATCAAGTACAGGATTCCATTTCCACAAATGGTTGATATTATGGACTACTTGAACGAAGCTGTATATTTCACAAAGATAGATATGAAGGGTGGGTGGCATCATAATCATATGAAAGAAGGAAATGAGTGGAAGACTACCTTCAAGACAAGGGAAGGATTGTACAAGTGGTTAATCATGCCTCTTGGGCTAAGAAATGCACTAAGCACTTTCACGAGGCTCATGAATGAGGTGTTAAAGGAGTTTATGGGTAAGTTTGTAATTGTTTACCTAGATGATATTTTGATCTTTAGCAATACATTGGAGGAGCATTTGATGCATATTCATAAGGTGTTTGATAAGGTGAGGGAAGAAATGATACTAATAAATTTGAAGAAGTATAGTTTTGTGAAGGAGTTGGTGTACTTGGGATTTGTAGTATTGATAGAAGGTTTGAGAATGAACCCTGAGAAAGTGAAGGCTATCCTTGAAAAGTATACTCCAAGGAGTACAACTGAGGTAAGATCTTTCCATGGGCTGGCTAGTTATTACAAAATAATTATCAAAGGTTTTTGTAGTATTTGTGGACCTTTGAATGAAATAATGAGAGGGGATGGGAAAGAATTTAAGTGGACTACTTGAGTAGATAAGAGTTTTAATATGTTGAAATAGAAAGTTATAGAGCATCCTATTTTAGTACTTCTAGATTTTAATAAGGTGTTTCAAGTATATTGTGATGCTAGTGGTACTACAATAGGAGTTGTTTTGAGCCAAGAAGGTAGACCTTTTGATCACTTCAGTGAGAAGTTGAATGATACCAAAAGAATATATTATATTTATGATTAATAATTTTATGTTACAGCTCAGGCATTAAAGAAGTTGAGACACTATCTTCTTCCTAAGGAGTTTTTTGTATACTGGTCATCAAGCTTTGCAATATTTGAATAATTAAAAAAAATTGAACCAAAGGCATTTGAAGTGGGTTGATTTTTTGCAAAGGTATACATTTTTTTTGAAACAAAAGAGTGTGAAGTCTAATAGAGTTGTAAATGCTCTTTGTAGAAGTCAGCTTTTGTTGACATAGATGCAGATTGAGGTGGTTGGATTCAAGGAACTCAAGATTTTGTATCCAGAGGATCCTGATTTTGGTGAAGCTTGGAAGTCTTGTACAAAACCTATTACACTTGATAGGCCAAAGTGGCTAGATTTCACAATCCAAGATGATGTGTTTTTCAAAGGATGTCAAGGGTGCATTCCCAAAAGTTTTATGAGAGAGAATCTCATTAAGGAGAAGTATAGTGGAGGGATGGCTGGACACTTTGTTAGAGATAAGATGTAATGTCCCCTTTCTAATTTTATATGATATTTAAAGCCTCTAATTAGGTTTTTAAAATCAAACAACCAATATTTCAAAGATCCACCAATTTCTCAATAAAACCCAAATCGAGTATGCTCGAAATAGTAGTAAGAAAGTATTGTATGTATATCTACTCTTGTGAAGAATTGAATTGTATAATTGCATGTTATGATAGTGGACTCTTCTTGCATACATTGTATTTGATCTACCAACTCCTAACAGGGTTGAGGCTTCAAACAACGCCTAGTCCTCTAACAAGGAATCAAGACACTATATGAATTACATAGACTCCTAATAGGGTCAATATCCTTAGCAAGATTCTTTTGTTTAGTGGATCATCTAGTTGGTATCATCCCCACTAGGGTTTTCCCTTGGCTAGGGTTTGCCTAGTAAACAAATAATAGCATTATAAGTTCTCTATGTGCATGGTTATACTTACTATTCAATATTGTTGGTTTACATTCATATGCATGTTATAAAGTAATTAACAATATTCAGTTGTGGGAAAAAGTTTATAGAATACTAATTCTTTCCTCACCCCGGCCCCCCTCCCCTCCTCCAAATTATCTATTTCTAACAATTTTGAGTCAAAAACTACACAGTTAAATCTTAATAGAAATATCACAATTTGACTTGCTATGGAAAATATCTCCTACTTATCAAGAAAAATATTCCATGAACTTTTGAAATATAAAGAAGATGAAGTTATTGATGTAGGTTTTAGGGCTATAGGAAATTATTTTTTGGAAAAAATGCATAGGTGGACAGTCAATCTAGACATAATTTCATTACTACTAAATAGGGACTAGAATTGGGTGAGGACATTGCGATAATTAAATGAATTTATGAATCTATTGCAAATGTAATATCACTGCCATGGTATATGGTATGTGTGTTCCAAATTTATGGATCTCTCCCCATATAAATAAGCATAAGCCATGAATAGACAGGTCCCTTTGAGGGACGTGTCTATTTGATAACTAATAATTAATACTATAACTTAGTTATAATATTATTATTGTAAATATAGTAAATATAACCATAGTTATATGTATTATTATATTAAATTATCCCATATAATAACACACACACATATATAATATAATACATTGTGATATGTATAGATATATGTATATGTATAAAAGATAAAGATGTCCAAATTGACTAAAAACTATAACACTCCCTCTTAGTCAAGCAGGATAAATACAATTTGATAATTAAGGATAATGGTCTATCACTATTCTAGTCAACCCATAGACATTCAATTTGATGGTATCTAAGCTCTTAGTTGTTAAAACACTTAGTACACATTTATACAAATAACTCAAAGACATTATAATTAATATCTAAGCTTTTAGTCATAAGTCTCACAAAATGCATACTTGCCAATATCTCTAATATATATTTATACAAATAACTCAAAGACAGTCAATTTAATGACATCAAAGAACATACTTGTAGGTCTCACAAAATACATATTCACATGATTTAAGTACAACATATACTCAAAATGTACAGCACAAAATACTCAAAATATATAGAACAAAATTTAGTCAACTAAAGCTATTGCACAACATAGGAAAGCCCACTGATTGACATTCAAGCTAGCCTAGGTACAAACATTGTTAATGCTCAATGCACATTTGCTGATCAAACATTTTCTTTCAAGTGCATTGGCGTTTGACATGATATGGTGATGATGTAAAGTCTTTTCATAGTGGATCAAACTTGTATGACCTCTTCACCATATGTGCCCCAAACTCGCAGACCCTCCCTTCCATGCGGCCTCTAGATCTGACGACGTCATATTTATTTCGTGTCATCATTCCATAAGAAATCATTGACAACACTTGATACCCATTTTCTTTTAAAGCCACCCTCATTCAATGTCAGTGCTAGAAACACGTGGGCAACATAGACATTGAGGCGCTGATCCAGCCTCATCGAGTCCAAATTGTCTCCCCTCCAGCCTGGAAATCTCATGGATATCTATCAATTTTATCCTCACTCAGGCCTTCAATGATCCGACTTCAGCTTGATCTGGCATTCACAATCCTCACAGCGAGCAACACTTGATCCCTTCAGATGGATGTGTCATCTTCAGTATGTTACCCGAATAGACCTTCGATATATCTTGAAACTTAAATAATTTACTTTGGATTATCAAAGTCCCTTTATTATTATTGTTTCCTTGTTATCACATGGGTCAACTCAGACATCAGCACTGGGAAACTAATTTATATCTGAGCTGCAACCAACAAGCTTTGATTATATAGTTGACACTAATCCGATCTAAACCCAGTGGCTATCCTCTTCGACACACCGACTTATGCTCACTCACCATTGAAGAGCGCAATCGACCGTGCTAGGGACTACCAACAACATTGCATCATATCAGATCTATCAGTGAGCTCTTGATATATTTGCAAGCATTCAACCTACCACCCCAATGACCCACATTACATATATGCACATTGCAACTCCTCTTCAGACTGAGCTGCATCACCTTGAGAAGTAAGAGGCATAAATCCACATTGGCAATCATCATTTAATATTGCCCATAATTTGTTCTACCTTTCTTCTCTTATCTTCCTCCATTCCGTTTGTTCGTCGCTACGTTAATGTCAAATCACTTGCATATTTTCTTTTCAAATTAATGCTCATCAATATTTGAATCCTCACTTCTTATAGAGCTCCTATCACCATTTAAGATCTAATTCATCTGAAGTCTCTAGATTTGAGACATAACTCTTTCTAAATCTATCACTGTGGTGAATTTTTTCAATTTATTTACTCTCAAGCTCTTTATTACAATATCTCTTGGTAATCGTTTTATACTTATGAGCCACCACACTTATTATAATGTGCAAACCCCATTAACCAATCGAAAACCATGGATGACAAGGAAGGATGGGAAACCTTTGACAATGAAATGTGAGTTATGTATATATCTTATCACTCTGCAGCGTCCACGATGATGAAGATAGTTTGAAAAGACTTTTTAATAATTATGTATGATAAGCTAGTGCAAAGTCTCGACCATGAATCAAGTCATATAATTCCTTATTATCTTAGGATCACTATTGATCTTAGCCACAATGTTCAGAGAACTCGTGATGCTTGATGTACTATAACTACTAGTATGATAATATTGTCTAACATGTAAATTTTTGTATATAGAATTTCATTCCTCACAATATTATTGAGTATTTTAATTTTGCATCAAACCAACCATCCACTCTCATTGATATCAAAACACTGAGGTGATGAGATTACATTAATGACCGCACCTACAGTGAACTTGAACATTTCCTACGTTCCTCCTCTAATTGCTAATTGACATCGTTCCTTTTATGTTTCCTTTTTCTTAGTTATATTTGCAGTTAGCTCTAATACCATATTAGAATTTTAGGATTTGCTACAAATATAATAGCACTACCATGGTATATGGTATGTGTGTTCCAAAGGAATCTCTCTTCATATGAATAGACATGTTCCTTTAAGAGACATGTCTATTTGATAATTAATAATTAATAATATAACATAGTTATAATATTATTACAATAAATATAACTATAGTTATGTGTATTAGTACTAAATTATCTCATATAATAAAAAATACACATATATAATTATAGCTCATGATATATATATTTATGTATGTATGTATGTATGTATGTATGTATATTAATTCCAATTGATGATGTACTTGAGACTACTATGAATGTATGTGAAAGAGTCATAGCAGTTGTTATGTTGTCATTGATGTCAAAGTATTAGTTGGATAGACATTATGCTAATCAATAGAGTGCCATATCATTTAATTGATGAAGAGGATTTGAAGAAAATGTGACGATGACAAATTTTATAAGAATGGTATTCAATGGGCACTTGAATGAGTTGGGTAGTGGTAATGTAATAGTAGTATGATCCTTTTACAATCATGTAATTCTATAATGTGATGATGAAGTATATGTATTCACCAAGATACACAAGCTACACTAAGTGACAAGGTAAAAGGAGTACAATATTAATTGAGTACTTGAGAAAATAAAAGTTGAAGTTTAGTATTAACTAGATAATTCGTGTATTAATCGATGATGTATTGCTTGAGTGACATGTAATGTTCACTGAGTATGAGTTAGAAGAATAAGTTAAGAAATATGGAATCTAAATCTGACTTATGGTGAAAATAAAGAATGGTTGAGAAGTTCAAAGGTGCAAATCAAAGTTGGTTACAAGATCTATGGCTGGAAAAATACAATGAATATTTGATGATGGAGATTTAAACAAGATAGAATGAACACAAAGTTCAATGAAATTTCTAGTTTCTAAGTGATTAAATACATTGATACCATGATCTATGGATGTGGTTAAGAGGTAAAAACTGGAAGAATGTACAAAAGTAGTGAGTTTACTATTTAAGGAGATGTTGGAGCAAGTTTTTGGTTGTTGATTGATATTCTTGAGTTAGAAAAGGAGAATTGAGCAGGGAAAAAAGAAGATAAATAAGAGTTAGAGAAAAGTGAAAGTGTGAAGAAGTGAATCAACCAAACATAGGTTAGAGGATGAGGAAGACAAAGATTAACAAAGATATGTAGTGTTAATCTTACAGATTATTCAACTATTACTTTCTTACCATTGTAGTAGAAAAGTCTTTTAACTGAGCGAACCTAACAAGTCTATGAAATCATATATGGTAACATCAATTAGTGATGTTTGTAAGTCCTTTAGAGAAGGCTACTCTTCAGATAGGATCAATGAGTGATAAGGTCTAGATGATCTTTATGTCAAAGCCCTCTAACAAGGTCACACTAAAAATGTCCTTGTAAACCTTTAACAAGGTTGGCTCCTAGCAGAGCTCGCTTCAAAAGAGTGAAATTCTTTGCGTTGGTAGTCCTAGGTGGTCTTTTGCTTTACAAGGTTTCCATGTTAAATCATGGTGTCAATTATGTGAATTTTTTTTGTGATGCAAGTTGATTTTCATGTTATTTACTCAATACTACAAATCGATAATAGTTAAGTAAAAACTAGGTAACAACAAGGTAAAAGCTAAGTTATATTTTGAATACTTGGTAATAACAAAAATAATGAGAGAACAATTTAAAGTAAATTGATTGCAAGATTGAATTGTGAAGTTGAATGAGATTAACAAATTATTGCTAATTAAGTTTATGAAATTCAATTGGTAATAAAGTGTTTGAAAGGCCTATAGGATAATAGGACATAATTGATTCACCCCCCATTTATCTAGCAATTGTAGCTAGGATTAGGCCCAATCCTATAATGTTATGTGGTGGGGAAAGGTTGATAAAAATCTTACAAGAGCAATGTTTCTAATCCTTAGGGAAAGCGTTAGGGACTGTGAAGTGGTTGCAAATGAACTATCCTAAGTTTTTCTAGAGTTAGTTTCTCATAGGATAAGAACAAGGAGAAACAAAAAGAAGAAAAAAGTTCACTAAGGAATGTGGTTCCTTATAGATGGAAAATTTTGGTAATAATGCCCTAGTCTAGTGGGTATATATTGCATTTGGTTGAATGATTATGATTCAAACATTTTCTAAATTAAGCATGACAAAGAGGAGACATGCAATTAAATATGAGATTATGCTTTGTGGACTAAGTGTTAACAATTTGAAGATGGTTTTCTCGCTCCAATCGATCCTCACATGTAAGGGTTAATGTCATCCTCAAACTTTGGATACTGTAGAGAGATTATGTCTAGATGAATACCTATCTATGTTTTTGCTTAAATAAACAAATACAAGTAATCTACCATAATCTTCTCTATTATTAATCCAACATTTCAACAAATCAAAATGAATGGTTTTCAAAGTTGTCAAAACCCATCAATAAATGTACGCATGTTTAGGCAAAGAAATTACTAGAACAACAAACCATTATTTAGTGTACTAAAAATACAAATGGATGAAGATACCTAATCTGCAATTTTCTAATGTGCGTTTGAACCACTTAGAAAAGTGATATTGAGTGTACTCAAACTCTTGTTTATCTCTACCGCATTTCATTAAAATATTATATTTGCAAAAATGGGAAGCTTTGTGTTTAAAAACTAATAAAATAAAATGTGTAGAATACATAATGAATAGGATTAAAGGCTTAAAATTAGAAATGTCTCTTTGGTGAAGTTTATGTGAATCTTAATTTGTTCTTTCAAAAAGAAAAGAAAAACACAATTACTATATATTTATGCATATCACAAATTATTGTCTTATAAGAAGAACAAAAACATGATAATATTATTTTTATTTTGCTAATTTCTTATTAAATAATATAGATAATTAGTCCCAATAAATTTATTTTTATTTTTAGTTTTTGGGAAAAGTGGAGAACCACTATATAATATATTAAATATCTGGTTCAAAATAGCACCTAGGGGAATGAAAAAGAAAGAAAACTCTCATTCATTACTCAATACATAAAAATGCATACTAGTATCTATTAGCTACAACAACTTACCTAGTTATAAATTTGTCTCTAAGTTTGACATTACAATTGACATATACAAGTGAGCAAACAAATTTATTCCTACAACAATTCCCCCAAAAACCATACAACAACCCTCATCTCTACAAGGCACAAGTTACATGACAAAATTTAATCATACATAATAAGGAATGGTCCATTTAAAATCTAATTAGCACATAGCAATATATCTTTATTATAAATCTAACTAAAGATTCTTTTTTGACTAAACATGCATACTTTTATTGATGATTTTTTACAATTTTCAATTATTTTTTAACTTTGAAAAACATAGATCAATAAAAGAAATAATATTCAAAAATATTCTTTTAAAAGTAGAAGATAAAATATAGATTCTCAATCTTTTTTCCTCATAGTAATATTTAAACATATGTTTTTATATTTTTTAAATAATGCAAAATCATTACCATCTTATGTAAGAGCATTGATTTTCTTTTAATCATTTTCTATTAAATTATCCATCTTCTTTTTCAATAACTTTTCTTTTTTCTTCTTTGAATAATTAAAAAATGATAGAATATCATAATAAAAGAAGATAATATTGGCATCTATTGTTAGAGAGATTTTGTACATGTGTAGGTATATGGATTATATCTCCTTTTGTCATATTCCTAGGGAATGGAATGCAGTGGGTGATGTGTTGGCTAAATGGGCATTGGAGAGTGGAGCTTCTTGGGATAATGTATGAAAGCACAGGGTTCCTACTGATTATCTTTGGATAGGATAGAGTTGACTAGTTGTAGTGGTGTTTCTCTTGGGTTGTTGGGCCTGATGCCCTTTGTAAATCTTTTGTTTTGATTCAATAAAATTGTATCCCTATATTTTCAAAATAAAACTAAAAATAATTTTAAAAATAATTTTGATAGGTAATGGGTGGAAACCATGATTATTTGTTATTTATTAATTATTATTTGTTAAAATTAATTATTATTATGTGTTGAGCTTGAGTAGACTCAACCTAAAGACTTGCAAGATGAGAGGTTGACAACTTACCATTGTGTTATAGCCTATTTTTTAATTAAAAGTGATTTTATGAAGAAAAAAAGAAATAATAACATATTATATTTTTCTTTTCTGTATAATAAAATAAGAAAAATATACCAAAAAATTGATTTTTTTATGGAATTCCAAATTATTATAACTTTTTTTATCGATAAAATGTTTACATGTAAAACTAAAGTATACCAATGTATTTTAGCTTAAAGATGTTTTCTGACTATCATGAAAAGGTTTGGCAGTCCAGGAAAACTTGTTTCATGGTTTATTGAGGAAGTTTTATAATGTGAGATGCGGGTTTTTGTGTAAAATTCTAAGGGAAACTCACAATTTAAACCTATTGGAAAATTATAATTACTAGACAAATTCTATTTATATCTTAATCTCTAATTAAATAATTAATCCTATCCTTTTATATAATTGAGTGCTAATAATAATTGAATCTTCACTATAATCATTTTTATTCGTAATTATAAACTTACATAAATCCTAACATTTGTATTAGGGAGAAATGAATCCACTACCCTATGCAAAGATCAAGGATGAAAACCAAGGTTCAACTCCTAATGTAGGCCCAATTAACACATGATAAAGTGTTAACTCATAATCTATACAAAAGGGCTAAATATATTGTAATTGCTTCTCTCTCACCTCCATGAAGAGAAGGTTTTATGTAGGTATATATGCAATAAAAATATAAATGTAGAAGAATGGAAATATATATAGAAATAGAAAGGTGAAGAAAGCTCAGCTTCAAGAATACAAACACATAAATATTCTATCAAATGATATAAAAATCTACTAAAAATTGGGTTCTAGACCCTAAACTACAAGATATGCAAAATCCAAAAGCTATTTGGTACTAGTACAAAGTCAACTTTTCAAGACAAGGAAGGAATGTGTCCTAGTCTAGGATAGAGTCAACTTTCTAAAACATGGAAGAAATGTATCCTTTTCCTATTGTATTCGGTCCTAAAACTAATTTCTAATCTCTAAAGTTAAGGAAATGGGCATCTAGATCTCTATATTGCTATGTTTTTTGAGACCCGTAACTTGCAAAAAAAAGTTTTTTTGTTTGTTGATATGGGGTTTGCCTTGGTGAAACCCCTGTTTAGGAATTAACCTTGAAATTGAAATGCTAGTAAGTAGTAGACATAGATCTAACATGAAGTAATGAAAATATATGAATATTCTCTTAAGTTTAGAATTAATCAAATATGTTTATGTAGTAGCCTTGACTCAACTTCAAAAACCCTAGGAAAGAAAATTAAAGAAAGTCAAAACCTTGATGAATGAATGCACTTGAAATTCACCTTAAGAAGAATGTAGATCTTGGAGAGATGAATGTAGGATATACAAAAAGGGATCTTAAATGTATGAAGAGAATTTTTGAATGTTGAAAAGTGTATTTAAGACCTTGTATAAACTCTTTGACTTCCTTGAATGATAGAATCCTCGATCTTCAATGGAGAGTTTTCTTGAACACCTAGAGTGCTTGAATGCTTGGGCACAACATTTTTATCAATGGTGGATAAATATAGAATCTTGGTATGCTTGACATAGATGGAAGGATACCAAATGAAGAAATGAAGTGTTCTTGTACAGGATTTAGAATAGACTTTTTTTGATGACTGATTAAGAAAATAAATGATGCTTCAGACCACCCTGGACACAAGGGCCAAGAAAGGGACCCAAAATAGGTCATGGGATTAGGATGAACTACACCCCAGCCTTGAGATAAGAGTGTGCTACATCCTAGTCTTGGGACAAGGGCATAGTACATCCAAGTCCTAGGGCTCAAAAAAATCTAGGATTCCATGAGGGTCCAAAAATAGGTGCTAATTTTGAGGGATTTAATGTAGGTTTCAAAAATTTAAGCACTATTTCTAGAAAAGGGGTTTTTTGACTAGAAGATAAAAAAGGAGGACACTATATAAATAGTTCCTACCTCAAGTTATGCATCATAGAATAAGAATACCAAATAGGATTCATTAGATCCTACCCCAATTATATCCAGGAGAAGTAAGAAGAAATATGAAAATGCATCTTAAATGTGAATTCACCATGACATTACATTAAATAGGTGTTGAACTATCACTAAATTGAAGTGATTATATTTTAGTATGATACATTTATTTCCTAGATTAGTAGGAGTATGGGACTTCAACATACTCATCGTGAAGTAAAGAACAATGATTTCAATGACTCATAATGAGACAAAAAAACACTTAAGAAAAGGGAGTGAGTCCCCTAGGAAAAGGGTCCTAACTCCATAACCATGAAAAATGGTGCAAGAAGAAAAAGAAAAGAAAGCCAAAAACCCAATATAAAGACACAAAAAGGGGTAGTACTAAAACATACCTAAATACTCTAGAGAAGAGACCTTGGCTATTAATGTCTTACCTACTAATATCATATTCGGAAGGTTGTTTCAAGGGCATAATTGATGACATAAGAAAGACATGAGTAACATCATAAACAACATATCTTTATGATATATTCCTACCAGCATGAGCGAGAGAGAGAGAGAGAGAGAGAGAGAGAGAGAGAGAGAGAGAGAGAGAGAGAGAGAGAGAGAGAGAGAGAGAGAGAGAGAGAGAGAGAGAAGTGATTACCTTGTATTTTTTCACTTGGACCTTTTCTCTTCTAGCTCCACCTATAAAGTGTTCAAGGAGAGAGAAATGTTCTCCATCATTTTCTTGATAAAAAATCCCAAGCTTGTATCCTTTTATTGACCTAGGTCTAATTGGTCTTCAAATTTTCAAAAGCAATGATGATCTCATGATTTTCCTCTTTGGAATATATCAAAACCTTAATATCTTTGATATATATTTTTACATATTGTCAAAATTATCAATTTTTTGTGAAAATATTTTGAAATCCCCTCTATGTTATCATGTCCATTATATTTGATGACATAGCTTTGTTCAAATATGTCGATGTAATTATTCAAATGATTTATCAAGGTAGTGTCACCCACATGTGATATTCAATATGAATATAGTAAGAATAAGGATTTTCAAAGAGGTATTTCTAAACATGGATGAATTTGGTTAGGTGGTGGGTTTCATTATCATAATGTTAAATGTTTTCAAATATAATGATCCTTATTTGGTACATATTGAAGATTAAATGGTCCATATTACAGAGTTATATATCAAATAAGGAGTACTTAATCTTTAATATTTAATATTTTATTGAAAGATGGAGCTAGAAAGTTTAATATGGTAAGACAATGCTCATTTTAAAACACAATTTAAGGACATCATAATGGTAAGAGAATGATTTAATGGAACCTATTTGAATCCCTTTAAGTTAGGTATAGTTAAAATTGTATATATGACAATAATTTAGTATTCTTTAATCCAATAGGGTATCCAATATGTCATTCATGTTTCTCGATTTATTTCTCATGTGTTATAATTAGGAGAAATCTATTTCATGCATATGTACTTATATTAAATTAAGATAACACTTGATAGTTTATTATTGTATTTAATTAGTTCCTCTTTCTAGGAGTTTTTAAGTTATATCAAAGCATTTGGGAAATTCTATTTATTTCAATCTATGGGCTAATTATTTTTAGTTATGGAGTATTAGATGATATTTTATCAAGAGACTTACTAGGACACATGTGCATTGTTATGATAAAACACACTAGTATACTATTATATTTAGTTACTTCATCATTGTTAATGTATAGAAAATTGTTTGGGTAACTCTTTTCCATACAATATTTTGGGCATGTTTATTTGTTACTAAAATTAGCATCTACTAGCACATCAATATTTTTAATTAGCTAAGCTTTGTAGGGGTTACTAAACTATATCAATGTATTTGGAAAACTCTATACACACACACACACACACACACACACACACACACACACACACAGTATATAAATGTTTAACTATGGATGTTAAAGAATATTTAATAATGTAATTTGTTTACTTAAATATATTACTTTTAGGAGGGAAACTAGATATTAGACAAAGCCTACATTACGGGTGGCCCTGCAAAATGTGTTGAATCGTGAAGTTACAGGGCATTGATACAAAACAAAGAAATTTGGAATTACTTCAAAAAGGTAGGGATAGATAATTACATTCAAGTGAGGAGAGGACGCAATACTTTTTTGTCTTCTAAATTTTCTAGTGTTTGGCACAAAGGCCAGGTGGCTATTAGAAGTGTTAAGTTTGTGGTGGCTTTAGAACTAATTGGTGAAATCACTAGTCTTTTCTATGAAGGGTCAAAGTGGAAAGGAAGGGTTGTGTTGATTACAACAATTTCAAGCACAAATTTTTAGAGGACATGGAAGAGGGTATGTGTAGGATCATGGTGTGCCAAAAAGAGGCAATCAAAAATATATATATTTTTGAAATACCCCAAAGCATTTCAAAAGATATTCCAACTTTTTTTCCACCAATCTTGATAATAAATGAAAACAATAAATACCTTTCTATGTTCTACTATATCTTTTGATGCCAATCCTATATGGTCAACTTTAAAAACATCTTGAAAATATGTTTTTGGCCTATTCTTGTGTATTTTTTACTTAAAACATGTAGCTAATGACTTTTTTCACCAAAATTTGATGAAATGAAAAGGGTTTCTTAATAATGTTCTTAGAATTCTATAAATTTAAAGATTTTAAAATTACAAGTTCAATAAGTAATTATTTATAATTTTCGAATGGAATTACATATAAAGTGCTAACTAACACACTACTTGAAAAACAACTATAACTTTCAAATGGTACAACATTTTTGAAATCCATCACTGTTAATGTTTCTTCTACTATAAGGAAAAAAATTTAAAATTTTTTTTGCTGAGTTTTTAATTAGTTAAGGTGTTTGAACACGAGAGTTTTTTTATTTCAAATATACTAAAGTAGAAAACTAATAATTAATTATCTATTTAGAATAAAAATACCCAAAAATATGTGTCACATCCAAGCATGAGTCTACTTATTATATCTAGAATATTATTAAAATGTATTATCATTTGATTTTGATTAACATGGTCAGACATACGTCTACTTCTTATTTTGGTCCTAAAATTTTTGCACTGTTGCATTAAAATTCAAAATATTGACATATCAATTTTTATTTTTATTTTCAGATAATTTCTAATAGTTTTAAAACTAAATTCAATTTTCTAGAGATTCTTTTCTCTCAACTTTTTGATATAAAGTTTATAACAAGTAGAAAATTGCACGTCAAGTTGACATAACCCTAATTTTCTAATTGTTTATTGCCACTTAAGACCATAGTTTGGTTGACCATGGTCCTGCACATACCCAAGAGTTAGTTAGGACCTTAAGCCAAAAAATGGTTATGAATGTCTTTCTCTCCCTAGTCCTTTCACAATTGTTTGTATGTGGGTTATGAAGTATTTTATCTTGGAAGGTTTCTTCACCACCTACCATGGCTATCATTTTCATTTTCTCAACATGTTAAAGCATAGTGATAAAATTAATGTTGCTTTTTTAATATACTCTTCTCTGGTTAAGAACATTGCTAATGGGGATAATCCACCTATTCACCAAGGCCTTATTTTTGTCCTATATCACCATGCTTCCTCCCATCATCCTAGTCTGGGTGGGTGTCTTCCTAGGAATAAAATTCCCACTCCTAACCCTAGATCCTTAGTTGTCATTGAAGAAATTGAAACTAAAAATATGCCTAAGAAAGCCCTTTCGAACTTAGGAAATGTGGATAAAAACCAAAAAAAAGATGAAGGTTTCTAAGGTAAAAAACCAAACCCTTGAGAAGTCCTTACTATTTGAAAATACTTCTAAGAAAAATAATGCTTCTATCAAAATCAAACTTGTGGGAACCCCTAAAAAGGGAATAATTTTAGAAGAAATAACCGAAGTAGATAGGCATGATTTAGAAGGTAATTCAGATAGTGAAGAGGGTGAAAATAAAATTTTGTCTCAAGGATTTAAAATTGATTTTAGTTTGGGGAAGAGAATGTCTACAAGAATAAGAAATAAAAAATGTAAGAACTATAAAGAGGAAAGCAAAGAGGATACCAAGGACAATTAGAATGAAGAGGTGATCTATGAAACCTATAAAGATGGAGAATAGTGCTACTGAAGATGAGGAATTTGAAGTGGAAGATACCAAGGAAATAGAATATGAGAAACATGATTCTCAAGGGGCTTATATCAAGATTGACCTAGGGATCCATGAGGAGGTCTAGTTTCCTAAGATGTTAGCGAAGGTGAAAATTAAAGAAATTGTAAAATTTGTCCTTAGTCTAAAATATGATTGACAATGTGGAGATGGACTTCACTGCCAAGATCATGCAGCTTCATGAAAAAGTTGAAATCCTTAACAAAAATTTTGTGAGTACTATAACAGGTATTAAGCTCAACGTGTGGGTTTTTTTATTTTTAGGGTTTAGGATTAAATAATGAGGAAGGTTGTGTTTGATACCATCATGTTGGATACAATTGACTAATTGTGTGTTGTCTTTGATGTTACAAAAATGTCATATCAATTGCTAGTTAGTGCTTACTAAGCTCACTTGGTCAGCAATATAGTTTTCCTTGTCTACCAAGCATTCTTGGAGATTACTTTGGATTGAAAATGTCTATCAAGCTTAGTCGGGTGTTGAAAGAATTATGGCAAAAAGTAGTGTTAGCCGAGTTCTCATGGTTAATGAAGGAAAGTTGGTCAAAGTTAGTATTAACCAAGTTCACTAAGTTGCTAAAGGATTTTGCAAGTTCGCAGTGTTAACCAAGCTTATGTTGGTTAACATAGGAAACTATTTCAGGACAAGTGTTTACTGAGTTGGGTCACCTATCAAAGGATTTTGTTGATTTGGGATATGAAGTTTAATTGTTTCAAGTATTGATTCCAGCTAACTATGGTAATGATTATTAGTCATTGTTATTTGTATGGAGCCAACTTGACAATCTGAACGATATAAATATAAGGTCAAGTTGTGATTTTCAGTCATATGCAAGTGTATTGATTGATTGAGAAGGAAAGTGTCTGAGTGAACTTGAAGGATGGTCAACTATCCTTATGGAGCAGAAAAGTAATATTTGATAAGGAAGGATCAAGCTTTTGTGAATAGAACAAAGATCTAGATTCAACAATTCAGTTGCATCACAGTCAGGTCATTTCATTGTTACTTTCTTACCATTGTAGCAGTGATCCAAAATATCTTAACAGAGTTGGTTTAATAGTCAATTGTAAATTCTCTAACAAGGTGATAGTTCCATTGAATTATTTTAAAGACCTCTTACAAGGCCACTCCTAATAGGGTGATTAAATCTTCTAAAAAGGTCACACCTAGCAGTGTGTTTTTGTAACCTTTAACCGGGTTGGCTCCTAACAAAGCTCACTTCAGAAGAGTGAAAAATAGTAACTAGTTACATTGGTGGTTTTTCTCATATTGGGTTTCCATGTTAAATCTAGTGTCTCTTGTGTTCATTTCTTTTCTCACATGTTTGCAAATTATTACTATTGATGTTAGATATACTAAAGTAAAACATACTCTACATTTACTAAGTTATAGCATTTTCAGTATGTTTATCGAGCAATAGTAGTAATTAGTTTTGTCAAACATCTAAAGGATCTATGGATTTTTGCAGTAATTGATTCAGCCCCCCTCTCAATTACTCAATCTATATTTCCTACAATTTGTATCAGAGCTTTTGGTGCTTGCAAGAAATATTTCAAGGACCTAAGCTAAAGATCAGGATGTCTTACAAGAGAGAAATTCCAAAGCTTAAAAGAGACAACTTTTCAGCATGGCAGGGACTCATGAGACTTCATCTGGCTTCCATTGGTGATTCAGGCTTGAAATACCTTGATGAAGAATACACAACTCTGATTGGTACATTGTCTGTCGGAGATATTGCTGAGAAAAAGAACCATAACACCATGATGATAGATATTGCATCTACTCTTAGCTATGATGAATTTGATGAGATCAAGGACTGCAAAACCACTTTTAAAATGTGGAACAAGCTAAAGGACATATATGGTGGTGATGACAATGTGGGGAGAGCCAAAGCAGAAAGACTTAGAGGACAATTTGATCAGATAAGAATGAGAGAAGATGAAAATATTACCTAATATGTGGAAGGAGTCAAAGCTAGTGTTAGTGCAATTAGAGCATATGGAGGAGAAATCAAAGAAGAAATTGTTGTAAGTAAAGTCCTCAGAATATTGCTTCCTATCTATGCAATTAGAGTGTCTATAATTCAAGAAAGGATTTTTGAGACAAATCATAAGATAACTTTGGATACCTTAGTAGGAAGATTGGCATCTTTTAAGCTAGACAACTATGACAATTATGTTCTAGCTTCCAAGAATATTGAATCTACATTTGAGACCAAGCTTCCACTTAAGGAGAAAGGCAAGAAAATAAAGGACATTCAATTAGAAAGTGAAGAAGAATCATAGAAAAGTTCTAATAGTGATCTTTAAGTTTTTGAAGCTTTACTTGCAAGGAAATATTCTAGAGGCAAAGGAAAATACAAAGGTAAAGTTCCCCTAATCTGTTTTTCATGTGAAGAAGTTGGTCATATTGCTGTCAGGTGCCCAAACAAAGATAAGGATGAAAAGAAGAGTCAAAAGTACAAAGACAAAAAGGATTTCAAAGGTCATAAATCATACAAGGACAAAGGTAAGAAAACTTTTTTTATGGCTAAGGATTCTGATAATAGTGAAGATGAGATAGTATACATTGTTGTGAAAGATGAATCTGATGATGAAGGAGATAAGATGGCACTTATCTCTCATATCAGTAAGAATGACACATGGATCATAGATAGTGGATGTTCACATCATGTGACTGGAGATAAAACAAAGTTTGAACATTTTGAACATTATGATGGAGGAAGTGTAAGATTTGGAAACAATGAACCTTGTTGTATAAAAGGAAAGGGTTGTATTTCATTAACCAAAGAACTTGTATGTGACAATGCTTATTGGGTTGAAGGAATAAAGCATAATCTGCTAAGTGTGGCATAGCTTATCAACATTGGATTCAAGGTGGAATTCATGCATGACAAGGCAAGACTACTAGATAACAAAGGAAAACTGATTGGATCAGGCAAACAAACAAAAGGCAACCTATTTTATCTTGATCTTGGTGATTGCTCATGTTTTATTGCTCAAATTGAAGAAAGTTGATTATGGCATAGAAGGTTATGTCATGTAAATTTTGATAACATGGTGAAAATAAAAAAATTCAAGAAAGTAAGAGGTATTCCTAGTTTGAAGAAACTAGATGTTGGTTTATGCAAGAATTGTCAGATTGGAAAAATGGGAAAGACTAGTTTTAAAAGTAAAAAATATCAATCTAAAGATATCTTGGAAATTGTGCATACTGACCTATGTGGACCCATTGGAATAGAAAGCTATAGTGGAGAAAAATTCTTTATTCTTTTTGTTGATGACTACTCAAGAATAATGGCTATTATATATCTTAGAGAGAAGTCAAAAGCATTTGAGAAATTCAAATGGTATTTGGAAAGAGTAGAGAAAGAAATAGGGAAAAGACTAAAATACTTAAGATCAGACAGAGGTGGTGAATTCATCTCCAACGAATTCAATAACTTTTGTATTGAAATAGGAATTAAAAGATAGGTATCAACCCCTGGAACTCCTGAGCGAATGGAATAGCTGAAAAGAGAAATAGATCCATCATGGATTGTGCAAGGACTTTGATGATTGAAAAGAACATTCCTATCAAATACTAGAAGGAAGCTATCAGCACTGCAATTCATACTTTGAACTGAGTTCGGTTGAAGAAGGATTCAGAAAAGACTCCCTATGAACTATGGTATGGCTACAAACCAAATGTAAGTTACCTAGAAGTATTTGGAAGTAAATGTTATATCTTGAAAGATTCTAGAAAAGGAAAATTTGATGTAAAAAGTGACGAATGTATATTTCTAGGATACTCCAGTAAAAGCAAGGCATATAAATATTTAAATTTTTCTACTCACAAAATCATAGAAAGTGCACATGTGAGAATTGATGAGTTTGCAAAAAAGGCTAAAGAAGAAAGCAAGAAAGAACCAGAAGACTACAAAAGGTTTGTCTACTATGAATTAGACACTTTTCCAGGTATTTTTGATAATAAGGAGACTACATCTACCAAGCCCAATATAGTTACTGAGTCACAAATAGTTCAAATCGAGTCACAAGAATCCAAGTTACAGTCTGAAGCTACTAAACCAATGCCTATCGAGTTTGAAGGACCCATGTCGCAGATAGAACAACCTGAGTCTCAAGTTGAAATTCAAGAGAAAGATAATGCAATTCATTCAAAAGGAAAGGAATCTGTATTAGCCAAGTATGTTAGAAGGCATCATGCACCTAATTAGATTATTAGAGATAAAACAAAAGGTACTATGAAAAGAAGTAAGCTAAAAGGTACATGTTTACTTGCTGAGTTTGAACCTAGGAGTGTTAAAGATGTAATGGAAAATGAAAGTTGGATTGAGGCTATGAATGAAGAAATTGAACAAATAGAGAAGAACAAAACCTAGACTCTTGTACCCAGGCCCAAAGAAAAAAATGTGATTGGCACAAAATGGGTATTCAGAAATAAGTTGAATGAAGATGGTAAGGTATCAAGAAACAAAGCTAGATTGGTATGTAAAGTCTACTCTCAAGAAGAAGGCATTGATTATGGTGAAACTTTTGCTCCTGTTGCAAGATTGGAAAGTGTTAGGACCTTACTTGCATATGCAACACATAAAAGATTTAAGGTATATCAAATGGATGTTAAATCTATATTTCTTAATGGTATTCTTGATGAAGAAGTCTACATTGAACAACTAGAAGGTTTTGTTGATCCAGATAAAAGGAACATGGTTTGTAAGTTGCACAAAGCTTTGTATGGTCTAAAACAAGCTCCTAAAGCATGGTATGAAAGATTGAATAACTATCTTATGCAAATTGGTTTTCAGAGAACTAATGATAATAGTAGTTTGTACATCAAGGAAGGACTAGATAACAAGATTGTATTGGCAGAAATATTTATGGATGATACTTTATTTATAGGGAATGATGATCTATGCAAAAAAAAAATCAGAGCAAATGAACAAAGAGTTTGAAATGTCTATGTTTGGTAAGATTAAGTTCTTTGTTAGATTGCAGATATAGTAGAGCAGGAATGGTATCTACATCACTCAATCTAAGTATATCAAGGAAATACTCAAGAAGTTTGGTATTGAAGATTCAAAACTAGTTGGAACCTCCATGTGTACTAGATTAAAGCTTACCAAAGATGATGACTCAAAAGAGGTAGATCAAACATTGTATAGATCAATAATTGGAAAATTACAATATGTAGTTCATACAAGACCTACTATTGCTCTTGTAGTTGGTATAGTGGCAAGATTCTTGGCAAAACTTAGAGAAAATCATATGATGGCAATCAAAAGAATCTTGAGATATTTGAAAGGCATTGAAGGCTATGGTTTATGGTATAAACTTGGAGGAAATCTGGACCTAAAATTTTTTACTGATGCTGATTGGGCAGGAAATATTAATGACAGAACAAGCACAAGTGATGGAGCATTCTTTCTTGGTAAAAGGTTGGTGTCTTGGACAAGCAAGAAGCAAAATTGCACATCCCAATCCACAGCAGAAGTAGAATATATTGCAACAGTAGTAAGTTGTTCTAACATTATTTGGTTTAAACAATTGTTTCAAGGTATGAAAGTTAAAATCAAGGAACCAATTATCATGTTTTTATATAATACAAGTGCAATCAACATATCAAAGAATCCAGTGATGCATTCCAAAACCAAGCATATTGCTATGAAAATATCATTTTGTCAGAGAACTAGTGTAGGACAAAGAAATCAAATTGGAATATGTCCATACAAAAGAATAGATTGCGGACATATTTACCAAGTCATTACCTAAGGATGCATTCCTATATCTAAGAGGTAAGCTAGGGGTCATTCCCCTATTTGAAGCTCACTAAATGAAGCCTTAAGTGATGCATCAATAGGAACCTAGTTGAAGATAAATCAATTGATGTTGCATAGTCAAGAGAACATTGCATATGAATCAGTACTCAAGGTACATTGATACTCATTTGGCATGTGTTGTCTTTGGCATGTGTTGTCAAAGATGGAGAGTTTACTGTCATATCTTTCTAAAAAAAAATTTGAGAAAGAAGCTATGTAATTTCTTCATAGAGGAAGATTACTGCATAAAAGTGAAGCTTGTGGTGTAATATCTAAGAGGGAGAAACTTTTTGTCAAAGAAAGTCTTATTCTCAAAATTCATTATGCTATGACATGTTGTGTTACCATCAATGCCAAAGAGGGAGATTGTTAGATACAATTGACTAATTGTGTGTTGTCTTTGATTTTACACAAATGTCATATCAGTTGCCAGTCAGTGCTTACTGAGCTCACTTTTTTAGCAAAATAGTTTTCCTTGTCTACCAAGCATTCCTCGAGATTACTTTGTGAAGACAGTGTCTACTGGGCTCACTCGGGCATTGAAAGAATTATGGCAGAAAGAAGTGTTAACCAAGTTTTCATGGTTAACGAAGGAAAGTTGGTTAGAGTTAGTATTAACCAAGTTCATTCAGTTGCCAAAGGATTTTGTAAGTTTGCAATGTTAACCAAGCTTCTGTTGGTTAACACAGGAAATCATTTCAGGACTAGTGTTTACCGAGCTGGATCAGCCATCGAAGGATTTTGTTGATTTGGGATATGAAGTTTAATTGTTTCAAGTATTGATTCTAGCTGACTATGGTAATGATTATTGGTCATTGTAATTTGTATTGAGCCAACTTGACAATCTGAATGATATAAATATAAGGTCAAGTTGTGTTTTTTAGTAGTATGCAAGTGTATTGATTGATTGAGAAGGAAAGTGTGTGAGAAAACTTGAAGGATGGTCAGATATCCTTGTGGACATCAAAGTAATATTCAATCAAGAAGGATCAAGCTTTTGTGAACAGAATAGAGATCTAGATTCAACAATTTAGTTGCATCACAATCAGGTCATTTCATTGTTACTTTCCTACCATTGTAGTTATGATCCAAAATCTCTTAACAGAGTTGGTTTAATAGCCAGTTGTAAATCCTCTAACAAGGTGATAGTTCCATTGAATTATTTTAAAGACCTCTTACAAGGCCACTCCTAACAAGGTGATTAAATCCTCTAACAAGGTCACACCTAACAGTGTGTTTTTGTATCCTTTAATTGGGTTGGCTCCTAACAGAGCTCACTTCAAAAAAGTGAAAAAAAGTAACTAGTTACATTACAGGTTTTTCCCATATTGGGTTTCCATGTTAAATCTGGTGTCTCTTTTGTTCATTTCTTTTCTCTCATGTTTGCAAATTATTACTATCGATGTTAGATGTGCTAAAGTAAAACATACTCTACATTTACCGAGTTACAACATTTTCAGTATGTTTATTGAGCAACAACAGTACTTAGTTTTTTCAAAAATCTAAAGGATCTGTGGATATTTTGTGGTAACTAATTCACCCCCCACCCCCCAATTACTCCATCTATATTTCGAACACATCATAGGTAAAAGAAAACTAGAGAAGGCTAGTATGCATGTGGATGGCAACCATGAGGAGGCAAAGAGCCCTAAGGATGTCACTTACTAGATGGAAGACCTCAAGTTCCTAGTTGAAGATTGGGAAAATGTTAAGAAGAGTTAGTGAATCTTTCCCTCTTTGGCTTTTTGGCTTTAATTTTTGTTCTTTATCATTGTTTATGTATATTTCTTCCTTTGTCTTGGCTACTATGATCTCACTTATAATATTGAGATACAATCTTAAGACTTATATGTATTTTGATGGTCCCCACTCCTATTGGGGCTAGAATAATTTTTTCATGCTTTAGTAGCTACTATAGTGTGATTATTTTTATTTGGGTTGATATTGTTAGTTTCTCTTTGAACCTGTGGATATTTTTGATTAATTTTGATATCTTATAGGACTATTTTTGTTTGGGCTTGATTTTGTCTTTTTTGTTGCATAGTTGTAATGGCCCAAAGTAATTAATGTTGAAGTGTAATGTTGTTACATGGTTTCAAGACCCTTTTTCCCATTTTTAATTTAAAAAACTTATGTATTAATCACCTTTATATGCAAACAACTCTAGTTAATTTAAGCTTGGATGGGAGGCTTTATATATGTCTTATGAACACTCTTAATATTAAGTATCTCCATGTATTGTTGTCTATTAAAAAAAATTCAAACTTATATTTGATTATTTCTTTTGGATGAATAGTCGTGATGATTTCTGTTAAGTTAAATTAAAGTGCATTATTCACACACAAAAAAAAATACTTGTCACCTTTCAAGAGTAGAATGAACAATGTCTAGAAATTGAAAAACCATAAGAGAAAAGCCTTGTAAGTTATTAAATGAGAAGATTAAATCAATCAACAAAGAAGATAAAATATAATGACACAAATATTTATCGTGGTTCGAAAAAACTTTCCCTACGTCCACACTTGAAGTAGGGAATGATTATATTAATGAAATATCTTATATGATACATTACATGACTACACAAGTCATTTATATAAAGCTCATCGAATATGAAGAGACAAGAGGGAGAAGGAATAGTCATGACTATTGGGCTCATATTCCAACAATCTCCCTTGTGAAGTTCAATTGGCACAATCATGCATCATGGCATTCCCTACTTCCTATTCTGCATCTCAGAAAATAACAAGGCCTATAGAAGACCTCAACATTGCCAAGCCTTGTTCCAACACCCTATAAATGAATCTTCTCCAAATTACATTAGAATTATGAATACCTTCTTTTTAATGTATCCTAAAGCTCACATAATTTTTATTATTCTTATGCATCATTCTAATTCCATTCCTTGCTAAGTAGTGGGTGAAAATTATAAAGTTTGTGGGGGCTTGTCCATCAACAAAATTAGAAAACATACTGATTAAGGAAATTGAATTCCCCAAATCATGAACATAGGTGTTGATTAATTACTCCCTCCTATGACTTCCTCTTGAGCTACCCAATTCCATGGGTATTAAACCATCTTGTATATTTTCTTTATTGAAGCTAAGATCAATGTCAATTACATCTTCTCCTTCATCAACTATCCCTTTGTCTTCTTGCTTAGCAAACTTTTTGTCTGCTCCTTTATATTCTTGCATAGAGAAAACTACAGCTAATGCATTTCATTCTACTTCTACTACTGCAATCAGCAACAATAAATCATCACAATCCTTATTATTTGACATGCCAAAGGCATCTAGATCATGCACAACCTTGAGCTCTTGGCTCTTTCCAGCCTCCTTGAGCTCTATAATCCTCATGCTCCTTAGATCTTCAATTGCCAAGCACCCAGAATCCTCTTGTGATTTATTTTTACAAAGCAGAGATTTCTTTGTGAGAAAGTCATATGTTTTTGCAAGAAAAGGATCCTCTATCAAGTAAACCTCAACTTCCTCATCTTCATGCTTGCTTGCTTCAGCATCCTCCTCTTGATTCCAATCCAAATTTTCAAGAAATTGTTTAATAATAAAATCATCTTCTTCTTCTTTTTCCATCTCTGCTCAAGTAAAACTGTCTCTAATACCAATTCTAAGTTATTAAATGAGTAGATTAAATCAATCAACAAAGAAGACAAAATATAATGACATAACTATTTATCATAGTTCAACAAAACTTTGCCTATGTCCACACCTTGAAGCGGGGAATAGTTATGTCAATGAAAGATCTAATACGATACAATACATGACTGCACAAGTCATTTATAGAAAGCTTGTTGAATAAGAAGAGGCAAGAGGGAGAAGATAGGCTTCATATCCCAACAAGCCCAATCTAGATAAACTTATAAGATATTTTAAATATTAAATGAACTAATTTTTTAATATAGATTTTCTATATATACTTCCAAAATTTTACTTGTCCAACCAATTTTTAAAATTATAAATATCTTCTATATACTTTTAGAAATTTCCTTTAGGCCCCGTTTGGTTGGGGAAGATGATTTTTTGACATAACTAGGTTATCTTATAACCAGGTTTTCGAAAACCTGGTTTTGTGGTTTGGAAAGCCAATGGTCCGTTTGGTTGACACGGAAGATGAATATACTGTGGACCCCACAATATTATTAAAAAAACTGTCATAAAATTCAAAACTTGGTTTTAATTTCGAATTCCACCTTTTTGTTGGAAGAAACTTCTTCCAATTTTTAACCAAAATTGGAAGATGAAATTGAAAACCAGGGTATAATTTTAACCAACCAAACACCAAAGTTTTTTTGCAAAACCTGGTTTTGCCTCTGATAACCCGGTTTTGGCCCTCATCTTCCAGCAACCAAACGGGGCCTTAAGAATTAGACCCAACTAATTTTGTATTGCTAAACTTCTATAAAATTTCAAACTGTACTTGAGAATTATAGTCAACTGTTTTTAAAATTCTTATCTCCTACATACTTTTAGCTCACTTTTCCCCTCGATTTAAATAGTATATATAAATGTGATGTTGTTAGACTAAAATATCTGTAGCATTAAAATAATCAAAAACAATATTTATCCACAAAACCTTAAAAGATGCCATGCCTTTCAAATAAAATACAATAGAATTATTATTACATACTTGAAAACCACATTGACAGCTACAACATTTGGGTATGTGCATTTCTATAAATAGTCCTACACAATAAGATACATACTTGTCTCACATTTCCTCTCTGACTACGGCTCTCCCATTTAAAAAACACTTTCATTTGCAAAGCAAGAAGTCGTCCAAAGAGAGGGGTTTCAGTTCAGCTACTTGGCCTGCAACAAGCAGAGAACCACGTCACACTTCACACATTTTTAATATTTTGATTTCTCACACTTGTAAATTGTGGAGAGAAGATTGCCCACCTAAATCATTCAATATCAACAACAAAAAAATCTGTTGTTCACCCGCCCCAAAACATTCTCACAGATTGTGGTACCTGTCAGAGGTGACAGTCACGGATCACTATTTTCACGTCAAATCACGTGCTTTAATCTAATCTACTCGTATTCAAACCTGGCATGTGTTCAAACCCTAGCTCCTCTGGCTTCCGCTTATATTACTGTGAGATGTTTGTTTTTCCTGGATTTCATTCGGATTCAGAGCGTGAAGAATGGAAGGAGGAAGCGATTATGTTTGCAGATTTTGTGGCGGAAGTTTCACGAAGCTTCAAGCTCTTGGAGGTCACATGAAAGGTCATCAGTCAGGTAAGTGCATGCCATATTATTCTCTTTCTTTTCGAAATTTTGTTGACTTCGGTGAATTAAATGAGGACGAAATTTCAAAGTTCTGTACGACTGATTTTTTCTAGCCTGATAGAACAATTCATATTTATCGCTGAAGAAAATTATAAGTTCAGTCAGATGCTTTTATATTCTTTCGAACTTTGAGAAAACGAATTTGAAAATTTGAGCTTCTTTTCATGCTTTTGGCCCTGGAGAAACATAAGTGACGGGTAAATGAGTGAATATTGCATATTTGTGGCGGATGAAAATTTAAATTTGATGCATTCGGATTGATCCTCTAGCTTTGGAAATAAAATTAAGATTTTGCTCTTCTTTTCAAAAAAAATTCGTGGAAGAGCATAACTGTTGCTTGGTTGATTGAATAGTTCATATTTAATGATTTTTTTAAAATTTCAGTGAGATGCTTTTGTATTTTCTCGAAGATTTGTTGCATTCTGACTGATTTTCTAGCTTTGGAAACATAAACTGATAATTAGATATGTTTTTGTGTTGATGATAAATAATTCTCAATATGCATGCATGTCGTGACTTAAAACAGAAAGAGCCGCGGAGAGGAACCAGAAGGCACAGGCAGAGCATTCAAGGAACCAGTAAGTTATTTACACAAGCTGCGTGATTAAAAGTCTAGTTTATTTTGCAGACGAAACCTTATTTTGTTTTTTTTCTTGTTTGTTTTGAAATTCAAAAGAATCGTAGAGCGAAGCAGAGTCAGCTATGTATCTTCCTCGGCTTCAAACCTGAGACCTCAGCTAGGTCAAAAATTTCCAATCTTCTCAACTACGGAAGGACCTGCGCATCATTTCACAAGTTCACTCAAACTTAGCAACTTTTCATATTCTTCTCCGAATATAACTTCTGAAACTCGTATGCTATCCTCTACTTCCCTCCATAAAAATTCCTTTGAATACAAAACATGTAATCGAACTTGAAGAATCTTTGAAAAAAATTTACGTGAATTTAACTGAATTTGTTTTCTTTAAAATAATACCTAGTCCAATTGATCAAGATTTATATATTTACAGGTGAATTTCTGCCACAATTTCACTCTCAGCTTCGACAACAGCAACTCATTCCTGATAAAGATCTTCGTCGGAAAGGCCTGCCAGATCTCAACTTGCCTATTATTGATCATGCACAGCAAATACCAGATCTCAACTTACCTGATACGGATGATTAGTGAGCTGATTTAATTCGAGCTCTTTTGAAAAGTGAAATAAACAAAACGCAAAACATAAGAAACTTAAAGCCAGAGGTTTTAAAAGTGACCAGGCATTTCACCTTCGTTCTGTTGATATAATTCCATAGAACATTTCTTTTCTGAATCTTTGTTTGAATTCTGTACCTATAGCAGGCTGAAGAATCAAGAATTTATTCATTTTTTTTAGTTCTGTACTTAGTTTGGCGGCAATCAAAAATTGCATCAGGCAAATTATCAGTTGTTTTAATTCACTGTTTCATATCTTAAAAACAACTGTTTCATATCTTACAGAATTCATGTTGTAAAATTCATAAAGACTTTAGCTGTTTAAATTCTCAGTTGCTTTAGTCTTTCACAACTCTGATAGATTCGAGCTTCAGTACACACTCAGTACCATGTCATTTCGTTATTTTATTGAGAATATTTGGATTCAACTGCCATTTGCTGTTAAATGTTATTATATTGCTTGGCTATTGCGCGCTCTTTTGTACAAGAAAATGTCACTACATGGTCTCCGGATTGACAGAATGGTAGGCCGAGTTTGAATGTTTGGGCTTTAGATAACCATTTAGATTCTATACGATGGGTGGTTATAACTGTTTTAAAATATTGATTTTTATCATAAACCATTTGACAAAGTATAAATATATTAAAAATGCAGTTATTTCAAATGATAAATTAGAATTCTACATGAGATTCTATTTAACTATGTCGATAAGTTTTGGTATGAAATAAGGTATTTCAAACATATAGATAAATGTATCCTTAAGAAAAATCATCTTCTTCTTTGAGCTTCACCTTCTTAAAATTTAAGAGTATAGTCTATGAAGATTTATAAACATAATAAATAAGGGAATAGTATTCAAACATTTTTAATCAAAATCGAAGAGGAATTTACTAGAATTCATTCAACTGACAATAATCAGCTTCTTAAATTTAAGCTCCCATAATTTGTGGCCTTGTTATTTATCCTCTTCAATTTGTGTGTTACACAATTTAAGTTGGTCTTGTGGAGAACTTCTACTCCTGAAAGGAAGATCACAAATTTAAAGCCTCTTGGGGGTAGGGCATGAATGAATTAATGACCACCCTTAAACATCACACACTAAAGGAAAAATTAAGTTTGAAAAAATAAGTCGACTTTGACTATTTAACACTTTTAGCTTTAGAATCAAGCCTTAGTGTGTAATGTTTTAGTGAGCTTTGAATTAACAAGTTACTTTCCCATCATGGAAAATGGGGTTTTAAAAAAATAGCTTTATAAATTATGTATGTAGAATTTTGAAACCTTACCAAAAAAAAGAATGAGAGGTACAAATTGGCTATGTTTTGAATGCATACTTAAGGATGATGATTTATTTGTAATTGAAATATATTTGTGCATAATTATGAATGCATGATAATATGTACTTGATACGTTTATATTTGATTGTATGTGATTTCTAATGAATGATTAGGTTCACAACACATGATATCAAATTTGTACCACTAGAATAATCTTATTGAGAGCCAAACTACTAGTGGTATAATTTTTTTTTAATAATTCATTTGGTATGGAAATTTCTTAGAGATATGAAAATCATTAATTTATAATAACATTTAATAGTTGTGAATATACACACCTAGATGAAAATAAATTTAGTGCAATGTTTATCAAAATAGTTGCAAAAAAGAAATGATAGGCCCAAAAAGTAAAATTAGACATCCTATAAATTAAAAAATTATTAAAATGTACATAAATACACTATTAGTAGATGAGAACATGTTAAATAAAATGTCACTAAAGATTGAAGACAAAAGGATAAAGAAGGTACCAATAACACGATAGTGGTAATGGAGAAGATGATTAAGCTTAAAGTTGTTGGAAGTCTTATTGGGAAACAAGATACTGAGAGGGGACAGGAGTAAATAAAGATCTATAAAAAAAATTCACTACTTGAAAAAAATAATAGATTAATTTCATTCACTCCTAATTCTTTTCATATCTTAGATTTATACCATATTATCATAAACTGTAATGCTGAAATGAAATTTATCTAAACATAACATCCATGAGAATATAATCACATCACACAAAGATTTTGGTAATCCAAAAGCCCTCTAAGGTGAAGGTAAAACTAAGGTGGGGATGAAACCCACAAATCTTTATAGTTACAACAACAAAGTTTGTCTATTAGGGCTACAATTTGGTAACTTATGATGATCTACCCTATTCACGGTCTGCTCAGTTAAAAGAAATATAAGACTATTAAGTCTACCTTGATTAAAGGATTTAAAGTCACAATAAAGTAAGAACTATGTTAGGAGATTTGAACAAGGTCTATTAAAACTACTATGTTAAGAGATTTGTCTTGATACACTTGTTATCTAATATCCCTGTACCTAATCCTTTGCTTTTCTCTAGATGCTTTTTACATATCTCCTCTCTTCAGTGTCTAAAATTGATCTCCTTATCTAATATACTCTGTTTTTCCCTTCACTACTAGGTTGCTCTATCTAATCTCCTTATCAAACTTAGCCTTCCTTGCTCTTTCATTAGCTTATTTGCACCTTCACGCTTTCATCTAGCTCCATTACTCTTACATATTCTCCAAATTGATTTAGGGTTAGATCCCTCCTTAAATAGATAATCATAAAAAGTTCTAGATCATAATCAATGATCCATAATTCATCCTTTTTTCATTTAACCCTTCTAATTTTTTGATTGGTTAATCTATCTTTCTTGGGATTAATGCCTTCTAATAAAATGCATAATTTTCTCCTTGACTATCTCTACAATATTTAAATATTGTATAGAAGTCCACTACAATGATTTACATAAGTGTTTGTGTCATTACAAACACATATGCTAAAACTAGTTTACTCATCAATTGAATATTCTGACACTCAGTCATAGCTAACATTCATGTTGTATTTTAGTTTCTATAGGCTCAACATATACTGACTCACTAGGTATAAGTTAACTTTACATCACCCAGTCTCCATTATTTTACTTGATACGTATACTAGCTCGATCTCTATTGGGGTGCTCAGTAACCTTTGAATTGATCAATATGTAGTGATATATAAACAAGTCCATATAGCTCATCCTTCTATGGATGGCTTGGTCATGATAACTCTACCTCTGATCTGGTCTGATTTGACTTCACCTTTATTTGTACATGAGTAGATTTCCCCCTTTCTAAATTATTTCTACCATGATGTGTCTAGCATGATGTTGATAACCTTTCCCCCTTGTTTTTGGCACTTATGGTTTGGGGTTTGCAAGGGTTTGTTCGCATTTTTCTAAAAATGTATTGTGATTAGCCAAAATCTCTTCTAGTCTTAGATGTTGTCTAGATCCCACTAATTCCATGACTTGAATTTGAACTTCTAGTTGAGAAACTAGATCAATTAGGCTCTTTGTTGTTAAGAGATGTGGATATCTCTTTATTAGATTCTGAGTCATAGATAGTTCCTTTTAAATTATCTCTAAATGGGGTAATAGCATAGATCAAGTAGAAATCAATTTATTCCTTATGTTACTATCTCTAGCCATGAAGTCGAGTAATCTTCCCTAATAAAATGTCAATTTATTGTAAGAATGTGAGCTTGAACTTACGTTCTTTCCCAAAGAAATAGTTGTACAAGACTTTACATCTATCTAGATTTTATCAATAGAGTGTTGATTCTCCAATGTGAACAAATCAACATCACAAAATTTCATATATAAAGAATGAATAACTGAAAAAATTCCTTCTAAACTCATTACTATATTAGAAAGATCACCCTACCTAATAACAAGTTTGGTTGAGACTTTCTCCAAAACTTTGAGCTTAAATCTTTTGTCAGACCATCTTATCATTTTATCACTAGTTTCTATATCCTCTATATATACATTATTAATTATATACACTAGTTGATCCAAAATTTGATGTTTCTCATTAACATCATCAATCTCAAAAGCATAAAAAAAAATATCCTTAATATCATGCAATACCTGATTTTTCTTGAGTTCTCTCCTCAATCAGTCTTGCTTTGTCTTGTGACTCAACAAAGTTTGTAAATATTGCATCTGCTCTAGAGTCATATTGTTCAGGTCATACTTGGGCATTGTGATGACCTCATCCAAAGTTATTGTCTCCTTTAGGGTATAAATATTATGTGCTACTATATATGACCGAGGGGTATTATCACTAGGTAGTGATATCTGCAGTTTTTTTTCCCTTTAGACTTAGTCTAGGTGTCTATTTGGGCTCATGTGGAGTTGATAGAAACTTTTATATAGGTGTAACATTTAATTCTTTGGTTGGTATGACACTTGGAATCTGTATAAGAGCTTGAATAAATTCTTGCTCTTTTGGTTTCTCTAGCTTTGTTGACTTTTCCTTCTCTTCTATCTCTTTCTCATCCATTTTTCCATCTATGACATGGGTGAATTGTAAATAAACAATAATTTCCTTTCCTTACTACTCGGCACTTATGTCTAGAACCACTCTAACTTATGTAACTTAAAAACCATCAGTTTGTGCACTTTCAATCCATCTATAGTTTTGTATTTATAGAAAAACTAGATTGGTGCATGGTAGAGAGGTATCTAAGGTATTTGATTGAGCATGTATTAAATCTTTCTCAATTAATACATTTTGGTTGGGTGGTGATGAATCAAGAATGTCCTCAATAGTGGCAACATCCCATTGTTCACTCGCCTCTACTAGTCTCCTCATTTCTTCTTCTAACATTCCAATTTTTGGTGGATGTAACATTGTCCTTCAAATATATGTATAGTAGATGCATCACTTGCATTTGACATGCATCCATTTTCTTGATGTCCTTGTTTCTTGCAAGTCAAACAGTTACTAGTAAACCTAGTTTTAGGGTTTTGGATACCATTGTTTCTTCTACAAATGTGTTATGTGTGTCCAAGTTTACCACAATGATAACATGTAGGTTTTCCTTTAGGTTTTACATTCCTTTTCTCTCCACTCTTTAATGTTTCTTCTTCCTTAGTAGATGAAGAGTGCTTGATATGTCCTAGACCAAAAATATCACTAGATGACATTGGTGATCTCATCAGTTCTTCAAAGTATCTTATAGCTTCACTTGGTTTATTATTTCTTTCCAGAAATTCTTTTTCATATCTCAACTCATTCCTTAGTTGGTCACTTTGTGATCTCAGATTTGTATTTTCATGTCCTTTCTGTTCAACTCCTGATTTGCAAGTAATAATTCATTCATAATATCTAGTTGATTGTTTGTAAGATTCTCCACATCAAATGTCCTTTCTTTGAGTCTAGTAGTCATTTATCTTTTGTTTTTTTCAGCCATGATTTTGTATTCTTCAACTTTCTTCTTTTGTTTAGCTACTTCACATAATCTTACTGAGATTTAAAGGATGAATAAAGAACTATAAAAAAATTTACTACAAGAAAAAAATAATAGATTAACTGCATTTACTACTAATCCATCTCATATCTTAGATTTCATACCACATAATCATAAATTGTAATGCTAAAATGAAATTTATCTAAGCATAACATTCATGAGAATATAATCATATAACACAAACATTTTGGTTACCCAGAAATCCTCCCAGGTAAAGGTAAAACTAGGGTGGGGATGAAGCCCACAAATCTTTACTACTATAACAACAAAGTTCACCAATTAGGGCTATAATTTGATCACTTCTAATGATATATTCTATGAGGGGTCTTCTTAGTTAAAATCAATATAAGACTTTTAAGTCTATCTTAATTAAAGGATTTAAACTCACAATAATGTAAGCACTCTATTAGGAGATTTGAACAATGTTTAAAACCACTCTATTAAGAGATTTTCCCTACTACACTTGTTGGAATGTATCAACATGTAAACCTTCAATTTTATCTAGAATTGATTTTGGATCTCCTCTCTTCCATGTCCAAAATTATCTCCTTATCTGATCTATTATGTTCTTCCATTCACTGCTAGGTTACTCTATTTCATCTTCTTATCAAACTTAGTCTTCCTTTCTTTGTTCTTAGCCTTTTTGCACCATCACGCTTTCATCTTACTCCATTACTCTCATACATTCTCCATAATAATTTATGGTTAGATCCCTCCTTAAATAGATAATCATAGAAAGTTCTAGATCATAATCAACAATCCATAATTTATCCTTTGTCGTTTAACCCTTCTAATTTTTTGATTGGTTAATCTGCTCTTCTTGGGGGAATTCCTTTTAAAAAAACACATAAATTTCTCCTTTAGTATCTCTACAATCCTTAAATGTCATATAGAAATTGGCTAGAATGATTTAAATAAGTGTTTGTTCCATTACAAACACATATGCCAAAATTGGTTTACTCGGCAATTGAATGTTCTGACACTCGGTCATAGGTAACATTCACGTTGTCTCTTAGCTTCTATAGGCTCAATATATACTAACTCTCTTGGAATAAGTTAACTTTATGTCACTTGGTGTCCATTGTTTTATGTAGAATGTATACTAGCTTGGTCTCTACTAGGGTGCTTTCCAACCTTTGACATGCTCAACATTTAGTGATATATAAACAAGTCCATATAGCCTGAGCTTCTCTAGATGGCTCGGTCGCAGTGATGAACAACCAAAGCTACCTAGAGAATGACTAAGTGTTGGACACTAATAAGCAACAAGGCTTAGAGATCAACAAAAGTTAGATAGAAATGGTTGTTAATATGTGTTTTACTTAGGGATGACTTTTCATAACATGTATAAAACAATTTAGAACTCTATGACGTGAATCAAAATACAAAAGAGGAAGTGGGGAGAGGTGAACATAAGGAAAACTTGATATGTACCCAAGATGAAAATGTGAGGGAAAAAAAAGAAGGAATATGTAAAAAGGAAAAATTATAGCCAATAGAGCATATTGGAGTACAAATATACTTGATATTATAAATATATGAGTAAAAATAAGAAAGGTATCTAAGTTGCATGCAATAAATAAAATACATAGTACAAATACATCAATGAGTTGTATTAAAATCAACTTTCCTCTATTAAATATACGTTTATGAATGATTTGAGAACCCTATAATTAATGTTGTATCTATTAGTGGATTATAATAATATTCATCTTTCTTGTGCATGATTATTAAGAAAACTAATTGTTGGAGTTAATGTTAAAATAGTAGTGAATAAATCATAATTGAATGTTGTACATGTAGAAAACCATGTTTGACTTACTAGAAACAAAAGTTAAATATAGGTGAATTATTTATGTATGTGTCATGGAGTTTTAGTTTGAAATAATAACTAGTTGTAGATCTATCTCTCAGATCTAGTTAGTTATATAGTTCGTGTGTGTGTTGTCAAGTATGTACACTAGTATTTGCCAATCTATTTAGAAATCCCTTAGGAATATTGGTGCATCAACCTATTATATAAATGTGCATCTATTATTCAATAAAATTACTCTACAAGTTCCTTCTTTTCTTTTTTTCTAATATGTTATCAACTGTACAATATCTATAGTTTTAATATGGTATTAGAGTCACCTCTACCTTAAAAAAAGTTTATAGTGTAAGAGTGTAAGTCGAGTGCTACTGCAAACTTTTTTTGTTGTGCAAAATTGAAATGCATCTTCTTATTTTTAGATCCTAGAAATTCTAAAAAATGGATATACATATAGAAAAATATTATGGTGAAAATTTTCATTCATGGAAAGTGAAAATGAAAATGAAAATGATGAATAAAATTTTGTGAGCCATAGTTAATGGCACTAAAATAGTACATATGTATGCTAAAAAAGGATTGATTAGATGAGAAATCCATGTGTACTATGTTGGCAGCAGGCCAACATCCCTTGCAGGATTTGTACAAATGGCTTAATAGCCTCTAGTGGTTCTATAAGACTATTGGTTCTATTGTGCATGGTAGGTCCATCTTTTGGTGCAATAACAACTTTGACCTTTCAATTGGTATTAGAGCTTGGTCACAAGTTTGAATCCCATAAGCCATGGTGAGTAATATTGGTAGGGATATTGTTGGCAATGGACTAGTGTCTCTTGCAAGATTTATGATATAGCTTAACTACCTCATGTAGTTCTATTAGACTATTAGTTGTATTAGGCATTGATAGGTAGATCTTTTGGTGCATTGAAAACTCTATCCTTTAGATAACATATTATGGGTCTTGCTCTTTAATATTTATAAATTCATCATGTTGATTTAGAGAAATCATCTAAAGAAATTTGGCACAAACTAACTAAATTTGTTTGGAGAAAAATTAAAGTTACAAATAATTAGATTTGAAATATTTCTATCTTTCTAAATATTTTTCCTTTGAAATATAGAAATGTTATTTTTACTCTTAGTCATAAATCTTTATTGAATTTTGAAGATGTGATTTAAGCTCTTTTTGTTTGAGGAAAAGAGAAAATTTGCAAGGGATTCAAGAGAAGATACTCAACTTAATCATGCATTATACTCAAACAAAAATATGGGAAAGAGAATGCATGATAGGAATGAAATTGATTATTTATATTGCAAAAAGATAAGACACACTAAAATCAATTATTAAATTCATGTAAATGACCTTCTCGAAGGTAAAATTAAAGAATCAATAAATGTAATTGTTCATCTAGAAGCACCTAATGTTGTTAGTGACTGTGACATCATTAAAAATGAAGAGCGTATTTTATTTTGAAATGATCAATAATTTGAAGATAGAAAATGATGTGGTAGATTCTAGATGGATGTTCAATAGTCTGAGGTGCTAGCCAATTAGATAAAATAGACCTTATTGGATTTATGAGACACACATGTGGGGATTGGTGTAATTCAGGGAGATCTAAAAATATGGAAGCTTGGCATCATATCTTCATGAGAGTTTTAAGGCATTTCATCTGCAAATGGTGTCCAATTGTGTTGGAATATTAGATGATAAATGCATGACTATATCATCATTTGGGAGAAACTTGAGGAGTTCTTACTAGTTTGTGAACTATTTTCAAAGAATAAATTTCTACATCATGTTTTCTGGTTGTCACATTAAGTAGGGGTGTTGGAGTTGATATTCGAATAGTAATGAATAAATCATAACTAAATGTTCCACATATGGCAAAAAAAAATTTAGTTCTTGGCAATAGAAGTTCAATTTAGGTGAATTGTTTATGTATGTGTTATAGAGTATTAGTTTGCCACAATAACTAGCTACATAGGCCTATCTCTTAGATCTAGAGTTAGTTGTCAAAGTTCATGTGTGTGTGTTGTAAAACATAAAGTAGTTAGTTGCCAATATACTTAGTAGTCATTTAGGAATAATGACATATCAATCTATTGTATAAATATGCATCTATTATTGAATAAAATTAAGCTACAAGTTGCTTCTTTTTTTGTTTTCTAAGTTGTTATCAATTGTATAGTATCTTTTTTTTCACTATTTATATCCTACTATTGTACTCATTAACATAATAATAAAATTATAATCCATGTTAATTCATTTCATTAAGTGTATATCCAATCCAAAATATATCTTGCTGTACATTTTCTCTTCAAAAAGATTTAGTCTTCTATATCTCATTCTATTGTCAAAATCATAGTCTAATATATGAACATATCCCCCTATGTTTGAATAGGAAAAATTATCCAAAATTTTACAAACAAAACTATCATATTAAATAAAAGGAAGATACTTTATATTATAGATCTTGTCATAGTTTTTTCTTTATATATAAATAATTTTATCAATGATCTAATATTCCTCTTTTTTCTAAATAAAACAATCTAGATTGACTTGACTTCTTAAAATCACAATATTTTAGTAATGTGGCATCCTTCGAATAAATGTAGTAAGGTATCATCTAAACAATACTTAATAAAGGAAAGCTAACTACCCAAATATATATGTTAAATATAAATTCAACTGCATACAAAGCTTCAAGATTATGATCATTTAGATTTTTTTGATTTTTAGAGGACAAGCCCTTATTTCTATTAAAATTTTAAGACACTTACCATACATACAAAAATCAGTAGAACATAGCTAGACTTCTACATATATGTATTCAGTAATGTTTTCATTATAAGATATGGATTTTAAAGTTCATATAAATATTTATTTTAAAATAAATACCATGAATATTACCATCAATGTCAATGAAAAAGGAAATGTGTCAATAGAAAACTAATCTCTTGTGCACCTACTTCCTGACTTATACACCAAATATTAGCAAAATATTTTTCATAAATAAATCCATTAATCCAATCTATTGAAACCCACAAGTTCATCTTCATCAACATTTTGAGGTGATATTCTTATAGCATGTCAGACCTAGAAAAAACCACTCAATATCCATGCCCATCAATTCTAGTTAGTATTCTAGATAAAGAAAGCTTTCATTCCAACGCTCATAGACACTTTCCTTAAATGTTAGGCAAGTACTTAAAAACTTATATGCAATATGTATGATGTATTAAAAATAGAGGATCACATAAAATAGTTGAATTCCCCCATTTATATGGAAAATTGTAATACAAAACCACCTTAAACAAATATGATTAACACCACTTGAAATAATCTAATGCAATATATGTTCTTAAAGGAAATTTATGGCTTTTATTTCTTATAATTGAGAAGGAGGGGAATGAAGTTGATATATACAAGAAACGAAGGAAGAATAGATATGATTGAATACAACTGAGAAAACCTATGTAAAAGGGAATGATTAAAATTCAATTTTTCCAAGAAATGCAATTGGAGAATTGAGGTTTTAGATCCAAAATCCCAATTAATGAAATCTTGGAAAGACTTGTAAGTTGTAACTATTTATTTGGGATTGAAAGACTACAACCTAACTCTTTATCAAATCTAAGCTAAAAATGCAAGGGAAAAAGTAGGAAATTACTATGTAGCATGGAATAGAATGTCAATGGAATTTTGTACCTCAGGATATAACTCCAATGGCATTCTATATTGGGTGCTTTTGGGTAAATTTTTACATGGGGTCCTTCAACTATACCTAATCTTCCTAGATCTTGCCCAATAGATTTTAACCTATTCCTATACACACAAATTTGGGGAAAGTTATTTTTTCCTTAGTCAAACCCCTATTTAGGAATCAACCTTGAAAATGAAAAAAAACAATTGTAAACGAAAAGATGAAACTAAAGTTAGATCTAAATTGCAAATCATCATATACCTTGATGGTACAATGTTTCTTTGGAGTTGATAACAAGTGTTAACACAATTTAATTTGACCTCAATAAAAAAAAAAGCAACAAGAAATGGTGAAAGATAAGCCTCAGTTGATGCATGTTGTAATTTTCCACAACACTTGACGATGAAGAAAGAAGAATTCCTTGAAGATCTTGGTGACGGTCTTGAAATCTGTTGATAAATTGCTTGATAAATTGATTGTGACCTCTTTTTTCTCATGAAAGATTGAAAAAAAGAGGACTTTTATATAGAGATCTTAAAGTAATTACATTTAGGATGGCTTAGGGATAATTACCTATGTGACATACCTTTGGGGAATGTGGAGCCATAGAATTATGCTCATAAATTTTTTAACATAAGTGTTGTATGATTGGGAGCAATGTGATTTTTATACAACTCTACTTAAAACATTTCCTATACCTACAAAATTGTACCATAACTAAAACCACTTTGTATGAAAATCTATTATATTCTTAAAACCCATCCTTGACCTAGTAAAATCCTACACGGAATAATATAATTCTAAAATAAAAAGCATCCTAAAATGAGGAAATTGGAATAAACTCATAAAAGTCAATTAAGAGAGAACTCATAATATTAATTTAAGTTATTAAATATATAATGTGTTAATGTAAAATCAATATGGAAACCATATATATTAATAAAAACTAAATGAACACATGACTACAGGATAGTACCTTTTTAGAAGGCACTTACATTTTTAAAAATTCTGACATTAGTCATTCTATGTATTCACAACTACATGGGCGGTAGAATCAATTTTTAAAGTTACAAAATAGTCTTTAGTCAATTTCTCAATGTTTGCATTATAAGTGAACTAAAAACACCTCCGTTTTTCACTCGCCTCCAACACGTTCTCACAGATTGTGGTGCCTGTCAGAGGCGCAGTCACGGATCACTGTTTTCACGTCAAATAACGTACTTTAATCTTCATTCAAACCCTAGCTCCTGTGGATTCCGCTTATATTACTGTGAGATTTTTTTCTAGATTTCATCAGGATTCAGAGTGTAAAGGATGGAAGGAGGAGGCGTTCATACTTGCAGATTTTGTGGCAGAAGTTTCAAGACGGGTCAAGGTCTTGGCGGTCACATGAATGGTCATGTGCCAGGTAAGTGAATGCCATATTGTAATCTTTCTTTTTGAGATTTTGTTGACTTCGGTGAATTAAATGAGGACGAAGTTTCAAACTTTATTAAGATTTAGTTTTTCTAGCCTGATTGATTGAACGATTCATATTTATCGCTGAAGAAATTTTTTATTCGGTGAGATGCTTTTGTATACTCGAGAAGATTGATCTTCTAACTTTGAGAAAAAGAATTTAAAGTTTGAGCTAGTTTTCGTTTTTTTCCCCTGGAGAAGCACAAGTGTTGCCTGAAAGAGAGAATAATACATATTTATGGCGGAAGAAAACTTTTAATTTGATGCATTCGCCGGATCGATCTTGTAACTTTGAAAAAACGCAATTAAAAATTTATTTTACTTTTCATATTTTCCTGGAGGAGCATAGCTGTTGCCTTTTTGATTAAAGAATTCATATTAAAGGAAGAAAGTTTTAGATTCAGTGATTTGTTTTTGTATTGTCTCGAAGATTTATTGCATTCGGATTGATCCACTAAATTTGAAAAGATAAATTGAGACTTAGACATGTTTGTGTGTTGATGATAAATAATTCTGAATCTGCATGCATGTTGTGACGTAAAACAGAAAGAATGGCAGAGGCACAAGAGCAGGCATTGAAACTGTGAGTTATTTACCAGGATTAAAAGTCTAGTTTGTTTTGCAGAAGAAACCTTATAATTTTGTTTTCTTCTTGTTTGTTTAAAAAATGGGAAAGAATCGATAAGGCAAGCGGACTAGGCTGTGCATCTTCCTCGAATTCGAACCGGCCCATTATTTCGCAAGAGCGCCAAAACTTTCCAATCTTCCCAAGTACGGAAGGACCTACGCATTATTTCGCAAGATCGCCCAAACTTAGCGACGTTTCATGCTCTTCTTCGACTAATACTTCTGAAACTCGTACGCTCTCCTCTATTTTCCTAACACAAAATTTCTTTTTTTATTTTCGACATCACAAAACATGTAATCGAATTTGAAGAATCTTTGAAAAAATATTACAATTTCCGTCAATTTGTTTCTTTAAAATATTACCTAGTCCAGTTGATCAAGATTTATATGTTTACAGGTGAATCTGTGCCACAATTTCACCAACGGCAACTCATTCCTGATAAAGATCTTCTTACAAAAGGTCTGCCAGATCTCAATTTGCCTGCTACTGATCATGAACAACAAACACCAGACCTCAAATTACCTGATGCCGGTGATTAGAGAGCTGATTTTATTCCTGCTCGTTTGAAATGGGAAATAAACATGAGAAGCTAAAGCCAGAGTTATTAAATCTGACCGGGCATTTCACCTTTGTTTTGTTGATATAATTCCATGGAACATTTCATTTCTCAATCTTTCTTTGATTTCTGTACCTAAAACAGGCAGAAGAATCAACAATTTTTTATTTTCATTTTCTTTGGTATTGAAATTCATACAGAACTTAGCTGTTTAAATTTTCAGCTGCTTTACTCTTTCACGTCAACTCTGATCGATTCGAGCTTCAGTACCATGTTCATTTCGTTACTGTATTTAGAATATTTGGATTCAATTTCCATTTGCGTTAAATGTTATTGTACTGCTTAGCTATTGCGCGCTCTTTTGTACAAGAAAATGTCACTACATGGTCTTCGGATTGGACTAAATCTGGGGCTGAATTTGAGTGTTTGGGCTTTTTAGATAACTGTAGGTATTCTATACAATGGACGGTTACAACTGTAATGTTTTTAAAGTATTGATTTTTATCATAAATCAAGTGACAAAGTATAAATATATTAAAATTTTAGTTGTTTCAAATCATAAATTAGAATTTTGGGACATCTTATTTAATTATGTCAAGAGAACCTTTGCATGAATTGTGGTATCTCAAATATATAGATAGATGTGTTCATAAGTAGTACAGAGGATTAAAGAGAATCTTCTTCTTTGAACTTCTTAAAATTTAAGAGCATGAATTATGAAGACTTGTAAACATAATAAATAAGAAAATATTGTTCTAACATAATAGTTAGATCAGGTTTTAATCTAAATTGAAGACAAACTTACTAGACTTCATTAGATCTACAATAATCGACTTCTTAAACTTAAGTTCCCATAGTCTCCCATTCAATTTGTGTGTCGCACAATCTGAGTTGGCCTTGTGGTGGAGAATTCATACTCTTGAAAGGGAGATCACATGTTGAAGTCCTATTGGGGTTTAGGGCATGTATGAATTAGTGAGTTGTATTCCCATCATTTGTATGGAAAATTCTTAGAGACATGACAATCATTAATTTACAACAATACTTAATGGTTTTGGATATACACACCTAGAGGAAAATAATTTACTAGGATTTATATCAAAATACTTAGAGCAAAGAAATAAGAGGCCCAATAAGTTAAATTAGACATCCTAGAAATTAAAAATTATTAAAATGTACAAAAACATAGTATTGGCAAATGAGTCACATGCTAAATCAAATGTCACTAAAGGTTGAAGACATACAAAATATAGAAGGTACCAACAATACAATAAAGGTAATGAAGAAGATGATTAAGCTCATGGTTAAATCGGAATGGTTGTATTTATATGTTCTACCTAGGGATGACTTTTCCTAGCATGTATAAAAGAATTTAGAATTCTATTATGTGAATCACAATACAAAAAAGGAAGAGGAGGGAGATCAACCTAGGAAAACCTTGATATGTACCCAAGCTGAAAGTGTGATGATAAAACAAGGAATATGTACAAAGAAACAATTATATCTAATAGAGTGTATTGGGGTATAAATATGCTTGAGATTTTGTTCAGATACAAGTAAAAATATATAAGAGGTATCTAAGTTACATTCTAAAAATAAAATACGTAGTACAAAGCCATCAATAAGTTCTACTAAAATCAAATTTCCTCTATAAAAGACAAGTTTATGCATGAGTTGAGAACCCTAAAGTTACTGTTGCACGAGTTTATCTATCAGTTGATAAAAATAAAGTCCATCTTTCTTATGTGTGAATGAAGATACAACTAATATCATACAATTATACTGATTAACATACTTAGATCATAATAATGTAAACATAATCCATGTGTAACACCCTACCAGGGAACCCAAAAGAAATTAACCTAAAGTTTCACTAAGTTTTCCAAACATTTTTCTTTAAGATAACAACATCAACAAATAATATAGTGGAAGCAATTACTCACATACATACAATCATCATAAATAAATTACATCTCCTAAGGGTTCCATGACACTAAATCAAATGTATAATTTTTATTAATACTAAAAGTAACACATAACCAAAATCCACATCATGGAGAAAACACAAGTACGAATCCAATAAATAATATAAAATTACAAAGGATATCACTTGGCAAAATCATAATGCATAACCATCCACTATACAAGTCATAGGGTATGAAAAGCTCAAAGAATATACATCATCTCATAAGATCTTTGATAATCAAGTACAGTATAGTAGAATATAACCACAATCAGAAACACAAGATAATAAAGAAAGGAACAACTACATAAGTACATCCAACAATGATATCCAATGGATGGATATGAATGGTATAAGTAAAATGCACTACTACTTGACCTCATAAAGCCTAAATGATCCACTTCCACTGTGCTGAGGAGATAATCTCAAGTCCCATACGGATATTAATCTCAAAAGTCAAATCCAACATCTAGGTCAAGCAAAATAGTTACAATTAGCATCAAATCCAAGTAGGACCTTGTGGGTTTTGTGCAATAGTTTTCTTCATTTGAATTCTCTATCTTCTCCATGTTTGTTGTGGATTTGTATTCAAAATTTCAATTGGATTGAAACCCTTGTTTGAATATTTATTATTTTTAATTAGAAAAATGTCAATAAAAAAATCTAACAATTGAAACCCTTGTTTAGTAAATTGGGTGATTCGTAATGGATTTGATTAAATTTGGGATAGGGTTTGGAAAAGAAAACCAATTTTAATTACTAAATTTAACTGTTTAGATTCCGTTTCCCTATCCGATCTAGATTGGAAAATTTATCGCGCGTGTGTGTGTGTGTGTGTGTGTGTGTGTGTGTGTAATTTTATAAGTTTTCCAATCTAGATCTGATAGGGCAACGAAATCTAAATAGTTAAATTGAGTAAGTAAAACTGGTTTTATTTTCAAAACCCGTATCCCGAATTTAATCAAATCCATTATGAATCACCCAATTTACCAAAGAAGAGGTTCAATTCTCAGATTTGTTTACAGACATTTTCAATGAAAAATTATAAATATATAACAAGGCTTTCAAATCCAATTGAAATTCTGAATATAGATCCACAACAAACATGGAGAAGACAAAGAATTCAAATGAAGAAAACTACTATGCAAAACCCACAAGGTCCTACCTAGATCTGATGCTAAACAACCAATTGCAGAAAAACTCGCAAGAAATTTCCTTTTCTTTGGAAACCCTTATCTCGAAAATTGGCTCCTCCAAACCTGTGTATGGAGAAATGAGCTCTAATTTCCTAATAAAGAGCTTTCCCCAAATTAGGGCTTCGATTTTGTAATCACATGAAATCTTTTCCTTTATTATTTTAATTTCATGCACAAACTTTTCCAATTTAATTAAAATAATCTTTATTAAATTAATTCTTTTTTTGTCTTATTAAATCACAAGACGTCTTTCATAAAATATTTAGTTATTTAACTATTAATACTATTTAGAGATTATTATAAAATGAAACACCTAAATAAATTATTATCAAATTAAATAAATATAATTATGCCAAAATTAGAACTTTATTTAAATCTTTTAAATTCAATTTTTTATTTAATTTTTTAATTAATTAAATATAATTAAATAATGATTCTCTTTATCAAATTTTCATTTAATTAAATCATTTAATAATCTTTTAAATCTGATTTAATTATAACTAAAAATCATAACAGACCCACAAAATGAAATATGAAAACTCAACTGAAAGACAAAGCACAGATTCAAATTCCAAGGTCGAAATCATGAATTCATGTCACTTAACAAATTCAGAAAGGTAAACTCAAGTACTTGTCCTACTAGGACAATTAGCTTAGAATTAGGATTTGGACTCAAGAATTATCTCCCCTCTTTTACCATTGAGATACTGCAAAAACACACACTCACCCTGGAAATTTAGGGAAGTCAAGCCCAATACTTACAATTTGCATAAAATTTAAGTATGTACATACACATATAATCTAAACTAAATAGGCAATAGTGGGGAGTAGTGCATCATGTAGATCCCAACTAGTAGGTGATTATGACTCCCTGCCTCAACCACATTAGAAACATCAATCATAAAGTAAAACATACAAGTACACCATACACATGCAAGTATGGGGTAAGTATCCATAGGAATTGCATATAAATCATCCATCCATCATGACATAATTGAAATCATTGTATGAACATACATATATCATCATCAAAAGAATAATCATGAACATGTGAAATAATCATGAAGACATGAAATAACTAAGTAACTAAACACATATATCAACTCAGTATGAAATACATCTAATCAAATCCAGTTACCATGTACCACTAATCATAAGATATAATCATAAAACTAGCCTAAAAGAATTCAAAAATACGACATGAAAATTCAACTAAGGGTAGACATTACATCCATCCTCCCTAGACTTAGGCTTACTCTTGGAATCCTACAAGAAAGTTAAAACTCTAGCATTCATTGTGTTGGTCCCATTGAACTCTTTCCCTCTATAGGAGGATTAGACTCCACTGAAAACACCCTCTATGACCTACCCATATCTCCAACAGTGGCTTCTGAAGCTACATGTATCTTATCTGGGAACTGTGATTTCTATTAAGGACAATGGGACAACTTGTGTATGTGTTGTCCACATAAAAAATACCCTCCATCAAAGCTCCTCTATACTCTAGGTGATCTAAACTAATAAAAACTACCCCCACTAGCATAAGGAGTACTCTATGATGGCTAGTCATATTGGTTAAGCTTATTGCATTGAGAGTACTAAGAATCCCTAGATTATGATCCATTATCACTATTCTATGTTGGAGGATAAGACCCTCCCTATTGTTGTTGTTGATTGCCTCTAGAAGAAGAAGGCTTCCTACTACTACCCGCTCCCTTGTTACCTTTGGACCCTGATGTTGCAGGTGCTCCCACAAAACCACAATGTCCCAAGGTGACATTTTTCTCTACAAGGATAGCTTGATGTACCACATCCTTGTGAGTTTTAGGTTGGAAAACCTTTACACCCCCAAAGAGATAGTTGTTCAAACCCCCAATGAAATGTTGAACCTTTAGTGGTAAACTGCCACTGAGCCTTGCATAAGGCATGAGCTCATAGAGTTTCCACTCATACTCAACCATGGTCATATTTTACTACCTCAAACTATGGGACTCATTTGCCCTTTTTTGGTGCAATTCCTCTAGTAGGAAACATTCATGAAATTTCTCAAGGAATAACTCCCATGTAATAGTGTTCATGTTCACACCCAGTTTCTTCTCCTCAATGTGGGTGATGGCCTTAACCAACCTCTATCTATCATCGTGAAGGTCTCTCTAAGGACTCTTGGACCTATGCCTCTCCTCATCCCCTGCATGATGTGACCCCTCATGATTAGCACTTTGAAGAGGAGGTAGGTGACCTATAATGGTCCTCATCATCTGCCTCAGGTCAACCTCCTGTAAATCAACCTGATGCTCACCATGGTGTTCCTCTATGTTCCCCTCTTGAAAATGGCTCTCATGACCAGACTCATGCACACTAACATCCCTGCCTCACCCACAACCTCTACCATGACCTGAGCTACAACCTCTCACTAAAGATCTCATCCCAAATACTATCCTACATTAATATACAAGATCAACAAGATGCTATAATATCCATAAGAACATACTACTGTAAAGCATATAGATAAGAAACATGTTTTGAAAATAGTTAAGATTCCAATTCAATTTTTCCTATTTCTAGTTTTAAGTATGTTTTAGTTTGAAGTTCAAGTGTTGAAATTTGTATCAAATACATAAAATTGTTTAAGTTTTGTTTCAGTTTACTAGTTGACAACTAGTGGTATTCCAATATACCCAGAGCTCCCAATGTAGAAATCAAGCTCTAATATCATATGTAACGCCCCAATAGGGAACCATAAAGAAATTAACCTGAAGGTTCACTAAGTTTGTCAAACATTTTTAAAAAGATAATAGCATCAACAGATGATATAATGGAAGCAATAACTCGCATACATGTACAACCATCATAGACATATTACATCTCCTAAGGGTTCCATGATGTTGAATCACATGTATGAGTTTTATTAATACTAAAAGTAACACATAACCAAAACCCACATCATGGAGAAATCACAAGTAAAAATCCAATAAATAATATATAATTACAAAAGATGCCACTTAAAAAAATCAAAATGCATAATCATCCATTGTACAACTCACAGGGTATGAAAATCTTAAAGAATATACACCATCAATAAATACACCATCTCATAAGATCTTTGATAATCAAGTATAGTATAGCAAAATATAACCACTATTAGAAACACAAGATAAGAAACAAAGAAATAGTTACATAGGTACATCCAGCAACGACATCCAATAGATGGATCTCAATGGTATAACTAAAATGAACTACCAGCCAACCTTGTGAAACCTAAATGGTCCACTCCCACTATGTTGAGGAGATAATCTCAAGTTCATATGGATATCAATCCCAAAAGTCAAATCCAACATCTAGGTCAAGAAAAAACTAAAAATAATCTATCTTAAAGGTACCAAGACACAAGTATCATCTAAACCTAGAGAGAACAAAGATACGTAGGAAATCTACTATATAAGTGGGCACTTGTGTCATCACATGAGCCAACTCTAAAGTTACCTTGGTAGTCTCTCTAGACTCTAGCCCCCTACTATCTCTATGTGGCATCGGTATCCTTTCGTACAGACAAGGCATACTAATGAAGCAAGGTCACAACCCAACATCCTCTCTACTCACATCCTATCCTTTACTAGCACTCAAGCATGGGTGAGGAAAACCATTGACTCTTATTAGTTCATTTTAAACCCATTTAAATGAAATGTTATCACTTATTAAAATAATTTACAATGGGTTACCTAGGCAACCACTTACGGTTGCGGCCTCCAGTGCAAGCCACTTCCCAATGTACACATAGATTACTTACCCTAGGCTCATAAAAAGTACAACTTATAAAATCACAATTTTCACCTCAATCCTTTACAAGCAACTAGAAAGCACCTATAGATATAAAAAAAAAAATAGTATTCACCTCAATCCTTTAGAAGCAACTAGAAAGAACCTATAGATCAAATCTCAATATCACCTTAGTCCTATATAAGAAATTGGAAAGCACTAAAAGATAAAACACAATAATTGAAGGATTTGAGAAATACAATCCACAAAGCCAGAAGAAAATTTGCATGTAAAAAATTGTCACAAAGAAGAAAAAGACAAGAGGAGGCAAGGGTTTTTCTCTAAAAATATACAAATTGTATTCTCAAAAATGAAAAAGATGCAAGATAATTACAAATGATTTATCCTTATAAAAGGAGATCAAAATCCGAAAAGGGTAACCTAAAAGGTAAATACTATTTAATAATTACTAATTAATTATTAAATGATACTACAAAAGGTGCATAAAGTGAAATCTTAAGAAGCAAGAAAAGGTAATTTAATAAATTAAATTAAATTAACATTTTTCTCTAACACCCCCCACCCCAAGATGAGAAATAATGCAAAAAGAGAAAAGAAACTACAATACAATGCAAAAAGCAAAATTGGGTCCTAGCAACAAGGCCTGATGAGGTACCTAATCACAACCAAATCTCTATGAAATGAGGAAATAGAGAAAACCCAGTGGGAAAACCTCTATCACAAAAAGAGATAGAAAAACAATACACAAATGAAACATATCAAGAGAATCTCTCAAGATCATAAGTACAATGAAAGCCTTCATGATAGAAGCTTGAGACTCCATAGCGCCCCCCCCCAAAACTGAAATAACTCATGTTGATGAACATGTGTGAATGTCGCTCCAATCTGAAGGAAACAAAGGCAGTGGACAAGGATGATAAAACCCATGTATGTAAGGTGCAATTGGATGTCCTAGTTGATGCTCAAAGGAGAAAGCATGAGAATCCTGAAATCAAATCTCCAATAGAGGCTGAATAATAGGTGTGCTCAATTTGTCAGCTAAGAGGAGATGTGTGTCCTCCGATGCATCCTTAACAACTACAATAGATGGCTCGATGACTAGAGCTATAATAGTAGCAAATGCTAAAGAGTAATCTTGTGCAAGAGATGGAATCTGAATAGGAGGTGGAGGTGTAGAAGTCACTAGTCTCAAGAACAACACATAAGTTCAAGCAACCCGACTTCACCTCAATAGAATCTCATAAAAAAAAAGAGTGAGTCTCCAATAGTGGAGATGGTGGAGAAAAATGTGAGAAGGAATATAAGTGGGAAGCATGATCAACAGTCCTTGTAGAAATAATATTGCTTGTCTCACTATCTTTGATATGCATTGAATCCTATGTGAACTCAATTGTCTTCCCTGTCCCACTTTGTGTAATGTAATAAATTAGAGATATGGTTATAGGACAAAGATCGAATACAAAGTACATCATAAAATGTACCATCATCAATGTCAATAGAACCGTTCCCACATATAGTCATAACAATATTGTTCCCCATTAAAATGTGTGGAGTAGGAGAAGCCTCAAAAGAAGAGAACAAATCTTGAGAAAATAACATATGTTGTGAAGCACCTGAATCCAATAACAATCTAGAAGAATGAGGAATAGTACTTGTACATAGTGCATGAACCTTTCTTATACCTTTACCAGTTGACTGAAATGATGATGATGATGAAGGTTTATGAGAAGTAGAAGGAATATCAATGTTTCTCTTCTAAAGAGAGTTGTCAAATCTGAAACCTATTTAGCATAACCATCTAACTTCTTCTCATAGCAATGTGACTCATAATGATTAGGCTCATTGAAATAAGCATATTTTGGTCTTTTTGGCTTTGATTTGCCCCCTTTAGGAGGAGCTGGCCATGATGAACTATGAGTGTTGGAATCAATATAAGACTCTGTAGAATGAGATTTCTACATCTTCTCCATCATCCTTGAAGATGGTCGAGCTACCAATACATGAGTCTGAGAGCCTGTGAGAGAATCCAACTAAGAGAGCTTAGCTTGCTCTCGAGTCAAATGATCACAAAAAACCTCAAAGGATGGCATGATAAATCTATTACCCAGAGCATCTTTGATGGAATAGAAGGTAGAAGAAAAAATCCATAAGTTTCCATGAAGCTTAGAAAGAATCAGGTAGATATACTCAGTGTTAGTCTTCATTTCCCCATAACCCTAAAATATAGATCTCAGTTATTTGAATTTCATCAAGAAGTCCTTAATGGAGGAAAATGAATCTAGTATAAGAGAGGCAAGCTCTGCCTCAATCTAAAGTGCCCTAAACTCATTCACTATATCGAACAAGCCTTTAAGCTTAATCTACATAGCTAGAAGGGTATTGCACCCATCAAGATGAAACTGTAGAATTTCAAAGACTTGTAAGGCAATAAATCCTATTATGTCATCCATCTTCTTCATGTGATGCATGACCTTAAAAGGCCTCTATAAAAACTAGCTACACCACATCTAAAGAAGACCACAATCCTTTTGACCGAAGAAGCCATGTCATCAAGGTCTTCCATCTGTGATAATAATGATGGGTCAGAAATTCTAGACAAAAAGAGGTCTCAGCCATTATTTTAGAAGGTGTTGAATTTTTTTTGAATCTAGTTCTGGTTTACATAAGTAAATAACAGAAACAATATGACAAAACACCCCCCACAATACAAAAAACTAAATCCTAACTGCTAGAAGGAATGTGTAAAAGAGAGAAGAGAAAGTTTCTAAAATGAATCGCAAATACTTGGTATTAAATATAGGTGAAATGATAGTGAATCTAAAAAGTTAGTGAGAAGAGCTTTCCAACACTTTTTTTGGATTAGAAAATGGAGATATAATGAAGAAGTTATACCCCACAAAATATAGAAATCATGAATGGACTTCAAGTGCAATAATAGGCACCAAACTAGAAAAAATTCAAAAAATACCCAATCCATCGTCTTTGTCTTGGAACCAGCTTTTTGGCTCTTCTTTCTGATTGAAAAAAGACCCCTGTATGCTCAAGATATCGCAAAAAGAAGACAAGGTCCCCAAAAATACTTCAAAAGGATTTTTTTTTATAAAATATACATTAAAATATATATATACAACCACTGGTGGAGCAGCAGTGGTGGTTGAGCAGGAGGAGGGTAGCAGAGCCACAATGGTAGAAGCCGGTAGAGTGGCAGCTGCAAGAAGGATGCCAGCGTCAAGAATGAGCATTGAGACCAGGAAACAATCATCAGGGACTAGAAACAAACACCATGGGTTGGAAGATATCGACGGGGGTGGCTAGAAATTGGTAGCAGTACCAAAAGGCACTAAATGGTGCTGGAAAATGGCTCTTTAGGCCAAAAAATGGCTTGCGGCCATTTTTTCAAAAAAATAATTTGAAAAAATTGCATTGTAATGTGTGTAGGAGGCTATATGACCCTATTGGGCAAAATAAAATTACCTCTTAGATCAATGTTGTCTAAAATGGACAAACTTTATATGAAAATGAGGCTTTTGACGCATTCTAAATCCAACCATGAGGCTTATTTGGCCTCAAAGTGCTCTAAAAATTAGAGACCTCCTATTTTCACAAATAAATACCTTAAAAATACTAGATCTAATCTATCAAACCCTCGTTCTCCTTTTTCTCCAAATACTGAACAAGCTACAACAGATCTTGCTCTAATACCATGAAGGATTTGAGCAATACAAATCCATAAAGCCCAAAAAATACATGCATGTAAAAACCTATCATAGATAAGAAAAAGATAAGAGGAGACAAGGGTTTTGCTCTGAAAATAAGCAAATTGTATTCTCCAAAATGAAAAAGATGCAAGATAATTACAAATGATCTACCCTTATAGAAGGAGACCAAAACCCGAAAGGGTAACCTAAAAGGTAAACGCTATTTAATAATTACTAATTAATTATTAAATTAGAATGCAAAAGGTGCATAAAGTGAAATCTTAAGAAGGAAAAAAAAGTAATTTTATAAATTAAATTAAATTAACCTTTTTCTCTAACAATAATCACCTCAATCCTATACAAGCAAGTGGAGAGTATCATAAGGTAACTGATCAAAGACTCAAAGGTTGTAAAAAGAAAGTCACAATTATCACCTTGATTCTATACAAGCAACTAGAAAACACTAACAAACAACAGATCCAATCTCATCATAGAAAATACGTGACACATCACCATGGTCGAGTATAAAAGATCATATGAATAACATCATCATAGAACAAAAACCCCCAAGCTTCTAGTAATACCCTGACTGGTCAAAGCACTAAGTCACACCTGAAACCCATAGCAATAAACCACACGCCACATAAAGTACATAATGTCACTTTCATAATTCACATAAAAGTTCAATTTCCACAACTAGGATTTCAAGTTTTCATTTTCATTTTTAAGTCATGGATTCAGTAAAGTTCTCGAGTCCACACGAGTCTTAACTCTCAACATCTCATTAAAATCTTTAAAAAAATAAAACCCCAAACTTTATAAAAATGAATTATCATAAATGACATCCGAATATTTCTTCTATTTTGAAAAAAAAATGATTTATATTGCATGATCACTAAAACTATAGAATCCATCATCTAAAAACAATATTATTAGTATCAAATAATTATTATTAAATAATAAAAATTTAATTATTATGATATTGCTATTAGGATTTTAAGTGTGGAATATCATAATTTGACTTGTTGTGGAAATTATCTCCTACTTATCTATTTAATTATTAACAAATAATATTAATTAATTCATTAACAACTTATAATTATTAAAATTAACATAGTAATAAAAATACTATTTAATATTAACAATAATATTTAATAATAATAAAAACTATAATTAAAATTTTATTAAAACTAATTACAACATTTAATATTTAACAAAGTTAATATTTAATAATAATTTAAAATATATTAAAATCAATTTTAATTTTAAAACAAACTTACCTTTACAAAAAATTTAAGCCTAAAGGCTTATAAAAGGTGTTGTAGCAGGAGGTCTACATCAGCTGTGCCTGCTACTTTGCTAGCAGGCCTCTTGTGTGGAGTTGTACTATCACTGACATGAAGGAGAAGGGAGGAGGAAACATTTTTTTAAAATTTATATTTTTATAATTATCACAATAATTGTGGTATATATATATATATGATAAATTTTCCAATCTAGATTTGATAGAGCAACAAAATCTAAATAGTTAAATTTAGTAATTAAAATTGGTTTTCTTTTCAAAACCCCTATCCCAAATCTAATCAAATCCATTACAAATCACTTGATTTACCAAACAAGGGTTTCAATTCTTAGATTTGTTTACTAACATTTTTTTAATGAAAAATAATAAATATTCAAACAAGGGTTTCAATCTAATTGAAATTCTGAATACAGATCCATAACAAACATGGAGAAGATAGAGAATTCAAAAGAAGAAACAATTATGCAAAACCCACAAGATCCTACTTGGATCTACTGCTAAACAACCAATTGGATAAAACTTCGTAAGAAATTTCTTTTTCTTTCGAAACCCTCTTCTCAAAAATTGGATCTTCTAAACCTGTGTATGGAGAAATGAGCTCTAATTTCCTAATAAAGAGATTTCCTCAAATTAGGGTTTCAATTTTACAATCACACAAAACCTTTTCCTTTATTATTTTAATTATTTTAATTTCATGCACAAACTTTTACAATTTAATTAAAATAATATTTATTAAATTAATTCTTTCTCTCTTATTAAATCATAAGAAGTCTTTTATAAAATATTTATTAATTTAACTAATAATATTATTTAGATTTTATTATAAAAATAAAACTCTTAAATAAACTATTATTATATTAAATAAATATAATTACGCCAAAATTAGAACTTTAATTAAATCTTTTAAATATAATTTTTTAATTAATTAATTAAAGATAAATAAATATTGATTTTCTTTATAGAATTTTAATTAAATTAAATCATTTAATGATCTTTTAAATATAATTTAATTGTAATTTAAAATCACAACAGATCCACAAAACCAAATATGAAAACTCAACTGAAAGACAAAGCAAAGATTTAAAGTCTAGGGTCAAAATCATGAATTCATGTCACTTGACGAATTCGAAAAGGTAAATAACTCAGATACTTGTCCTACTTTCTAGGACAATTGGCTTAGAGTTAGGGTTTGGACTCAAGAATTATCTCCCCTCTTTCACCATTGAGATATTGCGATAGGGCATGCTCATCCTGGCAATTTAGGGAAGTCAATGCCCAGTACCTATAATCTACATAAAATCTGAGCATGTACATACACATATAATCTAAACTAAATAGGCAATGACAAGAAGTGGTGCATCGTGTAGATCCTGACTAATAGGTGACTACGACTCCCTCACTCAACCACATCGAAAACATCAATCATAAAGTAAAACATACAAGTACATCATACACATGCAAGTATGGGGTAAGTATCCATAGAAATTACATATAAATCATTCATCTATCTATCATCATGACATAACTAAAATCATTGTATGAACATACATATATCATCATCAAAAGAATAATCTAGAACACGTGAAATGACCATGAACACATGAAATAACTAAGTAAATCAACACATATATCAACTGAATATGAAATACATCTAATCAAATCCAGTAACCATGTACCACTAATCATAAAATATAATCATAAAAATAGCCTAAAAGAATTTGGCAATATGACATGAAAAGTCAAATAGGGGCATTATACCATGTTAGTTCAACTCATTAAGCATATTTTTAAACTAAACTATATCATGTCGCATGTTTTATCTTCAAAATGATTTAGTCTTTTGCATCTCATTCTTATTGTCAAAATCATAATCTAATATGTGTACATATTCCCTTACAATTAGATACAAATAATAATCCAAAATGTGACAAACAAAACTGTAATATTAATAAAACTGAGATACTTCATATGATAGTTCTTGTCATAGTTTTGGGCACCAAGGGAGAAATAATGGGGAAGAAAACCCCTTGTATAGCACAAAATTTAGGTCATGTATACAAGGAGAGGATATCAAGAAGGAAAAAGGGATACCTCCAATATAATGTCTCAATGCAAGACTTTAGTGGGTAATCCCTCTGATGATAATCTAACACACAAATCTCTCATAATAAGGACTTGGGTGGGCATGCCCACCCTTACAAAGAGGAAGTATCTAGAATCCAATTGAATATTAAGAGGAAATGAAAAATCCTTAGACTATAAAGTAGACTACAATTGCATCAAATAGGAGCACTTGGGTAGGTCTACTATTTAAAAATAAAAATTAGACTATAGAGAAGATATCAAAAGATTGAGCATACTAATAAGGATTAAATATTCTTTAGAAAATAGAAGTGGTTGAAGCTTCACAAGTCTTACAAATGAGCTTAAAAAATCTAGATTCTACACAAAGTGATAAATTATGGTACCTAAATATATAAAGAATCAACAAAATCCTTCTACTAAAGACCTCCAATTTTTTTTTAAGAAACTAGAAATAAAGGGTTAATATTTCATTGCCAATGAGTCTAATAAAGGTTTTATGCACGTAAAACTTGAATACCTAAAAACAGAAAATCTACAAAAGTAGAGGCTAACATAGATGCCTGATCTTAACTAGAGTTGTGAGTAAACCAATAAAAAATAGAGAGATCTAATATAAAATCTATTGAAAACTATAATTGAAGCAATTTTAATGTTGTCATTGATGTCAAACATTATTGGTAAGACAATTGCTATTTGAGTAGAATGCCATATCAAGATGATAGATGAAAAGAATTTGAGAAGGACATAACAAAAGGACCTAGAGGAAAGGTTGAATCATGAGAAACTACAATGGGCACTTGCAATGTAGAAAGAATTTTAAATGTCTATGTTTGGTGAGATCAAATTCTTCTTCATTCATTCATATCAAAATTTGATCAGATCTTTTAATGGAAAAAGAAAATATATTTGGATATTTGATATTTTGAGGAGAATAGATGTATATCCTACATTATGTTTTCAATAAGAAGTTGAAACTAGTGATTCATGATTTGTGTTGTAATAGAGATGATCCTCTAATTTTATATCTCATTTGTTCATTTTGGAAATTGGTGCTTCAAGTATAAGGGATTGGTGTTCCTTGATATTGGTGTTTCTAAAAAGAGGGTGTTGGTGCTTCCCATAGTTGTAGCTCTAAAAGATTTTCCCAAGAGGCCAATAAAGTTTCAGATTCAAAGTAGTTTTTTACCCCAAGGGGTTTTCCACATTAAAATATTGTGTCACTTTGTTATTCATTAATTATCTTTCTCATGTGTTAAATTTTTATAACTTGTAATTGTTTCAGGTATTGAAAAGTATTTTAAACCACTAATTCCCTCCCCCCCCCCTCCCCTGCCCCTCCCCCCTCCCCCCTCAATGATGTTTGTATCCCAAAAAAAATGAGATGGATAGATGGAAGGATGCAATGAATCTAACCTAAACCTAATATCTACAGTGATGTTTAAGTAGCAAAAGATCAAAATTACCTATTTAAGGAGGTATAAGGCCTAACCTAACATGGTTGGAGTAGTTGTTGATGTTATTGATTGGCTAACTTGATTGGGAGGCTAAGAAGAGTTGTGAAGAAGTGAAAAGTAATTTCTTGAAGGGTTGCCAAGCACATCATATGAACCAAATTGTGATATGTATTTGTAAAGTGAGTTGTATTTGTCAGATCAACCTAGTGTTACTTTCTAACCATTGTATCGATTTTGAAATCCTTTAATCAAAGTTAACCTAACCATAATATGTAAATCCTTTGATCAATGTGACATTTTAATGGAATGTTATTAATCCCTCTAACAAGGTCACTCCTAATAGGGTGATTAAATCCTTTAACAAGGTCACATTTAATAGTGTATTTTGTAACCTTTACAGGGTTGGCTCCTAATAGAGCTCACTTCTAAAGAGTGAAATTTTTTTGGCATGTTACTGGTGGTTTTTTTCCAATTGGATTTTAATGGAAAATATTAGTGTCATACATGTGTGGATGTCATTTGAGATATTGTATTGTTAATGTTTTACATTCTACAAGTTTATCACTTTTAGGATAGTGGACTACAAGTTTATGTCACTACTTATCTACTATAAAGACCGAGCTACTAAATGTTTAGATTTAAGGTATTAAAAGTATTAAAAAGTTCAATTGGTACATATGGACATGTAGATATTGGATTCACCCCCTCCCCCCTCTCATTTATTATAAATCATTCTAATAGCTTCTACCTATTTAGTGAAATAATCTTTAGCAACTACAATCTAGCTATTCCCACTACTTGATTAATTACTGATCTAACATATCAAGTAAATTCCCCACATTTGTAATAGTTCTTCTTCTTGAAAGGTTCTAAGAGTAAAATCTCCATTGTATCTCAATTTTCCTAAAAAAATTCTAGCATTATTCATACTTTCTAATATAAGCACAACAATTACTAAAAAGATGTGGCTAGTAATATCCTACATGTAGAATCTCATGAGTAGATGTCTTGGCATAAAAAATTTCTCCATAGACCCCTTTATGCATCTCTTTCAAAATTATAGATTCTTTCTCGATATTTATGAAAAAATGTAATACAACATCTCTATTTTTCTAATAAAGATATCCTTGGATAAGGATGCATTTTATTGTCTGCAACTTTATAGTGTTTGTCTTATTCTCATTCAAACCCTCATGATAACTCATATGCCTTAGGCAATATACAATATCATAATACTAAGTGAACATTTAAATACTTACTTGAGAGTATTTTTCTTCCACTTGATATATATGTGTTGCTTCGAAGTTATAATTAGCCATGAACTTAGCTAATCCTTGACCTCTTACTAACATGGTTATTTGAATATTAATATTGAATTCTTGGATTTGATTAATCCATCGATACCTTCTTCCTATATTCTTTGTCTATCTAAATATATCTTTAATTGTAGCATTAGGTGCATATGCTACAACATCCACATCTACCAAATATGATCTGAAAGTTTTAATTGCCTTTATGAAAGCATGTGCTTTTTCTTCATTGATGTCATAATTCAACTCTAAGCTTTGCAAACTTATACTAGAAAAGGAAATTGGTTGTTCATGTCCATCTTCATTTTTTGACTACATCAATTGTATTGTATGATGCAAAGGAGAATATTTGAAAAGGCTTCTTGAAAATCTGGTGCCTTAAGAACTAGGGATTCTTATATTTCTTTCTTTATATTTGAAAAAGTATCTAAAGCTTCTTACTTCTTTCTTTAACATCTTGGATAAGGATTTAATAATTTTTGCAAAATTCAATACAAATTTCCTTACAAAATTAATCTTCCCAAAAAATGTGTGAATAGCTTTAATAGTTTTAGGAACTTTTATGTTATCAATAGAGTTACTCTATCAGGATTTATTCATGTTGGTGTAAATCCGTATTTACTATTTACACTTATTTAAGTTTACTTAGGTTAATACATTATTTTATTATATTGCATTATTTTATTATTTATTTTGTTAGACACTTAGGAGTTTATGCACCTTTTTGAGTTGTCATGTTGACAACACAGAAGTACACAACTCTAATTCAACACATGGTGTCTACAACACTAGAGTTTGCATCATTCACTGAGTTGTCATGTAGACAACATAGTTATTCACACTTTCTTTTTAGCACATGTTGTCTACAATACTGATTTGCATGTTATACCCTTGTAGGCTTATCCTTTCATCATCACACTTACTTCTATGCTTAATAGAGGATAACCCATATCTAGTGGACATGTGCCTGGTTGTATGAATTATCATGTAGCTGATTCTTAGGCATTCTAGATGCATCTCAAAGGCCTTTATATACAAGAACTCCTAGTGTAATTTTATGCATATTGAATTGAACACATTGTTATTTTGATCATACTCCTTTCTAGTCTATAGTTGTGCTTGTGTTTGAGTTCTTAGTTCTTGGGTGAATTTTTCCCTAAGGAAAATTCTTACATGTTATCTAAGCTCGAAGAATCTCTCTTCACATAGTTGTTTGAGACCATTGTTGCTTTAGCACCTTGGCCTATATCCAGAGTACTGCAGAAATTAGGTGCATCTAGAGCCTAAACGAACCTTTCCATTACGTTTGTAACATCAATTCAATGCAAACCATCTATAAATTTGGCTACTCTAGGACAAAGTTGATCGTGAGGCAATTTTTTTTGCAAATCGGCACCTAGAGGCCCTAATTTGCAACACGGTTATGATATTTTAGATCTACAATTTCATTCAATTTAGATCTATAATTCAATATTTCTCTGAATTTTCAAAGTCTACATTTTTTCAAAAAAATTTACACCCAGTCAGGCCAGTAGAGAAATTTTTTTGCATAGGTATTGGGCTATCAAATCCCGACCCTGCACAGAGGATTATTCTAATTAGTGGGCATATCCCTTCATTTATTTAATCAATGGGATTCTCTGCATAATCTGACATCTATTCCATCACACTAGACTACCTTAACTTCGGCCCACCCAAACTTTCTAGTGGCCTGCACAAGCCCACAACCTAACCAACTATACGACCAACTTAATTTTATTTACAGTGGTTTGGTGTTTAAAAAACCCTCCCAAAAAGTTACCAGGGTGCATGTGGGATTACTCCCACTGCCCCCCTATTGGCACTTAGTTTTATGGCATGCGGACATGTCTTCTTGCTACGCTGGCCCCTATACATGTCTACATATAGTCAGCCAACTCGACTGATACAACAAACTTGCCAATTCATCGCCTATGTTAGCAGATCCACTTGGACAATCTGTACCGCATAGTTGACTCTATACACCATGTCACCCTGACATGTCTACCAAGTCTACATGTTCGTACCATCTACCACATCAGTGTATAGCCCTGCCATGTCACCTAAGGGACTATTTTTTAGCTGATGTTAGCATTTTGTGAGGTTAAAATTGACGGCCATCTGACCATCAAAACTAGGCATTTTACAACTATTGTGATGGCTATTTGACCATCAAATTTAAGTTAGAAATTTTCCTTCTAGACCCCTCTTTAGATTGCTTTTTGATTTGGTAGCCTAAATTTGCGAGCCCATAACTCGGTCATACGAACTCCAAATTAGGTGCAATTTTTTTTTTTTGGGTAGAATTTCCTAAGCTTTTTAGTGGTGGTGTTCTTTTCTGGTTTTGGTGCAAGGTTTTTTGAGAAATTTCATTTTTAGGTGATTGTACCTATTCAATCCTACAATTTACAACTTCAAACGCTCTGTACGGGCTCAACTGGTCACTTTTTTAGGTTCCATCTTTTTTGAAAGTGCATTATTTTTTGTCTACTTTTCAGATATGTAGTCAAATTCTAGGGTTGTATGGACAAAAATCTCACTTTTAGAACTAAGACTTTTTCTACATTGTAAAGCTTTGATTACTTTTCAAAATTGTTGTACATCTTAGCTATAGTGCTTAGTTCCAGATTTGGGCCTCAAAAGGTAGTTGTAAAAAGAAAAATTAGAAGTCCACTTTGTACATTCTGACAAGTGATCTATTGTAAATGCACTACTTATAAAGTGCCAAAAGCATCTTTTTTGGGGGGGTCTTTTGATTGAGTGAAAAGGGGAGGTGTGTACTATATTTTTGTGTCTCTCTTTTGTGCTCTTTTCATTTTCTGCATCATGGGTTCACCTAAATGTCCACTTATAACTTCATGCAATTATTCTACATGGAAAGATATTGTATGGAGTAGATTAATGGCAAAAGGTCTAAATATTTATGTTGATGGTACAATTCCAAAACCCAGTGATGCTAAAGAACTCATTGATTGGCAAATTATAGACAATCAGGCTTTAAGAATTATCAGGAGTTGTGTACATAGAGATCTCTTCTTCCACATTGTCAGTTTCATGGAATCCAAACCTACATGGGACAAACTTGAATCATTATATGGTAAGGTGGATGAGGAAAAGAGATTTCAAATTGAGGACAATCTACATCTCTTGGATCCAAAGAACTTTAACACTATTCAAGATTACATCAACAAAGCCAATGAGTATAGGGCACTACTTAAAGATTGTGGAAACCCCTTGAAGGATGACAAGTTGATTCATCACATCCTGAAGAGGCTACATTCAAAGTATGCCTCCTTTGTTTTGAGTTATAATACTCACAAGTTGACCATGGGAAGTGCTTACCAGAAGCCTACATTTGATGCATTTGCAAATATGTTTATTGTTGAACAATCTCACTTGATAGATTTGGGACTTCTCAAGTCATCAAAGACCAAAGCCTTGGTGGCTAGTGATGAGCACCAATCAAGTCAAGGAGGGAAAAGTTCTAGCAACAACAACAAGAAGTAATGGAAGAAAAAATCACAATCTGAGACACAATAGTCCTCCTCATAGCAAGGCAATTCTTCTTCCAACAAGAAGGGAAGTACTAAGAAGAAGGACAAACCTTTTTGTGCATAATGCAAAAAGCCAAATCATGATGAGCATCATTGCAAGACTAAAAGAATTGCTGAGTTCAAAAATCTACTCAGGAAGAACAAAATTCAAGTGCCAGGTACTTCCAAGGATTGAACTCCAACCTCTTCAAAGGGTCAAGGGCAAGCACTTATGGCAAATTCAAGTTCATCTCCGGAATGGATACTTGACTTAGGTGCCTCCTACCATATGGGTTCTTTAAAGGGAGACTTTTCTTCATTGAAGTAGTCAAAGGTACCACACATTTTTGTGGGAGATGATACTAAAATGGAAGTTGAAGGGAAAGGACATGTGGAAATGAAAAATGGAGAATTCAAAGATGTTCTCTACATTCCAAACCTTAGCTCCAATCTCCTCTCAGTTTACCAAATCACGCACCTTGGAGATGGTCACAAGGTTGAGTTTCTTCCAGATTCAGTGATGGTGTGCAGTCTTAGAGATGATTCATTGGTTACAGTGGAGAAAGTCAATCATGGCAAGAGGCTTTATTCCTTCTCCCACTTTATGCCTAAGTCTCCTTCACAAGTCTTGTTGAATCACTCTAATTCTCAAACTACATTATGGCATGAGTGGTTTGGTCATCTTGACTTCTGCTATCTTTAGCAACTTTTCTCAAAACACATGGTCAAAGGTCTACCTAACATCAACTTTTATAAGGGTGAGTGTTCATCATGTTCAATGGATATGCATCTCAAGGAGAAGTATGCTAAAGGGAAGTCTTCAAGACCACCAATTGTTCTTAAGTTGGTTCACACAATTTTAGCAGGTCCTTTTGTAGTGACTTCAGTCAACCAAGGCCGCTACATCCTTACTTTTGTTGATGACTTTTTATGCTTCACATGGGTCTACTTCCTTCAGCATGAGAATGAAGTGGTTGATAAGCTTCAAGCCTTTAAGATTCATGTTGAACAGAAATCAAGGAAAGCCATCAAGGTTCTACAGATGGATAACGAAAGCAGATATGTGGATAGAAGACTTCAAGAATTTTGCAAACTTGAGGGGATTGATCTTCAAATTCCATCAACATTCAATCCACAAATATAGATGTTGTAGCTATGAGGATTAGAACTCTTAAGACCATGGCAAGTTGTATGATAAAAGCCAAGTCTTTTGATCCTACACTTGAAGTTGAAGCCATTAGCAGTTGTACTCACATACTTAACAGGTTTCCTCATAATGCCCTAGATGGGAAGACTCCTTTTGAGGCATGGTGTGGCAAAAAACTAGTTGTGAGTCACTTTAGAGTCTTCGATTGTCCAGCATGGGCAAACCTATCTTCCACAAGATGCAAGGCACCAGCACATAGGCCTTGTACTTTCATTGGATATGAAGACAGTGTTAAGGCTTACAGACTTATGGATCTAGAGACTCATGAGATCTTTGTGGAGAAGGATGTACACTTTAAGGAAAGTTCAACCAGCTTATCCTCTAATCCTCTCTGTGCTTCATACACTATGGAAACTAATAGTGACACCAGCGATAATGTTTCAATAGATTCAGATACGTCAGGTTCTATCGACAGTTGCAGCAAAAGGTCATGACATCAGTATAGTCCACATGCTTATATTGCCATAGTGAAAGGTCCAACATAGAAGGGTACGTGTTGTCTTCCAGCTCTAACTTCAGTTGATGACTACATGGAAGACATTGCAAGTTTGTTCCTAGAGTCACACACCATAGATTTGGGAGACAACCTTGATGATTTAAATCTTCTCTTTGATGAAGATGATCCTTCTATACTTGTTATGAAGACTCACTCTAACCCTCATGTCCATTCTCTACATGATTGATCTTTACAGGTTGGTGTGATTATGGATCCTTATGAACAATAGTTGTTGGAGGTCTCTTCATTAGTTGAAGAGATAGATGGTTCATTGGAACAGGTTCAACAAACATCCTTGCTAGATCTGCATTCGTTCTTTTCAACACTGTTGGAAGGGGTGACCACCAACATCGACACAGGGACACTTGAGTAGGTTTTAGGGCCTCCATACATCTTCCAGATTGTACCTTTTCCATTGTTTCTTCCAAAGGGGAGGAACAATATTCAACACTCTTGGAGCAACTTTCACTAACATGCATTCTTCATTTGGGGGGAGGGGGACTACCTTGTCTCTCTTCCTCTTCTTTCTTATGGGAGGGACTTTTTCCTCTTATGAGATTTTTTCTCTCTCCTTCTTCACTTTTGTATATACTAGATCTATGTCGTATTGGGGGGGGTCTTGATTACTCCATCCATCCATGCATCTTGTCTTTTCATCTCTCTTTTTGGGGGAGGGTTTTTCCCATGAGGTTTTCTCTCTTTCTCCACTTTATGAGAGATTGCATTTCATTATGTACATGGGTATCTAACATGGCCTAGTAGTCGGGACCCATCATGCATTTCATTCTAGTTTTGTAAGCTTAAGGGCATTCCCCTAAGTTGCACTTAAGGTGGGGTGTTGGTGTAAATATGTATTTACTATTTACACTTACTTAAGTTTACTTAGGTTAATGCATTATTTTTCATTATTTTATTATATGCAGTAATGTCATCTTGATTCACCACATGCAACTATTATTTATTATTATTGAATTAGAGTTGCATTCTTTGAATATGCAGTAAGGTCATCTTGATAGACCACCAGGATGTGATCAATAAGTCCTTCAAATGAGACATATATCACTCTTTGAAAAGTTCCTCCAACATTTGTCAATCCAAATAGTGTTCTAGCATAGACATATGTTCCCCATCAGGTAGTAAATGTCATTTTACATTGCTCTATTTCTTTGACTTTCGCTTGGTTGTAACCAAAAAACCATCCATCATAGACAAGAGTTCATTTTCGATAACCTTTTGTAATAAAATTTCCATGTTTGGGAAAGCATAATTATCCTTTAATGATGATGTATTCAAATTTTTGAAGTCAACACACAATCTTATATCTCCATTTTTCTTCCTAATAGGAACTAAAATAGAAACATGGTTCACTTTAGTGGTGAATATTTTCCAATCATAAAATTTCTCCCATCAACCAAGGTTAATTTGGCAAAAAAATCCACATATGTGGAACAACACATTGCCCTTATTTTACCAAAACTAGGTCAAACCCCCAAGCCCATCTCCATAGGACTTATGTCATTAGATATCCTTTTGACATGAAATAGAAAATCAAGATTATTTTTCGCACACAGAAATTTAAACACATTCCCTTATGAGTTATAAAGTGAAACTTTTTGGATGGCCTCAATTCGCCCTTGGTTTTATAAAATGTTTTAGGAAAGGGACAACATTCACCCCACAAATATGCAGATGCATGTCACATGCTAATTCAATTTCCCCAACTATATTATGCATGGCCATATAATGGACAATCCATATTAGCCTTGAAAATTGTATAATACGTGTTTTTATTACACAGGCTTCGTCAAATATTTTGTATATGCTATAATATTCCTACATAATTCACCAAAAAGGAATGGTATAAATACATTCATAAAGTAGTAGGTTGTCTCAATCCCAATCAATAACAAAGTATCAATTTCTCAAACTATTGAGATTATTATCGAGTGAGTCATGATTGTGATGACTAAAATTTAGGCAAATGTGAGTAACTCAGACCCCTATCTATTTGTCCTCTATAATTTTAGTTTGTTCTTATTTAGTAGGTACAAATTAGACTGTTAATGGTTAGTTATCACCTAGGATGAGTGACCAGTACCAATGAGTCACGCAATAACCAAGGAGACCTAGGACATCTATATTTTATAGAGTAAGTAATAAAACCAATGAATACTATTTAGATAAATATATGCAATAGTCGACTGCCACCTTTTGAACAACTTGAATTTTTTGACAGCCTATATTTCTTGGGAGATGTCAAACATGAACAAGGATAAGAGTCCTACATGTGGTGGAAGCTAAAAAAGGCTAGCCAAACACAATCACAAAACCTTTTTATCATATTCTAGTGGCCAAAATTAGGAAGCTATAACATCACAAGTACATTTACAAGATTCCCAACCACTACTACTACTAGTTCCATTGGCACATATTGAAGAAGTTGGCGAACCTGATATCTCTAATCATGATGAACTTGAAGAAGATATTCAAGTAAATACTTAGAGTAGCCAAAATCTTCAAGTAATTACATAGAGTAGCCAGAATAATATATTTGGCTTGTATGAGAATACATCCCAATCATCATAGATACGATAAACCAATTAAATCATTCATTTTCTCTCACAAATTGATTAACTTGGTTTCTCTTTCATACTTCAATAAATCATAACTTTCACAATACTTGTTTGCAATACATGAAATTGGACATGCAACACAAGAGGCATCTCTTACTCCCCCATATTAATTGGGAACTCAAACTAAACATATAAATTAACTACATGCTTGATTTGTTTCTTGTACAGTCTAGAATAATGGTCTTAGATAAATAATTAATAAACAACCTTCAAGTTGGCATCAATGACAATACAATAACTGATCAATTAATCATTAAACATGTATTATACCATCTTTTCAATACATTTCACATCAGTTGTGCCAATAATCTTTTCTTTCTACCCTCAACTTTGTCTCTTTTATTCTTGGTTTTATTTTATTTATGTCCCTATTTTGTGGGTTTATGTTGTGAGGCAATTTCTCTACCTCTTTCTTTTTCCTTGTCTCCCCTATTCAATTTTTTTTTTAATGTAACTTCCCTTTTTGTATTTTCCTTTTTCTTTATTCGTTTTTGTGGTTGATGCTTTATTTTGGAGGATTTCAACTTTTATGGGTGGATTTTCCTAACTTTTCTTGTTCTCTATAGTTTTCTTTGTGTTCTTATGTGCCTTTTCTTTAATTGTTGGGGCTTTTGGTGGTTTTGTTCCTCTTAGTAGCTTTGTAGTTTTTAGTAGTTTTTTAACAATTCAATCCAGCCATGTCTTGTTTATGGTTAGGGTTTTATTTTTTTGGGGCTTCATTTATCACTTATGGTGAATGGTGAGCTCCTTGTACTTTATTTTCTTGTGGGCCTTACTTATCCTAGTTGGGTTTTTCCTTGTAAGGCTTCTATAGAGGTGAATTTTTTCCCTATTGGGGTGGGATTACTTCTTGCGGCTACAATGTGGATTTGGTGTATTTTTCTCATGTCTTCAACTTTCTTGTTCCTTTTTTGAGGTGACAACATCTCTTCTTGAGGTGGATATTTAATTATGCAAAGAGGTTGAGTGTTGATTTGTATGACTTTCTCTAAGATGTGGATCCCCATATGTGAGGCTGAATTTTTGGTTGGGTGCCCTTTGCTAGCTACCGTTGATTATTTTTGGCTTCTCGTGTTTCACCCTACTTGAAGGTTTGTGGATCTTGGAAAGCCTCTCCTTTTCGTCTAGGTTCTTGAAAAGTTTAGTTTTTCATTGAATTAATCTCTTCAAAACAAATTCTTAAGATTATAATGTTTTGATTTAAAGACCCTATTTTTGTAGCAATAAGGTTTGGGGAGATTTTCATAACCCCTTGATCCTCTTCTAAGTCATGGTTTCTTCGGAGTTTTAGCTATGTATATATTACTCTTTAAAGATTAATAATGTGCTAATGAATCTAAAGGATCTAGGAGTCTTGCTAAATCTTGACATCTAAAGTTATGGGTCTCTAAAAAAACCCATGATTGTTCTCCTACTTATGACCTTAGCCAGTTGTATTTTTTATGCCTAAGCTTGGCCTTAGTTTTGTCTTTTAGATTTGTGTTGTTCTACTATGATGTGACTACAAGTTGCTTTAATTCTATCTTTTGCATGTGATTTTTTGTAGATTCTAGATCCTACCAAAATTTATAATATCACACTTTGTTTCTCTTACTTTTATTTTTTTGTGAGTTAAATTTATAATATCATACTCCTATATTTCTTACTTCTAAATCATTTATAGTATATAGATCATTGTTCTACATACGATAAGATATTTTAAATAGACATATTCAAATTTTAAAATAATAATAAATACATTCAGAAACGTAATTCTAATCCTACAATTTTTTAAGTAAAGGAAAAACAGATTATAATATATTGTCTTACATCCTAATGATTTAACAACGCTTGATTTAGGGTTTCTAAACAAGTAGCCGAAAGGTGTTATAAAACTGAGATATCAATTGGGAATGGTTTCTCATGACGCTTCATCTCATTATAAAGCTGTTCAGTCGTTCCTCCTCTGGATTTGCACTAGTAAATCTTGGCATCCCTTGAAGGGATGACAAATGTGAATCATCTGTATCTATTGCTTTGATGTGAAGCAAAATAAAACAAATGGAAGGGAAATTTAGGGTTTGTTCTCTTAAAGGTAAAGTTGGATGTCAGCAGTAGTCTCGTTAGATTCTCAACAAATTTTATGGTTAAGCAATATTGTGATTACGTGCAGGACTGAACAGCCAAATTGAAGAGTCTGATGAAGATTTGAGAAGAAGAGCTAAAGCAACTGAAGACCACATCTTGTCCTTGTCCCAAGAGTTGGAACTCATTAACAGGTAATCTTACTTGTCTGTCTGTGGATTCAAACTGTTTTTTCTCCTGCGCTTCTTAAAATTTTGTTATCATCTATTTACAATTTCTTAAATTTATCTTAAAAACCTTCCTATTTAGTTATATAATTGCACATTTAAGGTTCTTTCTTGTTATAAGTCTTAAAATTTTAAAATTTCTCATCTTTGCACAATGTCATATCTAACTTTTAAAGACTCTTACATTTGCAAATGAATTCAATAAGTTCTATGTATGAAAATATTCCTTAAAATTAATAAATCTATAAAGCCCTCATATATAATAATATCAGTTCAGGTGAAGGCAAAACCATGGTCTGATGATTTTAACCTAATATATGCCTCTGAGTCTTTGATTCGTAACTGAAAAACTTTCAAATGATACTTTATTAAAATAATAAAACATGATAAATCATACTCTATAAAATACTCTACATGATTTCTTATTGTTGATTTTGTAACCTTCTTAGATTATACCATAATACCCTAATAACCAAAGTTTGTGAAATAAAAACTAATACAATTGCAGTACGAAGAAATCAGATTTGAAAGCAGAGCAGCTGCTGCAAAAATTGAGAAAACAGTATGAAGAAAGAATGAAGTTGCTGCTTGTGATTCGTTCAGAAATTGGGAGGAGAGTGAAAGAGAGATGTAGAGCAGATGAAGCTCTGAGATTAATAAAGGCAACAGTTGATGACAACATTAAGAAAATGGAAAATGAGAAGAATTATGTGCAACTCACTTTGGAAATGGAGATCCACAGGCAGGCAGAATTGCTTACCAAATTTAGGGTAGAAAGGACGAGAATGAAAGAAACAATTGGAGATCTTGGTGAGCAGAATGTAGCACTTAATAGAAGAGTTTTGTCTTTCAACAACAAAGAAACAGATCAAATAAATCTTGTGAGTGATTTGCATCTTTGATTGTTCTTTTGGTTAAGACAATAACAGGTAGATGGGCTGATGAAATAGATCTTGTGAGTGATTTACATCTTTGTCTTAAAATGAATAGGTAGATGGTATTTTTTACAATAATTCAAAAGTTAATAAAAAATTTCTGATTAAGTTTAATCAGGATAAGTCATATGATAGTTTAAAAGGAATTCAGAAGTACCGAGTTCAACTATAAAAATAACTAGCAAGTAAACAACTAGAAATTGAAGGAAGCTTTGAATTCATTCCACTTTTCACTGAGTTCTTTGAAAGTGTCAAAAACTTCAGACTAAGTTTTGTTTTAGCTAGGCCCCTCTTTAGTAGAGAAGATTTTCTCAGTCAAATTTATTAAATTGTGATATTGTTATTAAAGTTCAAGTGTAGAATATTTCACTCAATTTTACTGAATTATGTTATATAAGTAGTAGTTCATATGGGAGGAAATTCCATTGTAATTTTAGAGTTCAGAGATGTTAAAATCCAAGAAATTCAATTAGTATCAAGCCAACACTTTATTCAACAATGTTAGTTTTTAATAATTCATAATATTTATAACTTTCACTTTTCAAAGTACATTATGTAAGTACAATTAGTGTAAGCGTATCATATATTGTCATTAGAAAAAGAATCTTCTATAGAATTATTTATTTATTTGAAAAGTAAATAAAAATTCTAATAATAATAATATTAGAAAATAAATATAAACTTCTTAATTTAAACAATGAGCATAAATTGGAGGTTTTTCAAGCTTTTTCATATGGGAAAATAAAAATAACTTGTCTTTATGCATCATTGAAGTGTTATAATGAAAAATACAGATAAAGCAATCTCAACAGCGGGTGGATGAAGTGGAAAGAGAATTGGGTGATGCCCAAATGGAGATTATGCGGTTGAAGGAATCCCTGTCAGAATCACTAAAGAAATTGGAGTTTGTTGAACATGAGCGGGCCTCAATCCAAGCAAGTTACAAAGAAAAGGAAATGCAAAATAATCAGTTGCAGCAATCAGCAATGAGATGGCAGAGACTTTCTATGGATCAAGAAAAGGCACTTGGTGAAGAACAAGTCTTACGTCATGATTTAGAAATGTGTACATTGGAAGTTGATGGTCTCAGACATGAAAATGATTTTCTTCTCAAGAGATTGCAGAAAATGGAAGATGATCAACAAAAATGCCGATGCACTCCAAGATCTTCCACTCCTAGATGATGATGAGAATGTGCAACTCCTACATGATGAGAATGTAGAACTTAAATAATTTTAGTATGTCTTATACTCTTAATGTCATATGTATGGCTAAGTACTATTGTGTCATATTTTGGATTTTACGCTTTAACTAGTGATTAATTTTTTTTTATTTCTACAGTAAAAATTAATTGTTGGATTATACGCTTTAACTAGTGATTAATTTTTTTTATTTATACAGTAAAAATTAATTGATTTTAACTTTTATTATCAAACTAATATGTTGCATAAGCATAGATGCAAGATTTTTAACTTTACAATTTTTAAAAAATATATTTCTAAAATTTGATGGGGTGAATTCATTTAGCTCTTATATGGGTCTGATGGATTGTAGATTTTTATTAAGGTGACTGTGGTTCATTTTTAATATTTTAGATTTTACGCTTTAACTAGTGATTACAATTTTTTATTTCTATAGTGAAAATTAATTGATTTTAACTTTTGTTATCAAACTAATATATTGCATGCTTCCTCTTTCCCTGAGTGTTGGGCTCGCTTGGGTACTGCTCCCTCCAAGTCTTCTTTTCTCCATGCTGCTTGGATTGCTGGCCCATCTTTTATGCTTTGGCATATCTAGTTGGAGAGGAATCGTCGCATATTCCAAGATGTTCGGCTTGGTGTTTTGCATCTTTGGTGGAAAATATCACATTCTCTTCAGGAAACTATTCTTGTGAAGTGTGAGTTTGATGGGGGTATGGATCCAGTTGATCTTGCTATCTGTAATCACCTCAATTTTCATCTGCAGGATGGGGCTGCAGCTCATAGGTTTCCTTCTATGTCTAGGCAGCTTCACCATCAGAGGAAGGGTCGGGTTAACCGGGATGGGCACTGGACTCCTCCTCCCTGTGGAGTTTTGAAAATTAACACTGATGGTTCTTCTCGTGGGAATCCTGATCCGGCTAGTATTGGCGAAGTGGCTCGTTGTAGTTCTGGGGATGTTAAATTTTTCTTCTCAGTTCATAAGGGTGATTATACTAACAATCTCATGGAAACTCAAGCTATTTTATATGCTATGGAACAATGTTGCTTGCGGGGATGGAGTAAGATTATCTGTGAGTCTGATTCCCAGGTGGTGGTGAACATGCTTTCTTCACAAGAGCTTGAGGATGTTAGTTGGCAGCTAGCCACTGTTGTTAAGCAGATTCTTTTCTTCTCTTCCTCTTTTCAGTTCATTAGGTTCACGTATATTCCTCGTGAATGGAATAGAACTACTAATTGTTTAGCCAAATGGGCATGTAATGTCCCCTTTCTAACATTCATAGCATGATGTTGTCGTTAGCCCATTTCTCCACAGTTCCATAGGCTAACTAGGACATTAAAGGGGCTTAGAGGCCATTTGGCCTAGACAGTTTCAATTGCAGGTCTTTCTGAGTTAGGTTCTGAGGCAACTTTGGGCATACTTACTATTTATAGTAAGTCATCTTGGACATGGCCGGACATTCAGTCACAGTGGTATGTCGATTGTAATTGTTTAAAATCGACAGGAAGACTTATTTATCATTGATAAGATTTGTTATGCATTGATAAAGCCATTTTATAAAGTTAAATTTAAATATTTAACTTTATTAATGCATAGACTATAGTTTGTGGGAAATATTTAAATTAAAAGAGTTCCCTTTATTTTTATAACACATTGGAGACATAAGGTACATAAAGGGAGTTATGTTTTATCCCACATTGAGAAAACGAAGGATTGAGCTCTTGTGAGAACACTATAAAAGAAATGGAAGAGCTTTTTTTTTGTATGCTTGGATGAAGATTAATGTTATGTTGTTGGCTATCTGATTATCAGGCTTGGAGGATGGAATCCCTCTTTTCTAGCATTCTCTTCGTTGTTGGAAGACACAGTCGAGAGGATCAAGGGTGTTTTCACTTCAGGAAACACATTGGGTTTCATTTGGGGCGTTTGCATAAAGAAATTTACAAGGGTTTGAGGTGCAGATCTGAAGTTAGTTATTGCTATAGTGTTGCATGAACAGTATTTTGCTACAGTCGGCATGAACAGTATTTTGCTACAGTACGGCGTGAACAGTGTTGGCATCAAATTTACTTGTTTTTTCGGTTGATTAGAAGTTTGGAGGGCTGGTCGACTACATCTGCAAAATACTACGGCAACTAATTCCAGGTTTCTTCTGTCAAATTTTGATATTTTGCATAATAATTGTTGAATACAAGTCTGAATAGTTGTTGCAGCCTTTAAGGCAGCTGTAAGTGCACATCTACATTTAAAAATCACCCTTTATTAACAGATTGAAAGAGTTTCCAGATTTTTTCATATACTATTGAATGTGTGCCAAGTGTTTGTGAAAATGTTATGATGTGTATTATACATTTTAATGTCACTTCATAGTTGTTCGTAAATCTACTCATTGGAAAGCAATTTATTGAGGAAATTAGCTTTATGAGTTTGCATACAAAGTGTTTGACAATATTCCTTAAGTTAAATTTCTGCAAGTCAAAGTTCAAATCAGGGGAGGATATTACAGGGCATCTAGTCATGATCTGGGTTGGAATATTAGGGATAGGAGGCAATTGTCCTTTGAGATGGTGCAAGAATTTGATGATCTTGTTGTTCAGGATCGAGCTCCTTGTTGAGCTCTCCTTGTTATATTCCTTTCTGTCTTAATAAATTTTTACCCCTCTTTTTGCAAACTAATATATTGCATAAGCATAGATGCAAAATTTTTAACATTACAATTTTTAAAAATATATATTTCTAAGATTTGATTGGGTGAATTCATTTAGCTCTTATATTGGTTTGGTTGATGGATTGTAGAGTTTTATTAAGGTGACTATGATTCATTTTTAATATTTTTTTGAATGGATTGTAGAGTTTTATTAAGGTGATTATGATTCATTTTTAATATTTTTTTTGAATGTAAGTGGGTTGATTTAGTTTTTTATATTTTAATATTACATTTTTTATAATATAATTTTTATCATTCAATTAAAAAAACTAAAAAAATGATATTTCTTATTATATAATCATTTAACAAATATTATTATATATTATTATTATAAAGATATTATGATTTATTTATAATATAATTGTATCACATGCTATATATATATATATATATATATATATATATATATATATATATATATATATATATATATATATATATATATATATATATATATATATATATATAATATTTTTATTAATTAAAATATTTTATAAATTATAACAAATTGATTAAATTAAAACTATATCTATATAAAAACTAAAGGCAAGTATTAAATCACTATGTGGCACTTGTTTATTTTGATGTATTTTAATATTTATAAATAAATAATTGTTAAAAAATAACGCTACATGTATCAATCCTTATTATTACATTTGTACACTTTTTCAATATGAGAAGATAAAACTAAGTATGTATATACAAAGCATATAATCTTCAATTGTCTTATGATTTGGCTCTCATGTTTAATCAGTTTGTAGAAAGTGATAGGTTTTCCAAAGCTCTCTCTTTTTGTATTTGTAGCCATATGTAAATACTATTGCATTCAATTTTGTTAAAATTTAATTAATTTATATCATTTAAATCAATGTAACTATTTTTTAATAATTCAAATATGGGTATGTGCAAGATCATGGTGTACCAAACTATGGCCTTAAGTGGCAGTGAAAAATCAGCAAATCAAGGTTATGTCAACTTGACACATACTTTTAAAGTGGTTATGGACTTTATATCAAAAAGTTGTAAGAAAATAATTTGTAAAAAATTGAATGTAGTTTCTAAACTACTAGGCCTTATCAGAAGAAAAAAATAATTTATTGGTCAAAAGTTTGGATTTTAATACAGTACTACGAGAATTTTAAGGCAAAAATAAAAAGTAGGTGTATGTCTAACCACCTTAATCAAAATTAAATGATAATTTTTTTTAATCTAATTATAGATATAAAAAGTAGACTCATGCTCGGATGTGACGCATATTTTTCGATATTTTTATTCCAAATAAATAATTAAATATGAATTTTCTACTAAAACTTTTTCGAAAAAAAATTCCATGTCTGACCACCTTAACTAATAGAAACTTTTACCAAATTTAATTTTTTTTAAATTTTTCTTATACTAGGTGAAGCATAGAACGTGACGCAACTTTTAGATTTAAAAAATGTTATACCGTTTGAAAGTTATAGCTATTTTTCAATCAGTATGTCAATCAGCACTTTACAATAATCTTCATTGATAATTAACTAATAAATACTTATCAAACTCAGAATTTGATAGCAATTATATCGATGGAATCTCAAGAGTGATGTTAAAAAACTCTTTTTGTTTCATTCAATTTCGATCAAAATAACATTGTCAGATAGCTACCCGAAGTCTGAGAGTCATTAAAACCCTCCTCAAACATGTTTTTTGGGTTGATCAGGCAAGCTTCGTAAATACCAGGCCTAATCAGATATCCAATCCCAAATTGGATATCCGATATAAAATTGGATATCCGATATGGCTCGATGAGCCTCCATCCACTTTTGGAGGGAAATTTCAAATCCCAAGACATTTTAGAGAGGAAATAGTTATATTACTATGTAAAAATATATTATAATATATATATTAATAATAACGTACCGTAAAGATATAACATATAATCTATTAATATATAATAATATATTATATTATTCTTATTATAATCTATAAATATAATAGATATTATTATATTATATTATTATTATTTTTACTATATTTTTATTAAATATAATAACGTAATATATTATATTTATATATATATATATATATATATATATATATATATATATATATATATGTATGTTATTAATATATATTATTATTATAATCTAGATAATGTATTATTATTATTATGAGCTATGTTATTAATATATAATAATATATTATCTTATTAGTATTATAATCTATAAATTTAATATATATTAATATATATGTCCCTAGTGGTCCTAGGACACCTAGCGACATATTAAAATCATTCTTATAGGTCAAAGGGGGTCATAAGGTGACCTATGACCTCCTTTGACCCATTACATGACGACATATGCCCCTAGGACACCTAGGCACATATTAGAATCATTTATAATCATTCTTATGGGTCGAAGGATCTATGACCCCCTTCGACCCATTACATGACGACATATGTCCTTAGGGGTCCTAGAACACTTAAGAACACAATAGAATCTTTCTTATGGGTTAAGGGGGTCATCGGGTGACCTATGACCCCCTTCGACGCATTAAATGAAGACATTTGTCCCTAGCAGTCCTAGGACCCCTACCCATTACATGACGACATTTGTCCTTAGGGGTCCTAGGACCCCTAGGAACATATTAGAATGCTTCATATGCTCAAAGGGGGTCATAGGTTGACCTATGACCCCCTCGACCCATTAAATGATGACATATGTCCCTAGGGGTCCAAGGACCCCTAGGGACATATTAGAATTGTTCTTGTGAGTCAACAGGGGGTCATAGCATGACCTATGACTCCCTTTGACCCATTAGATGATGACATATGTCCCTAGGGGTCCTACGACCCCTAGGCACATTAAAATCATTCATATGTGTCAAAGGGGATCATAGGTTGACCTATGACCCCTTTCGACCCATTACATAATGACATATGTCCCTAAGGGTCCTAGGACCCCTAAGGACATATTAGAATCATTCTTATGGGTCAAAGGGGGTCATAGAGTGACCTATGACCCCCTTTGACCCATTACATAACGACATATGTCCCTAGGGGTCCTAGGACCCTTAAGGACATATTAGAATGCTTCATATGGATCCAAGGGTGTCATAGGTTGCCCTATGACCCCCTTCAACAAATTACATGACAACATAAGTCCCTAGGGGTCCTAAGACCCCTAGGGACATAATGGAATCATTCTTATGTGTCAACGGGGTTCATAGGGTGACCTATGACCCCCTTGACACATTACATGATGACATATGTCTATAGGGGTCCTCGGACCCCTAAGGACATATTGGAATCATTCAAATGGGTCAAAGGGCATCATAGGGTGACCTATGACCCCCTTTGACCCATTACATGATGACATATGTCCCTAGGGGTCCTAGGACCCCTAGGGACATATTAGAATTGTTTATATGGGTCAAAAGGGGTAATAGGTTGACCTATGACCCCCTTCGACCAATTAAATGACAACATGTCCCTAGGGGTCCTAGAACCCCTAGGGACATAATAGAATCATTCTTATAGGTCAAAAGGGGTCATAAGTCAACCCATTACATGAAGACATATGTCCCTAGGGGTCCTAAGACCCCTAGGGACATATTAGAATCGTTCATATGCGTCAAAGGGGGTCATAAGGTGACCTATGACCCCCTTCAACCCATTAAATGATGACATATGTCCCTAGGGGTCCTAGGAACCCTGGGGACATAATAGAATCGTTCTTATGGGTCAAATGGGGTCATAGGGTGACCTATAATCCCCTTCGACCCATTACATGATGACATATGTCCCTAGGGGTCCTAGGAAACCTACGGACATATTAGAATCGTTCTTATGGGTCAAATGGGATCATAGGGTGACCTATGACCCACTTTGACCCACTACATGACGACATATGTCCCTAGGGGTCCTAGGACCCCTAGGGACATCTTAGAATGCTTCATATGGGTCCAAGGGGATCATAGGTTGACCTATGATCCGCTTCAACCCATTACATGACAACATATGTTCGTAGGGGTCCTAGGATCCCTAGGGACATATTAGAATACTTCATATGGGTGAAAGGGGTTCATAGGGTAACCTATGACCTCCTTCGACCCATTACATGATGACATATGTCTCTAGGGGTCCTAGGACCCATAGGAAAATATTAGAATTGTTCATATAGGTAAAAATGGGTCATAGGTTTACCTATGACCCCCTTCGACCCATTAAATGATGACATATGTCCCTAGGGGTCCTAGGACCCCTAGGGACATAATAGAATCATTCTTATGGGTCAAAGTGGATCATAGGGTGACCTATGACCCCCTTCGACCCATTAAATGATGACATCTATCCCTAGGGGTCTTAGGACCCCTAGGGACATAATAGAAACGTTCTTATGGTCAAAGGGGGTCATAAGGTGACCTATGACCCCCTTCAACCATTACATGATGACATATATCCCTAGGGGTCCTAGGAACCCTAGGGACATACTAGAATCATTCTTATGGGTCAAAGGGGGCCATCGGTCATGACCCATTACACGATGACATATGTCCCTTGGGGTCCTAGGACCCCTAGGGACATATTAGAATCGTTCATATGGGTCAAAGGGGGTCATAGATTGACCTATGACCCCCTTCGATCCCTTACATGATGACATATGTCCTTACGAGTCTTAGGACCCCTAGGGACATATTAGAATCATTCTTATGGGTAAAAGGGGGTCCTAGGGTGACCTATGACCCCCTTTGACCTATTACATGATGATAGATGTCCCTAGGGGTCCTAGGACCCCTAGGGACAAATTAGAATGGTGCATATGGGACACAGGGTGTCATAGGTTGACCTATGACTCCCTTCGACCCATTACATGTTGACATATGTCCCTAAGGGTCCTAGAACCCCTAGGGACATAGTAGAGTCATTCATACATGTCAAAGGGGGTCATAGGTTGACCTATGACCTCGTTGGACCCATTACATGATGACATATGTCCCTAGGGGTCCTAGGACACCTAAGAAGATATTAAAATCATTCTTATGGGTCAAAGGTGATCATAGGATGACCTATGACCCCCTTCGACCCATTACATGATGACATATGTCCCTAGGGGTCCTAAGACCCCTAGGGACATATTAGAATGCTTCATATGGATCAAAGGGGGTCATAGGTTGACCTATGACACATTTTGACTCATTAAATGATGACATATGTCCTCAGAGGTCCTAAGAACCCTAGGGACATAATAGAATCGTTCTTATGGGTCAAAGACCTATGACCCCCTTCAACCCATTACATGATAACATATGTCCGTAGGGGTCCTACAACCCCTAGGGACATATTAGAATGCTTCATATGGGTATGACCCCCTTTGACCCATTACATGATGACATATGTCCCTTGGGGTCGTAGGACCGCTAGGGTCATATTAGAATTATTCATATAGGTCAAAGGGGGTCATAGGTTGACCTATGACCCCCTTCGAACCATTACATGATGATATATGTCCCTAGGGGTCCTAGGATCCCTAGGGACATATTAGAATCATTCTTATGGGTCAAAGGGGGTCCTAGGTTGACCTATGACCACCTTAGACCCATTACATTATGACATATGTTCCTAGGGGTCCTAGGACCCCTAGGGACATATTAGAATGCTTCATATGGGGCAAAGGGGGTCATAGGTTGACCTATGACCCCATTCGACAAATTAAATGATGACATATCTCGCTATGGACCCTAGGATCCCGAGGGACATATTAAAATTGTTCATATGGGTCAAACGGTGTCATAGGTTGATCTATGACCCCATTCGACCCATTAAATGATGACATATGTCCCTATGGGCCCTAGGACCCCTAGGAACATAATAGAATCATTCTTATGGGTCAAAGGGGATCATAGGGTCACCTATGACCCCCTTCGACCCATTACATGATGACATATGTCCCTAGGGGTCCTAAGAACCCTAGGAACATGATAGAATCGTTCACATGTGTCAAAGGGGGTTATACGGTGATCTATGATCCCCTTTGTCCTATTACATGATGACATATGTCCCTAGAGGTCTTAGGACACTTAGGGACATATTAGAACTCTTCATATGGGTCCAAGGGGGTCATAGGTTGACCTCTGACCCCCTTCGACCCATTAAATGATGACATATGTTCCTAGGGGTCCTACAACCCCTAGGGACATAATGGAATCATTCTTATGGGTCAAGGGGGGTGATAGGGTGAGCTATGACCCGTTTTGACCCATTACATGATGACATATGCCCTAGGGACATATTAGAATCATTCATATAGGTCAAAGGGGATGATAGGTTGACTTATGACCACCTTCGACCAATTTTGTGATGACATATACAATAGTTTTTATGGGTCAAAGGGTGCCCTAGGGTGACCTATGACCCCCTTTAGCCCATTACATGATGACATATATCCTTAAGGGTCCTAGGACCACTAGGGACGTATTAGAATGCTTTATATGGGTCAAAGGAGCTCATAAGTTGACTTATGACCCCCTTCGATCAATTACATGATGACATATGTCCCTAGGAGTCCTAGGACACCTAGGGACATAGTAGAATCGATCATATGTTTCAAAGGGCATCATAGGTTGAGCTATAACCCTCTTTGACTCATTATATGGCGACATATGTCCCTAGGGCTCCTAAAACCCCTAGGGACATATTAGAATGCTTCATATGGATCAAAGGGGGTCATAGGTTAACCTATGACCCCATTCGACCCATTACATGATGACATATGTCAATATGGGTCCTAGGACTCCTATGGACATATTAAAATCATTCATATGGGTCAAAGGGGCTCATAGGTTGACCTATGACCCCATTCAACCCATTAAATGATGACATATGTCCCTAGGGTTCATAGGACACCTAAGGACATAACATAATCGTTGTTATGGGTCAAAGGGGATCATAGGGTGTCCTATGACCACCTTCGACCCATTACATGATGACATATGTCCCTAGGGGTCCTAAGACACCTAGGGACATATTAGAATCATTGAAATGGTTCAATGGGTGTCACAGGGTGACATATGACCCCATTCGACCCATTACATGATGACATATGTCCCTAGGGGTCCTAAGACCCTTAGGGACATATTAGAAGTGTTCATATTGGGCCAAGGGGGTCATAGGTTGACCTATGACCCCCTTCAAACTATTAAATAATGACATATGTCCCTAGGGGTCCTAGGACCCCTAGGGACATAATAGAATCGTTCTTATGGGTCAATGGGGGTCATATGGTGAGCTATGACCCCATTCGACCCATTACATGATGACATATGTCCCTAGGGGTCTTAGGAGCCCTAGAGACATATTAGAATCATTGATATATGTCAAAGCTGGTCATAGGTTGACCTATGACCAACTTCGACATATTACATGACAACATATGTCCCTAGGGATTCTAGGACCCCCAGGGACATATTAGAATCATTCTTAATGGTTAAAGGGGATCCTATGGTGACCTATGACCCCATTTGACCTATTAAATGATGACATATGTCCCTAAGGCTCTTAGGACCCCTAAAGACATATTTGAATGCTTGATATGGGTCAAAGGGGGTCATAGGTTGACCTATGACCCCCTTCAACCCATTACATGATGATATATGTCCTTAGGGGTCCTAGGACCCCTAGGGACATAGTAGAATCATTCATATGTGTCAAATAGGGTCATAGGTTTACCTATGACCCCCTTCGACCCATTAGATGGCGACATATGTCCCTAGGGGTCCTAGGTCCCTTAGGGACATATTAGAATGCTTCATATGGGTCAAAGGGGGTCATAGGTTGACCTATGACCCCCTTCGACCCATTACATGATGACATATGTCCCTAGCGGTGCTAAGACCCCTAGGGACAAATTAGAATCGTTCTTATGTGTCAAAGAGGGTCATAGGTTGACCTATGACCTTGTTCAACCAATTAAATGATGACATATGTCCCTACGGGTCCTAGGACCCGTAAGAACATATTAGAATTGTTCATATATGTCAAAAGTGGTCATAGGTTGACCTATGACCCCCTTCGACCCAATAAGTCATGACATGTGTCCGTAGGGGTCCTAGGATCCCTAGGGACATAATAGAATCATTCTTATGGGTCAAGGGGTGTCATAGGGTGAGTTATGACCCTCTTCGACGCATTAAATGATGACATATGTCTCTAGGGGTCCTAAGACCCCTAGGAACATATTAGAATCGTTCATATGTGTCAAAGGGGGTCATAGGTTGACCTATGATACCCTTCGACCCATAACACGATGACATATGTCCCTAGGGGTTTTAGGACCCCTAAGGACATGTTAGAATGCTTCATATGGGTCAAAGAGGGTCATAGGTTAACCTATTACCCCCTTCGACTAATTACATGATGACATATGACATATTAGAATCATTCATATGGGTGACCCTATTTAACCCATTAAATAATGACATATGTTCCTAGCGGTCCTAAAACCCCTAGGGACATAATAGAATCGTTCAAATGGGTCAAAGGGGGTCATAGGGTGACCTATGACCGCTTTTGACACATTACATGATTACATATGTCCCTAGGGGTCCTAGGACCCCTAGGGACATATTAGAATCGTTCATATGGGTCAAAGGGGTTCATAGGTTGACCCATGACCCCCTTCGACCCATTAAATGATGACATATGTCCTTAGGGGTCCTAGGACCCTTAAAGACATAATAGAATCGTTCTTATGAGTCAAAGCGAGTCATAGGGTGATCTATGACCCCTTTCGACCCATTACATGATGACATATGTCCCTAGGGGTCCTAGTACCCCTAGGGACATCTTAGAATATTTCATATTGGTCAAAGGTGTTCATAGGGTGACTTGTGACACCCTTCAACCCAATACATGACAACATATTTCCCTAGGGGTCCTAGATCCCTAGGGACATATTAGAATGCTTCATATGGGTCAAAGGGGGTCATAGGTTTACCTATAACCCCCTTTGACCCATTAAATGATGACATATGTCCCTAGGGATCCTAGGACCCTTAGGGACATAATAGAATCGTTCTTATGAGTCCAAGACCTATGACCCCCTTCCACCCTTTACATGATGACATATGTCCCTAGGGGTCCTAGGATCCCTAGGGACATATTAAAATGTTTCATATGTGTCAAAGGGAGTCATAGGGTGCCCTATGACCCCTTTCGACCCATTAGTTGACGACATATGTCCTTAAGGGTCTTAGGACCCCTACGGACATATTAGAATCGTTCATATGGGTCAAAGGCGGTCATAGGTTGACCTATGACCCCCTTCAACCCATTACATGATGACATATGTCCCTAGTAGTCGTAGGACCCCTAGGGACACAGTAGAATCATTCATATGGGTCAAAGGGGGTCATAGGTTGACCTATGACCCCCTTAGACCCATTATATGACGACTTATGTCCCTAGCAGTCTTAGGACCCCTAGGGACATATTATAATCGTTCATATGTGTCAAAGGGGGTCATCTGTTGACCTATGACTCCCTTCGACCCATTACATGGTGACATATGTCCCTAGGGGTCCTAGGACCACTAGGGACATATTAGAATGCTTCATATGGCTCAAAGGGGGTCATAGGTTGACCTATGACCCCCTTCGACCCATTACATGATGACATATGTCTCTAAGGTTCCTAAGACCCCTAGGGACATATTAGAATCATTCATATGGGTCCAAGGGGGTCATAAGTTAACGTATGACCCCATTTGATCCATTAAATGATGACATGTGTCCCTAGGGGTCTTAGGACCCCTAGGGACATAATAGAATCATTCTTATGGGTCAAAAGGGATCATAGGGTGACCTCTGACCCCCTTCAATCCATTACTTAATGACATATGTCCCTAGGGGTCTTAGGACCCCTAGGGACATATTAGAATCATTCAAATGGGTCAATGGGGGTCATAGGTGACGTATGACCTCCTTCGACCCATTACATGATGACATATGTCCCTAGGGGTCCTAGGACCCCTGAAAAAATATTAGAAGTCTTCATATGCGTCCAAAGGGGTCATAGGTTGACCTATGACCCCCTTTGACCCATTAAATGATTACATATGTCCCTAAATGTCCTCGGACCTATAGGGACATATTAGAATGCTTTATATTGGTCAAAGGGTGTCATAGGTTGACCTATGACCCCCTTCGACCCATTACATGATGACATATGTCCCTAGGCATCTTAGAACCCCTAGGGACATATTAGAATGCTTCATATGGGTCAAAGGGGGTCATAGGGTAACCTGTGACACCTTTCAACCCATTACATGATGACATATGTCCCTAGGGTTTCTAGGACCCTTAGGGACATATTAGAATGCTTCATATGGGTCATAGAGGGTCATAGGTTGGACCTATGACCCCCTTCGACCCATTAAAGTATGACATATGTCCCTAGGGGTCCTAGGACCCCTAGGGACATATTAGAATGCTTCATATGGGTCAAAGGGGGTCATAGGTTGACCTATTACCTCCTTCTACCCATTACATGACAACATATGTCCCTAGGGGTCCTAAGACCAATAGGGACATATTACAATCATTTTTATGGGTCGAAGGGTGTCATAGGTTTACCTATGACCCCCTTCGACCCATTAAATGATGACATATGTCCCTAGGGGTTGTAGGACCCCTAAGGACTTATTAGAATCTTTCTTATGGGTCAAAAGGGGTCATAGGGTGACCTATGACCCCCTTCGACCCATTACATGACAATTTATGTCCCTAGTGGTCCTAGGACCCCTAGGGACATATTTGAATCGTTCTTATGGGTCGAAGGGGGTCATAGGTTGATGTATGACCCCCTTCAACCCATTACATGATGACATATGTTCTTAGGGGTCCTAGGACCCCTAGTGACATATTAGAATCATTCAAATGGGTCAAAAGGGGTCATAGGTTGACCTATGACCCCCTTCGACCCATTACATAATGACATATTTCACTAGGGGTCCTAGGACCCCTAGGGACATATTACAATCGTTCTTATGGGTCAAAGGGGCTCATAGGGTGACCTATGACACCTTTCGACCCATTACATGACAACATATGTTCCTAGGGGTCCTAGGACCCCTAGGGACATATATATATAAATATATATATATATATATATATATATATATATATATATATATATATATATATATATATATATATATATTATTTATAGATTATAATACTAATAAGATAGTATATTATTATATATTAAAAATATATATATGAAAAATAATAATAATAATATAAATTATATTTATAGATTATAATAAGAATAACATAATATATTAACATATATTAATAGATTATATGTTATATCTTTACATTACGTTATTATTTATATATAATATATTATAATACATCTTTACATAGTAATATAACTGAAATAATTTGTAAATCATAAACTATAACTCCCAAACTTGATTTTCCCTCCAAAAGTCGTTATGGGGCATATCAGATATCTGATTTCAAATCGGATATTCAATTTCAAAGCAGATATCTGATATGACAGGCATCAATTTCCAACATATTCTCTATCCCTACAGACCTGACAACATCACTTTTTGAGTTTTTTTTTCATGTGTTTTACAAAAAGTCACATTTTGGGGCCCAACCAATTGAAAAAAGTTTGAAAATATAACATTAGGTGTTCGATAGTGTCATCTAAATGGGGAGCAGCAGTCGTCGAAAGGCTAAACTCAAAAGGAAGATATCCAATGAAGACATTGCAGCATATAGGGAAAGGGACAAAATAGAACACTGAAGAAAAAGACAAGGTATGCTAAATATCAGTCAAGTTGACGATGAATTAGTTGAAGTTGAAATCATAGAGTTAGATAATGAATATGTACAATTGGAGAATGAAAATTTACCTATTGAAAATGATAATGCCGAAATTAAAAATTTTGAGAATGAAAATTTTGAAGATGAAATGCTACCAAGTCATAATCTAAATTGCATAATTGACCATGTCGAACATGATAATGCACAAGAACCTTACATATCTCCTAATTATAATGGACATGAAGGTTCTAAAATACCAAGATGGATGATTGAAATTGATGAAATGATTATTACTAATTTGAAATGGAAAAAATCAAAAAGAACCATTCGATTATGGGCTTCAAGACTATATTAGATGTTTTTCAGCAACAAGATAGTGGTAGAGCAATGTCAACTTTTCATGCACTTATTAAAGATGAAAAAGATGAGACCTATGATTTCCAAATTGAAAATTTTTGTTAATAAAAAGTTGGAAAGAAATGCCATTATTGTAAAGAATATTTTCAGTGCTCTCAATAGCATTGGGAAAAATAGTAGGGAGAAGGATAATAGAGCTACTCGAAGGGTTATTACAACCTCTTTGGTAAGTCATCATTTGAGAAATGGTAGATATATGAGACAACCATGCATTGATTTGAATCTAAATCATACTACTTTGAGAAGAGCACTTAGTTGATGAGATAAAATTGATGATCATCTTCAAAATGAAACATGGGCATGTGGTGGGAGACTTCCACATTTTGATAAGAAGCTATCCGATGATGTGAAGGAAGAAATTACAAAATTTTGGCACTCTAACTCACGAGTATCACCCAATGCTAAAGATGTGTTAAAGTTGAGAATTGGCATCAAAGAATGCACACCACATCCTAAACACTATTTGGAGGTAAGTCAAACTATGTTTTTCAAACAATTTAGAGAGAGTCATCCAAGTCTTCATATATCACAAAGAGCTTTTGAATCTTTGAAGCCATTTTATTGTGTGCCACTCAAAATTTGAAATACATGTTGTTGCAAATATCATGTTGAGTTTTCTATGCACCATGAACTACTATGCTCCATCCATTCTACTTTGCATAGTAAAGAAATGTTTGAGGATTGTGGGGCTAGTGGGCTTCCAAAATCATAAAGAGACTTGCTAGATCAACTTTTATGTCTTAGAGTTGATGGTTGTTTCTTTTATAGATGCTTGCTTAAATGAGAAGTGTTCAGAATGTGGTGGCTTATCCAAGTTTGACACATGTTTCCATGAGGGGTGTGAACAAGATCTTGGAAAGACAATAGTGAAAAAAAAAGGTATATGAAATGGTGAAATACACATTGAAGAGTGGGGGTGAGAGCTCTAGATGTGAATTGGTTGGAAAAGATATCAGTGTGGCTAGTTTTATTTTAGATTTCAAGGAAAATATTTTTTACAAGTATGCAAGACATAGTCACAGGTCCCAGTGGTTGGATCAACAATTTAGAATGTGTAAAGAGACTTTTCGCATTGGCACTATTATATCAGTTTTTGATTTTGGTGAGAACTACACATTGCAATCTCAAAATGAGACACAATCTTAGTATTACAACTCCATTCAGATTGCTATTTTTGTTCACATAATATATAGACATGCCCCTAATAGTGCAGAAGATAATCGAAAGATTATTAGAGAGTATCATTTTTATATGAGTGATGATAGATCTTACTCTCATGAGTTTGTGCAACATTGTTTCGAGAATTATTTTGATTTCTTACATGAGCATGCAATTACTATGGATAGACATATCATTTGGTTGGATAACTGTACAAGTCAATTCAAGAATGCTCACATGTTTTATTGGTTGTGTAGGATGCACATAGAGAGAGGGATGCCTCATATTTGGAGTTTTTTTGAGTCCAGCCATGGAAAAGGGGAACATCATGGAGCAAGGGCGTGCGTGAAGAGATCTCTAGTTAAGGAGCAATTGAATATTTCAGCAATAGAGCTTCTTGATGCTCGTAGCATTGTTGATTGGTTTAGTTTAGCATTATCACAGGGGGGACTCTTGATTTAGTGGTATGCAGGTTCTTTTGGTTGGTTGAGGAAGGGTCCATAGCTAATAGATTAGATTGTGCTACATTGAGAGACTCATCAAAAAATGCATTCATTTCAGAGCTTTGATTCTAGTACATGGACCATTTGGATATGACAACTAGGTTTTTTTTGTCCTAGTTATTTTTAGTGTGATTGGGATCCCTATGAGTCAAGTGAGTGGGTGGACATAGGGGCTCCACATTATCTTACTCCATTGTCTATCGTACCCTCTATCAGAAATGATGACATGGAAAGTTCACTTGAGCATAACCATCTATTAGATCTACTTCAGCCAGAACATGTCTTTGAATTGGTTGCACCATAGGGGAATGATGAGAAAATTGATTATTGGCTAGCACATTGTGTAAGAGGTAAACAAAAACTTGCACAACCGATCACAGATGATGATGGATTCACATATCCTTCTGGTTTAGTGGTTGTTGCTGGAACATGGCTATGGACATACATGCTTAGAAGGAATGGAATTCCTGCATTCGAAGACTATCAGAAGCACAAAATAATTCTCATATATTTGCATCTTATTATAGAAACAAATGTAAAGTTGTTGAAGCATCAAGTAAGACAAAAGGTAAAAGAACTTTTTAATATTGCTAATGCTGATCATGAAGCCCTGTTGGAGACCCTAAAATAGAGAGAGGACCCTATTGGAACACTCGACTAGGTATATTTACTTCTTATGTTATTTTCTTCATAATGATTCAATGAACTGATGATTATCTTGTTTAATACAATAAATTACTAATTTTATTATGATATTGGAATGTAGGTACATCATGAAGAGTTGGAGGGGGGTGGTATTGGGGAGAATTCCTAAGATTTATGATGTAAAATGTGAACTTTTTTTGTATATTGTTTTTGTAATAATGAAAAAGATAGGTTAAATTAGTTATGCATTCTAATTTGTATTTTGGTAGGTTCTTTGTAAGGAATTATAAGAGGAAGATATTGAACAAGTTCTTGCAAATCATATTTGCATGTGATACAAGGCTATAAGGACAATTTTAAGAGCATTTATAACTATATGAAAGATAATTGTTTGCAGATATCTTATTACAAGTTTTGCTTTTTCCTCATTTGACATAAAGCTAACATTATGATTATTAAAACTATTTTTATCAAACTAATCAAATAAGAAAAATTTAGAAAGTACAGATGAACAATTAGAATACTTGATTTCTTCCATTTTGCAACCAATCATGGCATTTGAAAGCATAAAGAGTCATAATATTGTATAATGTTTTGAAAGACTTTCATATTGAAAAGTTGTAAAGGACCATGAGATTTGAATTTTAGTAATGGCTAGTTTTGCATAGCGTAAGTGAGTCATTAGATAGGTCCTAATAAGGTCTCATAATAATCTCAAGACAACTCATAGGTTGAAACATTCAATAAGTCACTTAAAATTTAGCTTATTGCTTTAGAAAATTCAAATCTTGAATGTAACGACTACATGAGCATTTTGGAGGGAAACTCCATAGTTTAAATTTTATGAAGGAATAGGAACTGAAACTGATTGGAGGTTGTTGAGGGGGTTATTAACCATCCCCTGAAACTTATAAATAGTGTTTGTATAGACTATAAGGGCAGTTCGTATGGACTAATTCAGAATTTTGAATAAAAAAGATTGGATTTTAATAGCATTTTGAAGGTTCTTTGGAGTTTCTGAGTTCTTTATGATATTCTAATGCATTGAGGCATCTTCTAAGATCTATAAGGAAGTTTAGGACCAAGTTTTGATTTCATTTTTGAAGGTTTATTCATCTAACTTGCTGATTGTTAGTTGTAGTAGTCCTTTTCATAAGCATTTTGACAGTTTTTTCATCTAATCATGGTCATTCCATGAAATGCTTACCTGATTCTTCATGGAATTCCATTTTCCTAACATGTATAATGTCTTCTAACCTTGAAATGATCAACTAACCAGAATAATTGGTGGCCACCAAACATAAAAGGGTGAAAACAAGGGTTGAAAGTGAGGGGACAATCCTATAGGAAGAGACTTTCCTTAAAGAGGGTAGTGTTTGTGAGTTGATTCATGTTTATGGTGATAAAACATAGATTTCTAAATTTTGAATTAGTCCAAGAAGGCTTGGCACGTGTGAGATTGGTGATGCCCTAGGAACAAGGGTTTTGAGAAGGTGAATTGGGCCTTTTTGGGGTTAGGGAACCCATAGAATTAAATTGAGAGTGGATTTGTCTAATTGAAGTCATTTCAAGATCCTATTCAAATTTTGGAGTCTAGATCTTAAGTCCTTCTAGTGGTTGCTTTGTAAATGCATCTTTTCTACATTATTAAAAAATAGGAGAAGTGTGAAATTTCATTGATATTTTTGAAAGAAAGGGTATCTAAGTCTTATATATTCTTTGTGAAAGGATAAAGGGTATCCAAAACATCCATTTATTCAAGGATTCTTTTGGAAAAAAAACAAAATTTATCCACCTATTTGTCTTGCTATTGTCACAGAATTGTAAAATTGCATGGACAACATTTTGGCATGTTGTGGATTTTGGCTTGAAAAGTATTGAAACTCAAGGGTAACTATTGGAACATGGTGAATATTTCAAAAAAAACTCATTGAAGCCTTAAAACCTTCTGGAGTTGACCATTTGTGGGATTTGACCATCAAGACCTAGAAGGGTCACTTGCCACATTGTTACAAATTTGCTCATTTTAGGTTGTTACTTGGGTCCATCACCCTATCCTCTACATCACTTGTATATTGTCAATATTTGGGACTGAAGCAAAATGTTACATTTGATCCTCTCCATAATCATCTTTATGTTCAAGTGCATCATGGTTCATAGTGTTTCTCCTTTTTGTTGGTTCATCATGGTCACCATGCATTATTACAACCATGCCAACTCTTCCTCCATTGGTTACCATGCTTAGAATCATTGGGAAAATTGCATATACTCTTAATTTTTAGTAGCAAGGTTCCCACAAAAAACTTTTACAATACTATAAAAATAATCTTCTAAGCTTTGGTTAGCTACCATCTCCAAATGAGCTATTCATTAATATGGTGATTTAACATCATTCTAATATGTTGAGCTCTTAGGCGTACCCCTTGAAACAAGAGTAAAATTGATAAGAATTTCTTTGCATGCAGTCTCAAACCTCTCCAAATGAACTAGTCATTACCAAGGTGGTTCAACATCACCTATTAGTGTTGAACCCTTAGGCCCACCCTTCCAACTAAGAGGAAAACTAGTTCTTAGTCCAATAACATTAATGAAATACAGGGAACACTAGTGCAAAGCACCTAATCATTTTTCTTTTCTTGATGTAATAAGGTCTAGGGGTAGATCTATTGATCTCCCTATGACCATCCACATTTGTAATGGACACAAGACCCCATGGTGCAACTATAAGCCTTGGCCATCAATTGGTCCAATAAAGTGGATTTTTGGTAAATTCCATGTTTTTTAGGTAAGTCTAGACGTTTAGAACATTATTAGGGTCCCTAAGAGTTTGTAGAGTCCATTTGCAATCAAATTTGCAATAAAACTTGTCTTAGCACAAAAATTGCAAAAATTGCAAAAAGTTGCTTAGCAACTTTTGCAATTTTCTTGATGACTTTTCAAAATCTAACTCCTAACAATTAGAACTATTCTAATCATTAGTGCCGTTAGCTTCAGATGGGTGGGTGAACCCTAGTGACACCCTTGTTCTGGCCACAGAGACCATCAATCATCTGCAGCCACCTCGTACTGAGGAGTCCCCACGGTTCTCTAAGTGCATTTTGAGGTCGATCTTTCAAGGGTCATAACTCAGAGCTCATGAGGGATATCAATGAACTATTGAATGCTACAAGATGGTGATGTTGAGGCCTAAAATAACCTATCTCATTTTTGAGAGATCACATTCCATTTGGATTTGGCACAACGATCTTGCTTGATGCCAAAACTCGCAATGTGCCTCAGTTCATAAGTGCACCACAACATAACTTTGAAACTATTGATCTTGGGATCGAATCATTAGCATCATTAGCTCCAGGTGTGTGGGTGAACCCTATTCACACCCTTGTTCCAGCCATAGAGACCATCCATCATCCCCAGCCACCTCGTACCGAGGAGTCTCCAAGGTGCTCTAAGTGCATTTCGAGGTTGATCTTTCGAGGGTCATAACTTGGATCTTGTGAGGACTATCGATGAACTATTGAATACTACAAGATGGTGATTTTGAGACCTAAAATGACCTATCTCATTTTCAAGAGATCACATTCTGTTTGGATTCAACACAATGATCTCGCTTGATGCCAAAACTCGCAGTGTGCCTCAGTTCATAGGTGCACTACAACGCAACTTTGAAATTGCCGATCTTGGCATCAAATCGTCAGTGCCATTATCTCTAGGTGGGAAGGTGAACCCTAGTGACACCCGTGTTCTGTTGTTCTGGCCATAGAGACCATCCATCATCCACGACCACCCCGTACCAAGGAGTCCCCAAGGTTCTTTAAGTGCATTTTGAGATCGATCTTCTGAGGGTCATAACTTGGAGCTCGTGAGGACTATTTATGAACTGCCAAATGCTACAAGATGGTGATGTTGAAGCCTAAAATAACCTATATCATTTTCAAGAGATTGAATTCCATTTGGATTCGACACAATGATCTCGCTCGATGCCAAAACTCACAGTGTGCGTCAGTTCATAGGTGCACCATAGCACAACTTTGAAAACATTGATCTTGGCATTGAATTTTTAGTGACATTAGCTCCATGTGGGTGGGTGAACCCTAGTGACACCCTTGTTCCAACCACGGAGACCATCCATCATCTGCGGCCACCCCATACCAAGGAGTCTCCAAGGTTCTCTAAGTGCGTTTTGAGGTTGATCTTTCGAGGGTCATAACTCGGAGCTCATGAGGGCTATCGATGAACTGTCAAATGCTACAGGATGGTGATGTTGAGTCCTAAACTAACCTATCTCATTTTTGAGAGATCACATTTTTTTTGGATTCGGCACAATGATCTCGCTTGATGCCAAAACTTGCAGTGTGCCTCAGTTTATAGGTGCACCACAGCATAACTTTGAAATCGCTAATCTTGGCATCGAATCATTAGTGTCATTAGCTCTGAGTGGGTGGGTGAACCCTAGTGACACCCTTGTTCTAACCACCGAGACCATCCATCATCCGCAGCCACCTCATACCGAGGAGTCCCCAAGGTTCTCTAAGTGCATTTCGAGGTTGATCTTTCAAGGGTCATAACTCTGAGCTTGTGAGGGCTATCAATGAACTATTGAATGCTACAGGATAGTGATGCTAAGGACTAAAATAACCTATCTCATTTTTGAGCGATCACATTCTATTTGGATTTGGCATAGTGATCTCACTCGATCGCAAAACTCATAGTGTGCCTCAGTTCATAGGTGCACCACAACGTATCTTTGAAACTGCTGATCTTGGCATCAAATCATCAACACCATTAGCCTTGAGTGGCTAGGTGAACCCTAGTCACACCCTTGTTCCATCCACGGAGACCATCCATCATTTGTGGCCACCCCGTATAGAGGAGTCTCCTAGGTGCTCTAAGTGCATTTCGAGGTCAATCTTCTGAGGGTCATAACTTGGAGCTCGTGAGGACTATCGATGAACTATCAAATGCTACAGGATGGTGATGTTGAGACCTAAAATGACACTTCTCATTTTTGAGAGATCACATTCTGTTTGGATTTAGCACAATGATCTCACTCGATGCCAAAACTCGCAGTGTGCCTCAGTTCATAGGTGCACCACAACGCAACTTTGAAACCGTTGATCTTGGCATTGAATCATTAGTACCATTTTCTCTAGGTGGGCAGGTGAACCCTAGTGACACCCTTGTTCTAGCCACAGAGACCATCCATCGTCTGTAGCCACCCCGTACTGAGGAGTCCCCAAGGTTCTCTAAGTGCATTTTGAGGTCGATATTTCGAGGGTCATAACTCGAAGCTCGTGAGGGTTATCAATGAACTATCAAATGTTACAGGAAAATGATGTTGAGGCCTAAAATAACCTATCTCATTTTCAAGAGATCAAATTCCATTTGGATTCGGCACAGCGATCTGGAACACTAGAGGAGGCATACTCAATCGACAAATATGAGCTATCTACTTTGCCAGACATAAAGAAATCTTCCTGATTCCATCTGAATATCAGTAGTTGATACCATCTGTACGAACATAACTATCAAGAATAAGAGAAACTTCATGATCTTGAACATTTAATATTTACCTTGAAGAGTTAGATGGTTGCCCCATTTTCGTGGCATGTATGGCTGAATCATTTTTACAATGGAAATCTCCCATCCATTTTCTGATGGACTCAGCAGTAACTTCATCATTTGAAGCAAACATCTAGACTGAATTTTCCCTCAACTAACTGGCCAAGAAGCCAAGGAATTCAAATCTTTTGTTGCCTATTGTAATGTCTTCCTTCAAAATTGACAATATTCTATCATACACTTGTGATCTTTGTGGTCTTGCATGAAAACCATATTCAGTTTTTGTAGTCAAAGCAATTGAATGAAGCTTATTAAAGTCCTCCACAAAATAGAATTTGAGGAAATCATCAACATAATTTGAAAAATGCCTTGTTACTCGACTTGAAATATTCAAGTCGGGGCCCAAAAAGTAGACCCTATTCGAAGTAACTAGGGCCCGATGGAATTTCAATGTGCCATTATGTCCAGAAATTGTCAGAGACTTCAACTGATTTTGACTAGTTTGCAACTTCTTTACTTGATTTTGAAGCCATGTTTCTGGGTTGAAACATGTCAACTTCAATTTATGTAGTTCTATTAAGGCTAGACATATGTGTAAAGCTAATTTCTTCTCATTATTTAGCAAATAAAAAAAGTGACAATTTAGTGTTGGGCCACTGAGTATCCCACGATGAATAAGAGAGTTGATTTGAAATAGTATCTCATAAGGCAGATTAACACCCTCTGGAACATTAACAATTGGAACTATACGTGGAAAGGGAGAAAATGAATTGCCATTTTCTAGAATAAGTTGCTCTGTCATTGCTCTATGTAGAGGCAAGCTTTCAATGATTTTAGTAAGCTCGATACCATCAGGAAGTTTCAGACAAAATGCATTTGATTGTCCAATGCTATAGAATGCTGAGAAATCTATTGTCCTACACCAGATAATCTCAATATCCTCTTTGCAAAATTTGTAAGGATCCTGGTCAACTATCAAACATGATCTCTGAATTGCAAAAATTCTTGGACCAAACTACCACTGTGACAAAAACAAATAACATCACATGTTAACTTTATTAGCATTCTACTCCAAGTCTGCAAGCACCATAATATTTGTAATAAAAAGACAATTGCGTATGAAATAGGAGGTGAATTTAAAACCTTGCCTAAGCAACAAAATTTGATATCCCTCATAAATTTATACCTTTTTTATAGTTTGTGATAAAAATTTCCTTTTCCTCATTTAACAAATGCTTAGTTATCAAAGGTGGGTGTGATAGAAAGTCAACATGTAAGTATGCTTAGAAAAGAGTTAAGCAACAAACAATAAGTAAGAAGGCTGAGGCACTTCTTTGAGAATCTAGCATCATGTGTTAGTATTTAATGTTACAAAAATTACTTATATGTCTTCTATTCCTATTATTATATGTATAAGTCACACATATTTTTTATGTTATTACAATTTACATTTAAAAGACAAAATATATGTTAAAAGCATTTGGTTAGCTCAACCACTCAGAATAAGACTTTTCCAGTGCCAGGGACATTGAGAATAAATATTGAATTCATATGATATTAATTTTTAAATGGGCTAGTGAACTGACTGATTTTGATCTTGAAATTTTTATGGTAAAATAGGTTTTGAGTTAGAGTAGTGCAAGGATGGATATTTTTAAGAAGTTTTGTCATCTATATCAACATTGCCAAAATGCAATAAGTGCTAAATAGACCATACATTCTTATAAGTCATAAATCTATACAAAACACTACTCATATAATATGAATCAATAATAAAAATTTGAACTGTAATATACCATTTATTAATAATGAACATATCAAAATAGACTAGCATATCCATAGAAAAAGTACTCAAATATATATCAAAATACATAGATCCATATACAAAATGTGGCTGATCATGCCATCAGAATGTGTATAATATCAATGTTTCTATATACAATGTGGCATATGCCATCTCAAAATGTCTCATGATGTATCCTATGACAACTATACTATCATAGGGTGCTAGGGGATGATCAAAATGCAGTCTCTTCACTGCACTAGGTGGATCAGATGCATCCTACATAAATAAAAATGGAAAACCCAAAGTTAGACTACTAAATTTATATGATTCTTTGTATCTAACATTGAATTACTCAAATGCATAATGATATTTTTTGTAATGAAGATTTATACTATCAAAATTTCATAATAAATACCTCTCTCATCGACCTCCTATGCTGGTCAGGAGTCCTCTCATATGCCCTTGGCAATGCTTCTACCTCTCTAATTGTGGGTTGTATATGTTCAAATATGTTTTTTAGATGAATCTACAATTTAAAATATAACATTATAATTCATAGCATGCTAAATTTATAATATATTTAATCATGAATTCAAACTACAACTTACTATTGTAGGCTCCTCCTCAGGAAAGAGTGGCTGAGTCATCAAATCTACATAACTCTCTTGTTGGACCTCATGTGCACTAGGAGTCTCCTATGAGATACAAAATAGTAGTTTTTAATATCATGGAAATCATTTTTGAATTTATTTATGAAGATAAGGATAATAAAAAATAAATGATACTTATACATACAATGGGGCACTCAGTGCGAATGGAAATTCCTAATGGTCTATGATGCAAAATCTGTACATGCTCATCGCCAGTAGCCACACCCTATATGTAATAAAGAATGTAATTAAATGGGATTACCACAAACATGTTACAAGAATGCATCGATATTTAATCAAATAGAAAGCACCTAATTACCTTTCCTTTGTCAATGCACGCTGGCTCACCCCCTGCACTTTGTCCTCCCAGGATAGGTGGTACCTACAAGATAAAAGAAAGTTTAGCAACCGTATATGCTACAATATCAAATAGAAAAAAAAATGAGAACACAACATAATGTACCATAGATGTCTCAAGGCCAAATGAAATGGCCGAGAGCATGGCATCATCAATCTGTCTGAGCTCCTCCTCAGTCATCAACTAAACATGAATGAAGATCACATACATATCAAAGTCAATATGGCTTAAAATTAAAATTACTCTATTATAAAATTTAACTTTAAATCACATATGTTATAACAAAAAAATGTATACATGTACCAACACCGAAGGAGTCCATGCCTTTGCATTCCCCTCCTCTCTTGAATCAACGTCTGTAGCCTTTGCGCATGTGTCTGGTGTATCCTCGTCTAATACAAAATGATACTCAAGAAGATCTCCTGTGGAACCCAGGCAAATATTCTTGCATGTAATGCAAGTGTGAGGCACACAAATGTGTGATGAGCTAGTCGATGATGAACTGGCACCAGCATCATCAACACGAGGAGGCAAGACTGACCTAGCCTATGATATCATTAGGTTACTCAACTTATGAATCGCTCTAATGGTCTGAGAGCTAGCCTCTATCATAATATCTGGATGTTGCACTCAAGGAGGAGGGGAGATATCAGTGGGGGGGACAAAAGTGCTAGCTTTCTTCCACTAGAAAGAGGGTCTATATTGAGGAGCTCCTAGTCCTAAGCCCATGTCGGGCTTCATGCTCCAATAGTTCACTTTAAGTTTCAACACAAATTCTGCATATAATTTTTTAAGGAAATAAAATGGTATATCTAAATTTCCACGTTGAGGGATATCAAAGACCATCCACCAACAATCCTAAAAGGTTGCACGTATGGCATCATTTGTGCACCATTTAATCGATAGTTTGGATTTTTTTGGGTCGACTAGTAAACCCATTTTTGGGTTCACAAAAAGGCTAGCCAAATCATCTTTGGTTATGTTGAGGGTCGCAACCTCATCATAGTCCAAACTATCATCAAACGTCTCATGCATTTCATCACACAAATGAAGAGTGTATTTTGTTGGTTTGTAAGGGTTTCAATGTTATCCACTATGGTGTTTAACGTGGATAACATAAGAGCCAATGCGGGTACATTATTATATGTTCTATGCAAACCTCTCAACTCGGTGAGATTTTCATTTATCAAATCCTCGATTTGAGGAGGGTTTTGAGGGGCTAGAGGATCATTTGGTGGACAATTTTGTGGGGGTACTAGATAATTTGGTGGGGGGTTACGAAGAATATTATTCCCTGCCTCACTGTCATCATTCTGATCAGCCATTTCTATTGAATTGAAAAACGTAATATATATTATAAAAAAACCTTAATTTTAACCATTTTTTTCAAAAAAAACCCTAGATTCAACTAAAACAAACAAAATCATGCTAAAATCTATTGAATTTAGGTTTAAAATGAGTTAAAAAAACAAAACAAAAAATACTTTGATATCTGATATCCGATCACCGTGCAAATACTGGCCCCCAAATATGCGAAATAAGGGCTCATGGGTCTGATTTTTTTTTATAATGTAATGTCACAGATATTGGATTTTCGATACGAACGACATATTATATTTTATATAAGATATAACATATATCTTATATTTTATATATAAGATATTATATATCATATATCTTATATTTTATATATAATATATTACATTATATGGGCGGGGGCCCTAGCTCGGTTGGCTAAATCTTCCCTGTTGTAGGGGGTTGGTCACAGGTTCTAGTCTCCCCCGTCCTCGTGGTACCGGTGGGCGTGTCGCGCCAGCGCTACCGGTCACGTTAAAAAGTTTACCAGGCGCAATTTTTAATAGAAAAAAAAATTACATTATGTTATATTTTATATTATATTATATTATTATAATATAATATTATAATAATATAATATTATTATTATATTATATTATTATAATTTATAATATATTATACTTTTTTATTATATATTATATTATAATATATTACTTTTTTATTATATTATATTATATTATATTTTTATATTATACTATATATATATAATATTACATTAATATATACTATAATATAAAATATTATATTATATTATTATAATTTATAATATATTATACTTTATTATTATATATTATATTATGATATATTACTTTTTTATTATATTATATTATATATATTTTTATATTATATTTTATATGTATTATATTACATTAATATATATTATAATATAAATATTATATTATATTATTATAATAAAATATTATTATTATATTATATTATTATAATTTATAATATATTATACTTTTTTATTATATATTATATTATAATATATTACTTTTTATTATTATATTATATTACATTACTAGATATTATAATATTAAATATTATATTATATTATTATAATATAATATTATTATTATAGTATAATATTATACGATTATAATATAATATTATTATTATTATATTATAGTATAATAATATTATATTAAATAATATACTATACTATTATAATATAATAATAATAATAATGTTATAAGCCGTTGATTATCGGATATCTAATATGTGATCGGATATCCGATGTCAAATCGAATATCTGATAAGGCTCGGCCTTTCCTTCCAGGTTTGGTACCTAGATAGGTGGAAAAAAGTTAGAGCAGATTTTGAAGCACTTTTAGACGTCTTCAAACTCTATTTTTTTCACATCGCCACTTTTTGGCACACCATGATCCTGCACATACCCATATGTCTAAATTTATATTATTTATATTTATTTATTTTATATTAAACAAATTATATGATTGGTTGAATTTGGTTGAAGCTAATATTTATTTTTATAGATTTTCATTATTTTTTATTTTACTATGAGATTAGTTTTATAATTTTTCAATATTGATATTTCTAAAATTTTGGTCTACTGGTGAAGTTGAATAGCTCACAAAGAGCCCACCAAGGATCAAGTCTTGCTAAGTGCAAGGCCCGAAGACATCATAAGGGATGAGGTCAGGATCATGTCCGGGTGAATTTGGCAATGTTGATGCTCCTTAGTCCTTGGCTCTTAGCTGAAGAGGTTTCAGACACGTGTGGGCCCATATCGGGTACCTAAAACTTGTTTGTGGATGACCTCCATCAAAAAAAAAAATTAATTGAATTAAATAATTTTTTGTTGTAGAAAATAAATAAATTGATATATACATATACATATACATATACATATACATATACATATATATATATATATATAATCTAAAATTCAACTACATTAATTATCTCATAGCTTAACAAAACTATTACATCCTAATGATTTTAACAACACTTGACTAGTTGAGTTTTTATAAAGGAAAAAGAAAAGAAAAGAAAATACCACTTAAGGATGAGGATTTAGGGTTTCTAAACAAGTAGCCAAAAGGTGTTATAAAATTGTGATATCAATTGGAAATGGTTTCTCATGGCACATCATCAAATTATAAAGTTGTCTGGTCATTCGTCTAGATTTTTGCTTTTAAATCTTGGCATCCCTTGAAGGGATGAAAAATGTGAATCATCTGTATATATTAGTTTAGTTTGAATCAAAATAAAACAAATGAAAGGGAAATTTAGGGTTTGTCCTCTTAAAGGTAAATTTGGACATTAGTAGTAGTCTCATTAGATTCTCATTGAGAGTCTCATATTAGAATAGACGAGGGGGAAGGGGGAGATTGAGTGGGAGTGGGGAAGGGGTAAAATAGAGAGATGGAAAGGGAGACATGGATATTAGGGAGCATATCTAGAGAGTGAGGAGGAGGATAATAGTGAAATGATTGAGGAGAGTGAGAGAGGTTGATTAGAGGGCATAACTAGAGAGAGGGGGTGATTAGGGGAATATATAGAAAGAGGGAAAGGATAGGGGGTGAGATAGAGAGAGATAATAGTGAAATGTGACAGGGGGGAGAGTGATAGAGGATGATTAGGGGGAAATAACTAGAGAGAGCTTAAAGGGAGTGAGGGAAAGAGATGGAGAAACAAAGGCTCATTTTTTTTAATACAGGGGGAGGGAGGGAGGGAAGGGGGAGAGGGAAGGAGAGGGAGTGAGAGATTAGGGTGTGTGTGTGTATTGTTAGAAATGTTTAGAATAACTAAGAGGGGGGTGAACTAGTTACTCAAGGTCATAAGTACCATTTGAAAAATTAAACATAAAACTCTTACTATTCTTCTTATCCTATTGTTGCTTGGTCTCCACTATATTGATAAACCAAAATTAATGTTCCAAATATAACATACTTTGTCAAATATAAAATGTAAAACATATAAAGCATTCAACACAAATTTGACATGAGGATTTTATGTGAAAACCCAATTTAGGAAAAACCACCAATAACATGTCACCACTTTTTAACTCTTTTGAAGTGAGCTCTATTAGGAGCCAACCCTGTTAAAGATTACAATACACACTATTAAATGTGACTTGGTTAGAGGATTTAATCAATCTGTTAGGAGTGGCCTTGTTAGAGGACTTTGATCATTCCATTTAGAATGTAACTTTTTTGAGGATTTACGTATACTATTAATTCCATCAAATGACTTTAAGGTCAACCTCTATTAAAAGGATTTCAATAAAAACTAGGTATGTGTAGGATCATGGTCAACGGAACTATGCTCTTAAGTGGCAATAAAAAATCAAAAAATTAGGGTTATGTCAACTTGACGTGCAATTTTCTACTTGTTATTAACTTTATATCAAAAAGTTGAGAGAAAATAATCTCTAGAAAATTGAATCTAGTTTCTAAAATACTAGGACTTATCTCAAAAAAATAAAAATTGATTAGTCAAAATTTTGAATTTTAATGCAATATTACAAAAATTTCAGAACAAAAATAAGTAGTTGTATGTTTGACCACCTTAAATAAAATCAAATGATAATATTTTTTAATAATCTTATAGATATAAGTATTAGACTCATTCCTAGATGTGACACATTTTTGAGTATTTTTATTCTAAATAAATAATAATTAATTAATTTTTGACTTTAGTATTTTTGGAATAAAAAAATTCTCATGTTTGACCACCTTAACTAATTCAAAACTCTGCAAAATTCAATTTTTCATTAATTTTCCTTATAGTAGAAGAAACATAGAATTTGATGCATCTTTTGGATTTAAAAAATGTTGTACCATTTGAAAGTTATAGTTGTTTTCAATTAGTGTGTGAGTCAACACTTTATCTGTAACTCCATTAGAAAATAAGTATTAATTACTTACTAAACTCATAATTTGACAAACCTTACATCTATGGAAAGATCAGAAAATTCTTAAGAAACCCTTTTCATTTCATCAAATTTTGGTGAAAAAAAGTCGTCGGCTACATGTTTAAAGTAAAAATCACATAAAAATAGGCAAAAAGCACATTTTTAGGATGGTTTTAAAGTTGACCATATAGGTTTGGTATCAAAAGTTATAGTAGACCTTATAAAGATATTAATTGTTTCCATTTAGTATTAGGGTGAGCGGGAAAAAAGTTGGAATAGATTTTGAAATGGTTTGAGATATTTCAAAACTATAGATTTTTCAAATTGCTACTTTTTGGCACACCATGATCCTACACATACCCAACTATTTACAATGATTAAAAAGAAAATGGTAGGGTTTTGATCTATATTATTACAAATTACTTTACAAGTTTAGATCTCTCTTTGGTTCAGCTGTTAATTCACTAATAAGCTCCACACAATAATCTATGTTCTTGATTCACTCAGCAACCCTTCAAGAAATCAATGTTCCCCCTTCAACAAAACTTAAGCCTTCTTGCTCAAATTTTTTGATGAATAGACCTTTTCCATGAATTAAAATTTAAAGATACATATTCACAAAAAAGGGGCTAGGGGATACAAGACCACCCCGCGAGTTCAAATCGCCCAAGGCCAGAGATTAACTATTCATCAAAAAATATATATATGTAAAAACATAAAACTTCACATTGCAATAGAAGTGCCAATTGAAGGAGGGTCTTTGTCATTAGATCCCCATAAATCCATGTGGTTATTGGTTAGATTAGGAGGAGCCCAACTGACAATAGTAACAACATCTTTATCAACATCCTACTATTTATCTTCCTTGGCCCTAGGAGGAGAAATGGCTAGATCCAACCAAGGGAAAGCCCACTTGGGGTCACGGTGAGTAGATGACTAACTTGCATCAATAGAAACAAGGGGAGCCACTAGGGAATAGCCTGAGCCTAGCCTCCAAAGAGGTGAGCCCAAGTGGCAATAGCCACAAAAGCCACCACTAGGAGAGCAATGATGAAGCTATGACCTTGGGGTCTGCGAATGGCAAGCAGAGCTTCTCCAGCCTCGCTGATGACCACGAGGAGGAGTATGGTCATTGGATAAAACATTTGGAGGTACTCAGGCAACTATACAAGGGGAATTTTTCTAATAAGAAAGTATCTCCTGCAAGTGAGCTACATCCACTGTGACTCTATTAGTTTGTACTTGAATTTACATCATGACATTATTGCATATACATTCTTTAGAGTAAATTGCAACATGAATATCAAGAAAGCTATGAGAGAATAAAATAGCATTGCAATATTTCTAGATTGTAAATAATATCTCCATTCTAAAAGCATGCAAAATCTAGGAATATCTAAAAGGGAGTCTAGGAGCATCACCCAAAACCACCATATGCCAAGTGAAGGCCTCTAGATGAAAAGGTCTAAAAAAATCATAAATCCACAGCCAATAATTCTGAGCCCTTCTAAAAAATTAAAAAACATTCAGAAAGTTTTTAGTCTGACCACTAAAATGGCATTTAGGATTAGGAACTCTCAGATGTTGGTGTTGAGGAACCAAAGGTAAACCCTAGAAAAGGAGACACCAAGAGAAGTGAGTAATCTTTGGCTCTATGATGGTATGCCAAATAGTGGCAAATCTAAGACTCCAAGTCGCATGTGAAGATTGTAAATGCCATTGCTGGTTGAGAGTATCAACCATCAAAATATGGGGCACTAACCATTGATACCCTAGCCTAGGCTTGTAACTAATCATTTGAGTGGCAGGGTACCACTTTCAATCTTTCCACCAAGGGTGGGATGAGTGAATTCCAAGCTTGTGTAATAAATTGGGAGGAACTGCAGAAACTAGAAGATCAATTGTCTATTGATCTAGATGGATAAGCCTATACTACACCTACACCTACAGATCCTCCCATTAACAAAGGCTCATATTAGGATAAAAGCATAAACCTATGTCACCCTTTTGTAAAGGAAAAGGCTAACAAAATTATAATTGTTTATCTTCAATGACATAAAACTGATATTATTATTTAGAATTTGAAAATGAAGTAAACTAATGAAATGTGTAGAAATAGATGAAGTTTAGGATTATAATTTTTAATAATTATTTGGAATAATAATTGATATATTTTCCCAATTTTTATAGATAATTTTTTAGTTGTTGAAAAATGTTGAAAATTAGGGGTTTAGCCCCCACCATAAAACTATATGGAAATAAACTTATCTCTATTTGAACTCATACTATGTTATAGATAACCTATATAGCTAGAACAATAAAAAATAAAAATTGATTTTAGACCTATATTTTCTCTTTTATAATGATTCAAATTTCAACTCATCTCAAATTGATAGTTTTCATCTCCCACCACATTTTTCAAAACAAATCTATTCTAACCAGAAGAAAAAATATACATTTTGGAAGAGGACTCTCTCCTCTAGAACGCAATATAATTTTAAATTTTTTTTAATATGATTTAATATTTCTTTCTTTCTTAATATCAACATCTTTTCGAGTGTTAAAATACGTGCTTATAGAATTTTTTAATTACAATATACTATATCTAATTAAAATGTTATAAACTCTATATGAGAATATTTTTTACTTTGAGCTCTATAAAATGGTTTTTATAAGTTACTAAAAATATATCATTAAAAATAGTAAGAGTTATTGAAATGTTAGTTTTTTGAAATAATTTTATTTCTTTAGTAATTAGATACAAACTAGTATAAAACATGCATTTAATAGACATTTCCAATTGGAAAAGTGTGAGATCATATATAACTTAGCTAGAATAAGTTTATCGAGATCATATGTTTGAACAAAATTGATTTTTGGCTAGAAATACTCAAATGTAGTGGTTCTAATAAGTCAACCTGAAAGGTGACACAACTTTGTACTTTTACCCAGTAACCCTAGAGAATAAAACTTTGCGTGTTTTGATACCCCTATGAAATAAATGCAAAGCACTAGCTCCTTGAATCTTGGTTGAATGGAAAACAATGGTGACCACCAAAGGTTTTGTTGGTTCATTGAGAGCCCATCTCTAAATCCATTACTAGCCTAGTGAAGCCAAGGTTTGATGGCTTCCCAGGATTTCCAAATGCTCTTAGCAACAAAAGTGCCCTAAATCTGAATAGGTTCAGAAGTCACAAGAAGGGTTTGAAAACCAATCCCCTTCTAGGTCAGTCAGTTAACTAGAAAGCATAGTATTGTAACAAAAATTTCCAAGCCTCATCTCCAATGAGAGCCTGTATGACCAACTTGGCATAGAGGGCTATCCCCTACTTGTTGCTTATAGGTGAAAAGCAATCCAAGACCACCAGAATCTTTGAGCAAAAAATAGAAGTCTCAAGCAACTCTATGAAAGCCATGATGCATAAAATCAAAGGCCCAGAGAAAGTCCCTAAGAATATGTTCAACCTTAAGGTATGAGGCTTTAGAGGGAGCCCAACAAGAAAAATAGTACACATGTGTAGCAGCAAGCACTTTGGAGCATATTTGAAACTTTCTTGCAAGTAAAAGGGGCTTAGTGATCCAATATTCTAGCTTCTTCTCAATTTGAGCAAGCATAGCATTCCACAACTCCACAAGAGATGCTTGAAAAGAAAACGGAATGCCCCAAAATAAAAAAAATTCATGATGTTGGACACATTTCCACCCATACTACTGCAACCAGTAAGGGCTTGGCAAAAAAGATTGTCGGTAGCAAAGGGTTTTGTGCCACTGGATAGAAGACCCTAAAGCAAGACAAAAAGTATCAAAACACTAGAAATAATTGGTAATATTCTCCTCATCCTCAATAAAATTGAGGAAAGAATCATCTACAAAATGGCCATTAACCAACTGAGTGGTCAACTTTGGTAAAGAAATACCACACACTAGCCCCTGTGAAATGGCATTGGCCAGCATATAACCAAAGCTCTTGGCTACCAAAACATAGAGAGAAGGTGCAAGAGGACAACCTAGATAGATATATCTGAAGATCCCAAAAGCTTCAGATTGATGACCATTAATGGTGATGCAAGCAAAGGCATCCCCAAAAAGCATCTGCACTAACAAGTGAAATACTAGGTTGAAACCCAGAGCTTGAAACATAGCTAAAATAAAGGGCCATTCAATTTTCTCATATGCTTTGGTGAAATCAATCTTCAAGAATAGGGCCTATTGTTTGGATTGCTTAGCCCATTCCATACCTTTCTAGACAACAATGATGTTGTCCAAGATATAATAGGACTTAATACAACTAGTTTGTTTAGGTCAAACAATTTGAGGGAGCAAATGCCAAATTTTAAGAGAGATGGCTTTGGCAATGATCATGTAGGAGACATTCAACAAAGTGATGGGCCTCCAGTTGTAAATCTCTTTAGGATCACCAACTATAGTTATGAATTTAATATTCCCTTTATTAATGATGTTTTCTAATGAACTAGAGTTGTATGCTTCATGATAAACATGAAGCAATATAGAGCCAATGTCATCCCAAAGCACCTTGTATAACTCACAAGGGAAACCATCACAACTAGGGGCTTTTTCATCAACCATGGAAAGGACAGATTCCTTTAAGTCTATAAGCATTAGCTTTTTCTCACAAAAAGCATATCATTTAGGAAAAAGCCTATTAGGAGTAACATCAACCTATAGACTTGTAGCACTTGATCATGCACAATATAGGGCCCCTAAGCTATAAAAACATACTCATAATGATGCATAGAAGCCTGGAGAATATTTGGCAAGTCAATGAGAACCTGCTAATCTTCTTAGATGCATTTAATACCCACTATAGAGTGATGAGCCCTCAAAGCACTAAATAATTTCTTGGAAGCCTGATCACTGACCTCTAACCAATGGAGACGTGCCTTGATCTAAGCTCCCTGAGTAGCATAGCTATGTGCAACCTATTTCTAATGCCAAAGGTTGGCAAGCTGAACCTAGAGATCTATATCAAATGGATTTATGGAAAGAGCCTTAGAGGCCATACGCAGATCAAGACTAGAGGCTTCATAAGATCTCTTGTAGTACATAGCTAGTTGTCTACCATAAATGCAAATAAATCTCACAGTATAGAGGATAGTATCATTCTACCATTGAGTCCATCCAAAATGAGTGTGGAGTTGAGGCTCAAGATTCCAAACATGTCAAATGTGAGAAATAGTCATCGGATGGGATAGTAAGGAGGTGTTGAGGTAAAATTGGGTTTTACTCAGGCAAGGCTAAGATGTCTACCAGGTGATAGAAAAGAGAATGGGGGAGTGCTCTGACAATGTCACTTTAGGTAGGGGAGTGATAGGTAGGGCATATTTTTGATAAAATAAAATAAATAACTGCACAAAAATCATAGCCTTGTCAAGCCTCTTAAAAACTCTATTAGACCCAGCTCAAAAATTGGACCAAGTGTGCCAAATCCCATATGGGTGGTGGCAATTAACATTAGGATCATAAAGGTCTAATTTGTTCTACATGTAAAACTAGGCCTCCCATTCACCAACTACCCATCTAAAGGATAGAAGGCCTTCCTTTTTAAAGGCTAGCACACCCATGTTGAAGTTCCCAAAAAAAACCCATGTCGTAGGTGGCAAATGATCTGCCAACCAATGCCATAGGTGTGAATGCTCAACAACATCATTGGGAGCATAAATGTTAACAATACCAAAAGAATGGTTCTAAAAAGATAGTAAAATCCAAGCCACCCTATGTAAAGGGTCAGAACAATGTGAAACAACAGAGGAAATTAAATGAGGGGAGAGAAGAGTAACAACACCACCTCAACCAACTTCATGTTGAGAAGAAAAAATGGAACTATTCAACCAAATAACATGATAAAGTAAGGTAAGAAGATACCCAAAAACTTTAACTTCTTGGAGATAAAGTACCAAGATCAAACTGATGCTTGGTATCATGAACAAATTATTTTCTAGGGAGGTTTGTTAGACCCCACACATTCCATGAAAGGCAATTCATGGTAACCCAGCTTGCATGTTATCCTCATCTGCCAAAGAGGAGAAGTTGTTGTACAAAAAAGAGGGAGGCTCAAAAGAGGGGTCATCAATAGCAATGACCCTCTGAAGTTTCTCCCCATTGTCAAAAAACTCATCGCAACCATTTGAGCTACGAGGCTGGTGTAGCTTTTGGTGGGCAATCATTGATGCCACTTGTGGCATTCGAGTCCAAAGAGGGCATGAATCCAAGATAGGAAGACCCATTATCCTTTGGCCTCTAGTGTTTGAAATAGAAGGTGGAGGGAGCAATGGAACTGAGGAGTCTATGGTATCTAGCTTGAGCTAGATTTTCCATGGTCCACAAGAAAAGAGCTCACCTTAGCCCCATTCAAAGCCTTCCCTATTTTCACCACTATAGTCTATTCATCTTTCTTGGTTGTCGGAGCGGGCTTGGTTTCTAAAGTAGAGGGATAGTTATGGTCCAGTAAGGGACAATCCCTAATCTTATGCTCAATTGACTGGCATTGAGGTATTCAGAAGGTTGAGGTAAAGCACCTTCTAAGTAAAGGTGGTACCACCCTTCTATATTTCCATTTTATCTTTGAGGTCCCTGGATAGGTCAACCTCAACACAAACCCTACATTGGGGTGAGCATTGAAAAACTTGTCTAGTTCAAGGCACACAACCTTGCTGATGGCTTGCACAATAGCAGGTAAAAAAGACCAGCAAGGAATGGGAAGCCCAAGGAACTCCACCCAAATAGGTACCTTAATATTTTTATCATCAAAAACAAAAAAATCTCATGACCAACATTGAAAAACCAAGAGGGAGGACCTGACAGTCTATGGGTCTCACACAAAAACATGTTTAGCTTGGCCTGCATTGCCAAAGTAAAAAAGAAAAAAGCCTTTGGTACAGCTTTGAACACCTTTAAAGTGAACACCCTAAGGTGTCCAAACCTTGGAAACCTATTCTTGCAACATGCTTAAAAGAAGTACAACCTACAAAATACCCAATAAGGGTTTGTTTCTCTAACCATGTGCATGCACTATCAAACTCCTTGGCATTCAAAATAATATAAGGAGAGGATTTACCTCATGAAACACCTTGGGAAAAAACTTGTGTAGGAATTTGGTCAGTGGAGCCATTACCTCTAGTAGCAATAGTAGCTCCAACACTAACATCAACTACTAGGTTGTAGAAGGCCAAACTCATTATAAATGAAATCTTATTCCTACAATAAATGTGGTATGACAAATAGTGGAAACCAACAAGGATTTAGATGGAGGTCGTACAAACCCTAGTAAAGCTCATTTTTAATCCCTATACTTATTTCTCTTTCTCAAATTTCACTTATCAATATCAACATCTACATAAGCAATCTCCTTTAGCTTCACATTCACTCTCACACTTGTGCATCTTTGATCAACATCTTTTGTACTTTCCTCACACACACTTGTGTATGCACTAACACTATTCAATCTGCACATGCACTAAAACTTGCACACTTTCCATTTTTCTCTATACCTCTTTATATAGATAATTCTTTCTTTATCATTTTCCATGATCACCATAGATCTTAGGGTTTATGATCAGGTTCAACACGATTCATTGTATCTATCCATCTTCTTGATCTTTCTCTACAAAACTCTTTGGAATCTATCAGTTATATCTTTACCTAATCCTAACCTTGAATTTAATGATCCAACTCATCAATCCTATTTTCAACATGGTTGACATCTCCCAAGAAATCAACACTAGATTTGCTCGACACTTTCTGTGGCTCAGTTGACACTAGTATCACTTTGCATTCCTTAACCATTTACTCTATTACTCGATTTATCTTAACGTCCTTGATATAAACAATAACTTTATCTCATAAAAGTCTAACTAATCAAATATCCATTATAGGTTCCTTATCATAACTCAACCTTTCTTCTAGGTGTTATTGTTATTAGAAATTTCTCAAATCCTCTTCATCAATAAAATATATATGACATTTAGATTAGGTAGCACTATGTCTTATCAATATATTTGACATCAATGACAAAAAAAAAATTGTTCCAATTGTGAGTTTCCAACAACCTCCCTCTTTGGCATTAATGACAACATCTCTACATCTCAATATTAGCACTCTACATCTCAATATTAGCAATATCTTAATGTATCAAATGTGTTTCACTTTGTTACCATACAATCCAAAAAAAAAAACTCCATCTGAGATAATAGATCTTCCTTTGTGTTCATATTCTCCCTTTCTGATATATCTTTCTTCTTTGTCTATCTCTCCATTATTTAGTTAAGTCTCCCTCTTTGGTAATTTTCTTCTGTTGTATATTCTTTTCAATATTTTATGTGAATCTCTTCATATTTTACTATCATACTCTCCCTCTTTGACAAAAATGCCAAAGATACTAAGCTTCTTTGCTTCAATCACTTCATACATCTAAATTAGGTAGATTTTGCATGTCTAACTTATGTCATTTGTGTATGACTGATCTATTATGTTGTACTAGATTGTCTACCTTAGAAATTTCCCAAAGTAGATTTTTGTTGCACCAATGTGTAAGATATTCTTATTAGCACATTTGATACAATGCACCTTGCCTCCTTAAGTATCTTTGTTTAGTGGAATCACCCCTAATTTACCTCTAAGATATTCATGAGAATCTTTTGGTAAGGTTTTCATGAATATGTTGGCAATTTTTTCTTTGGTGTGCACATATTGTAGCATCACTTCTTTGTCTTGTACCAGTTCCCTCAAGTAGTGTTATTCAATAGCAATGTGTTTTATCTTAGTATGCATCATTGGATTCTTTGAAATGTTAATGTCACTTGTGTTATCACAATAGATAACTATTGTATTTGTAATTTACTCTTTCATACCTTCCAATATATGCTTTATCCATATAATGTTTGAATAATTCACTATAGCTTCCACATACTCGCTTCAGTTGTTGTTTGGGAAATACAATTATTTTTCTTTCTTGTCCATGACACCAATCTCTTTCCTAGAAAGAATGCAAAGCCACTAGTTTTTTTTCTTTGATCAACATTTCATGTGCAATCTGAGTTAGTGAATACCTTTAGTTTTAATCTATCACTTCTTTTACAATATAATCCATAGTCTTCTATACCTTTCAAAGATATCATTATCCTTTTCACTGCCATCATGTGAATTTCCGTAGGATTTGCTAAAAATCTAGCAACTATCCCAAATGTTAATGCAATATCAAGTCTACTATGAACAACATATTGCAATTTTGCAATCATGGATCTATATAAGGTCTAGTTCACATCAATAGATTCATCATTCTTAGATTTTTTTGTCATGTTGACATAGGTGTGCTCACTTGTCTTGAATCTTCCATTCCAAAAAAATTAATATCTTCTTGATGTATTTGGATTGTATAATGAAAATATCAAACCTCATTTGACATACTTGTAATCCAACAAAGAATTAGATTTCACGAAACATAGACATTTCAAATTCCTTCTTCATTTCATCATAAAATGATTTGTTTAATGCTTATCTTCTTTCAAATATAGTGTAATTAACAAATATTTTAGACATCAGTACTTCATTGTTCTTACCATTCTTCAAATATAGATTATTTTTATCATTTGTCCTTTCAAAACCAACCTTCACCAAATAATTATGCAATCCTTCATACCATGCTCTTGGGGCTTGTTTCAATCCAAAAAGAGCTTTTTTTAGTTTACATATTATATTCTTATTATATGGATCTAGATAAATCCTTAAGGTTGATCAATGTACACTTCTTACTCAAATATACCATTCAAAAATGTAGATTTGGCATCCATTTGATAAACCTTGAAATTTTTGTAGGTTGCATATGCAAGCAAAGTTCTAACTCATTCAAGTCTTTCCATAAGAGAAAAAGTTTCTCTATAATCAAATCCTTCTTGAGCATATGATGCAGGAGCATCCTTGGTTTCCTTGCAATCCTACACTTTTGCTCTTTCTGCCAATGACTAATGAGTTCTTAGTTTCTGCCAAGTTCTCTTGGTTGTCAAATGAACTCTTTGGATACTAAGTCATTCTTAGTTACTATCGAGTTCCTTTGGTTGCTAAGTGAATTCTTTGGATGTCGAGTGAATCCTTTGGTTCCCAAGAGCCTTTGGTTGCTAAGCATTAAAGGATGTCAAGTTCATATTTGATGTCAAGTGATTCCTTTGGATGTCAAGCTCATGTGGATGTTGAGTGCCAATTTTCATTTTCCAAGTTGTTTGTGTTTGGTTCTAGTTTGGGTCGACTCTACTTGTATTTAATTTCTATTAGGTAGCTAATATTTGCAGAGAGCCAACTTGTGGCCTTTCTATTTTTTAGAATCTTTTGTAAGCCATTTTGGCAAGTATTTAGGGAATTATAAGGTTAGTTTTTAGGTAGTGAAGGAGAGGGGGATAGGTAGACAGAAGCTAGAGGTGAGATTGTGAACAGAAGATATGCACTTGTAAGTGAGAATTTGAAGATTGTAATTATTTTGGCTATAACCCAAAAGACCTTACAGCTGGGCATGTATGTTGAAGATATTTTGATGAATCCATATAATTATTTCACTCTTCTTCCTCCTTTGGTTGTTGTTCCTTATGTTTTCTTCTGTTGTGTTAACTCTTGCAGGGTGGATTGGATAATTGGGTGAGCCTTTGGCCCTAATTATTCAACCTTTGCCTATGTTAGGTGGTATCAGAGCTTGAGGTTTGTCCTTGTGGAGATTGGATTGTGTAGAACCCTAATTTAGATTTTGTTGTATAGTGGCAGATCTACGGATTTGACCTATAACTTATAGAGGGTTATGATCTTGCAAGAACATGATTTGTAAATATGGTTTGTGGTAAAGGAAATAATGTTGATAATGCTATATTAGATCAGTTGAGACAAATTGTGGCTAGATTAGATGCTATGGAGATAGCCCAAAGGAGAGGAGCACATCTTGATGATGTAAGTGATGATGAAGCAGTAGCACCAAACCATAATCCAGAACTTGAAGAAGATCAAGATGAGGAAAGATTGTTACGAGTGTTGTCTAGGGAAAATTTAAAGCTTGCTATAGAAATTGTTCCTTATGATGCAAAATTGGATACCAATGTTTTGTTGGATTGGATATTTGATATGGAGAAGTTTTTTGAGTATGAAAACACTCCTGATAACAGAAAGGTGAAGATTGCAGTCACTAGGTTGAAAGGTCATGCATCATTATGGTGGGAGCACTTGCAAACTGATAGAAAAAGGAGAGGAAAGGAGAAGATTAGAACTTGACCAAAGATGGTGAACAAGGTAAAGAAGAAATTCCTTCCTACTGATTACCAAGTTAGCTTGTTGAGAAAGATGCAAAATTTGAAACAAAAGGACATGACTATGAAAGAATATATTAAGGAATTCTATAGATTGGACATTAGATCTAGACATGTGGATGATGATGTTGAGAAAATTGTAAGGTACATTAATGGATTGAGATCTAGAATATAGGATGAAATAAGTTTTGTGAAGTTGGAAAGTGTTGAAGAAGCATATCAATATGCCTTGAAAGCTGAGGAGATCTTGAAAAAGAAGCATGAGAAAAGAAAAAGAGGTAGATGTGGTAGATTCTAGAGAGGCAGAGGTAGATCTTATGGTGAAGGTGGCAGATCTAACAATTTTGTGTATGGTAAAGGAAAATCTAAATGGAAGAATGGTGACAAAGGTAAGACCGAATGGAAAAGTGGTAATTCTTACTAAGGAGGCACTAATTCTTATTGAGAAAGAGGTAATTCTTATTCTAGAGGTGGATTTCATGGTAATTTTTTCAGATGTGGTAAAGAGGGACATAGATCTTTTGAATGTAGATCCTTTGAAAGTGGGCAAGGCAATATAAATGTTGTGATTCAAGGAGATGATGAGGGTTCACCAAGTGGACTTGAGGCTGGAGAAAATCTGATGGTGAGAAGAACCTTATGTAATAAGGGAAGTGATGAGGAACCTATTTTAAGGAGAAGTCTTTTCAAGACAAGATGTAAGATGGTTGGAAAATGCTGCAAAGCGATCATTAACAATGGAAGTTCTAAAAATCGAGCATTAGAAGAGTTGGTTACCAAGTTATAGTTGTAGAGGCTAAAGCATTCTAAACCCTACCATGTTTCATGGATCAAAGATGAGCATAATACATTGGTAAGTGAGCAATGCCTTCTGAAGTTCAAGATTGGACATTACTTTGATGAAGTTTTGTGTGATATTATGCCCATGGATTGTTGTCATATTTTATTGGGTAGACCTTAGCAATATGATAGATTGTTGTACATTATGGGAGATTGAATCAATATACTCTTTGGGTAAATGGGAAGAAACAAACATTGCCACCTTATATTGAAAGTCAAGATGAGGTTAGTTGCACTACAATAAAAGTTTGCATGGTTAATGGGAAACAATTTGAAAAGGAAGTGAAGAAGAATCAAGTCTATTTTTCTATAGTTCCTAGAGGACCAAGTGTTGGTAGTAATGACCGAGCAACAAAAGCTAGTAATGATCGAGTGGTAGCAGATAGTGATAGCCGAGTACCAGTAGAAATTATAGAATTTCTAAATGAGTATAAAGACATTATTGTTGATGATATTCTTGATGGTTTACCTCTAGTAAGAAGTAGAAGTCATTGTATGGATTTGATTCTTGGAGCTAGTTTTCCAAACAAAGCACCATATAGATTGATAGCTATAGAGAATGAAGAACTTAATAGACAAGTGCATGAGTTGTTGTAGAAAGGTTTGATCAGAGAAATCTTGAGTCCATCTATTTTACCTATTGTATTAGCACTTAAAAAGAATGGAGAATGGAGAATGTGTACTAATTTTAGAGCCATTAATAAGATAAAAATGAAATATAAGTTTCCTATGCCGAGGATGGATGAAATAATGGATTGTTTGAGTGGAGCAAAGTATTTTACCAAGATTGATTTGAAGAGTGGCTATCATCAAATTAGAATCAAAGAAGGTGATGAATGGAAGACTACTTTCAAGACAAAAGATGGTTTATATGAATAGTTGGTTATGCCATTTGGTTTGACTAACACACCTAAATTTTTTTTTGGTAAGTTTGTGATTGTTTATTTGGATGATATTTTGATATTCAGTAAGACTAAAGAAGAATATCTTGAGCATATTAGACAAGTATTGCAGAGGTTGAAAGAGGAAAAGTTGTTGATTAATCTGAAAAAGTGTTCTTTTATGCAAGAGGAGATTGTGTATTTGAGATTTTTGATTTCAGCTGATGGTTTGAAGATGGATCTTGAGAAGGTTAAAGAAATTTTGGAATGGCCTACACCTGAGAATGTAGGTGAGGTAAGATCATTTCATGGTTTGGGTAGTTTTTACAGAAAGTTTATAAGGAATTTCAGTTCTATTTGTAATGTTATGATTGAGACAATGAGGGGAGATAAAAAGGACTTCAAGTGGACACATGGAGCTGATAAGAGTTTTGAGACTTTGAAATAAAAGGTTGTTGAATTACTTGTATTGGCTTTACCTGATTTCAACAAAGTATTTCAAGTTGAATGTGATGCAAGTGGTAATGTAATAGGAGTTGTATTAAGTCAAGAGGGTAAACCTGTTGCTTTCTTTAGAGAAAAGTTGAATGATGCTAAAAGGAAGTATTATGTGTATGATCAATAGTTTTATGCTATTGTTCAAGAATTGAAGAAGTGGAGACATTATTTGATTCCTAAGGAGTTTGTGTTGTATACTGATCATAAAGCTTTACAATACTTGGGAAGTCAACATAAATTAAATTAGAGACATATGAAGTGGGTTGAGTACTTGTAGAGTTTCACATTTTTTACTAAGCATAAGAGTGGAGTTACTAACAAAGTTGCTAATGCATTGAGTAGAAGATGTTCTTTGTTGACTAAAATGAAGGTTGAAGTTCTTGGTTTTGATGAAATGAAAGAGTTGTACGATGTTGATCCTAATTTTTTTGACGCGTGGAGAGAGTGTAAAGAACCAAGTTTGATAGATCACATAAGTATGATGAGTATTTAATTCAAGAAGGTATGTTGTTCAAAAGTACTCAGTTGTGTATTCCTAGAAGTTATGAGGTTGAATCTTATTAAGGAAAAGCATAGTGGTGGATTAGCTAGACATTTTGGAATTTATAAGATATTGAGTTTGCTGAAAGAGAAGTATTATTGGCCACAAATATATAAGGATGTTTAGAAATTTGTAAAGAGTTGTGGAGTTTGTCAAGTTGCAAAAGGAATGAGTCAAAATACTAGTTTGTATACACCTATTATTGTTCCTGAGAAACCTTGGAGTGACATCAGTATGGATTTTGTTCTTGGATTACCTAAGATAGTGAAAGGTTATGATTCCATATTTGTTGTAGTGGATAAATTTTCTAAGATGTCTCATTTTATACCATGTAAGAAGACATCAGATGCTAAGCATATTGTTGAACTTTTCTTTAAGTAGATTGTGATATTGCATGGATTACCAAGAAGTATGATTCTAATAGAGAGAGTAAGTTTGTTGGATATTTTTAGAAGACTTTGTGGAAGAAGATGGGTACTGAGTTGAAGTTTAGTTCTACATTCCATCCAAAAATAGATGGATAGATAGAGGTTGTGAATTGAAGCTTGGGGAATTTGCTGAGATGTTTGGTTGGGAATAAGCCAAGTAATTGGGAGATGGTATTGGCACAAGCTGAATTTGCATTTAATAATTCTATGAATAGGAGTACAGGGAAGATACCTTTTGAGATTATTACTTGAATGCATCCTAGAGGTATATCAGATTTGAGAGATGTTACTAGTGAAGAAAAGAGAAGTGTTGTAGGAGAAGAATTTTTTAATTTTATGGAGTCTTTGCATAAGGAAGTGAAGTTGAGGTTGGAACAAAGCAATCAAAAGCATAAGGAGAATGCTGATAAGTCTAGAAGGAATCATGACTTTGAAGTTGGTAATGAGGTGATGGCTCATTTAAAGAAAGGAAGATTTCCTATTTTAACATATAGTAAGTTGAAGATGAAGAAATTTGGACCTTGTAAGATCTTATAGAAGTTTGATAGTGGTAATGCTTATGAAGTTGAGTTACCTGATGACATGGATATATCTCCTATATTCAATATTTTTGATTTGTATAAGTATCATTAGTCAAATGATGAAGTTTTTGTATCAAATGATTATCCTAAGAAGTAGATTGAAGAAGTTGTACAGATATTGGATCATAGATTTGGCAAGACCACAAGAGGAAATAATTGCTATGAATATTTGGTGAAGTGGAAGAACAAGCCTATTGAAGATGCCTCATGGATCTCTCAGTCTAAGTTGGATTCAACTCAAGTTGTGACATCTCAATGATTCAGGAGAATCATTTTCTCCAACCCTAGTTGTCTAATGCAAGAACATCCTGGGTTTCCTTGCAATATTGCACTTTTTCTCTTTCTACTAGTGACTAGCAAGTTCTAAGTTGCTACCAAATTCCTTTGGTTACTAAGTGAACTCTTTGGATGTCGAGTCATTCTTAGTTTTTGTTGAGTTTCTTTGGTTGTCAAGTGAATTCTTTGGATGCTGAGTGAATCCTTTGGTTGTTGAGTGCTGGAGGATGTCAAGTCCATAGTTGCTACCAATTGATTCCTTTGGAAGTCAAGCTCATGTGGATATTGAGTGCTAGTTTTCATTTGTCGAGTTGTCAATGTCTGGTTCTAGTTTGGGCCGACTTTGCTTGCATTTAATTTCTATTAGGTAGCTAATATTTATACAGAGCCAACTTGTAGCCTTTCTATGTTCTAAAATCTTCTCTAAGCCATTTTGGAAAGTATTTAGGGAATTCTAAGGTTAGGTAGACAGAAGCTAGAGGTGAGATTGTGAACAAAAGATATGGACTTGTAAGTGAGAATTTGAAGATTGTAATTATTTTGGCCGTAACCCATAAGGCCTTACATCTGGGCATGAATGTATAAGATATTTTGATGAATCCATAAAATTATTTCACTCTTCTTCCTCCTTTGGTTGTTTTTCCTTGTTTTTTCTTCTGTTGTGTTAACTCTTGCAGGGTGGATTGGATAGTTGGTTGAGCCTTTGGCCCTAGTTATTCAACATTTGCCTATGTTAGCATATCCTTTGCATACATGACTTCCTTTATTTCTTGTTATTTCACCATTCTCACTAAGTTTCTTTCTAAAAACCCAATTTTTCCCAATGACATTTTTGTCTTTAGGTCTTGGCACTAAAATCTAAGTATTTTTCTTCTCAATATGTTCAATTTCATCGTTCATTGCCTAAAGCCAACCTTCATTGTCTAGAGCATCTTTCACTATTTTGAGGTCAAATTCACAAAGTAAGAATGTGTCATCTTTGAGTATCTTTCTTGTCATAACACTTGATTCAACATCACCAATGATTTTTTCAGGTTTGTGATGTCTTCTCACATACTTTGCTAGCACAAGTAGTTTCCTTCTCTATTCTTCACATGTTAATCTTGGAAAATAATCTTAGGGACATTTGCTCTTCCTTGTTCAGGTTCTGGTTCATGTTTGGCATGCTTAAAATTTGATGTCTAATGATCAAAATTTCATGTCAATGATCAGTATCTTCAGTCTATCACTTAGCACCCACTATATGTTGCTCAACAATTTGTTGCACTACAACATTTCCTATTTGTTGAGAAACTGCAACTTGATTTTCTTTTTCATTGGGAGTTCTTGAAGCATCATCATCCATGTAGATGAATTTATTATAGTCTTTAGGTTCTTCTTTGTATGCAGTGTCACTTCTTTCTACAAACTTGCCAATTTTCACATTTACACTTTCCATAACTTTGCTAGAGTTAGAGTTCAAACACTTGTAAGATTTACTCTTGGTATAATATCTTAGGAATATACCTTCTTCACTCTTTGCATCAAGTTTTGCATTCCTATTATCTTTAAGTATATAGAGTTTACTTCCAAAGATTTTGAAATATTTCACATTAGGAGCATATCCATACCATAGCTCAAAAGATGTAGTGTTTGTACCTTTCTTGACTTGTAATCTATTCAAGGTATAGAAAAAAATACTAATAACTTCTCTCCAATATTCATTTGATACACTATTATCCATCATTATGTTCTTGCATAGTCCATTATTGATATGTTTCTCCTTTCAGCTATCCCACTCTGAGGAGGGGTCCTTTGTATTGACATTTGTCTTTTAATTCCTTTGTCATTACATAATGTGTTGAACTCATTTGAAATGAATTCACCACCTCTGTTAGATCTCAAAAAATTTAAACTCTTCCCTATTTCTTTTTCAACTCTGGCTAAATACCACTTGAATAATTGGAAAGACATCAAATTTAGCTTTAAGAAACATCACAGTCATCATCCTAGAGTAATCATCAACAAATAGAATGAAATATCTTTGAACATCAATGGGTCCACATAGGTCAGTATGAACCAATCCCAAAATATCAATTAGAAGTGTATGTTTTTCTCTTAAAACTAGACTTGGCCATTTTTCCCAATTGATAATGTTTACACATAACATTGTTAGGCTTCTTTAGTTTAGAAAATCCTCTTACTTTCTTCATTTTACTAATATCCACCAAATTTTCAAATTTTACATGACGTAACCTCTTGTGCCATAACCAAACATCTTCTTGTTATGCAAACAAACATGTCTCATTAGATAAATCTAGATAGAATAAGTACCTCCTATTTGATCACCACTTTCAACTAGTTTACCTTTAGCATCATGTATCATGGCCTTCCTATTCTGAAATTCAACTCTGTAACCTAATTTGTTTAGCTGTGAAACACTCAAATTATAGTTAAGTCCTTCAACCCAGTAAACATCACTAGTAAATTTGGATCTATATTTCAATGCTTTGTGGTCGAACATTCAACACTTCCATGTTGAAAAATAACATCACTTTAATTTTGTTCAAATTTTGATACACTTCATGACTATCAATTTATCGATGAGATACTTTGTCAAAAATCATCCCCATCAATGTGATATGGCAGCATCAGACTACTAGTTTGAAATGTCAAAATATTAACAACATCCATAGATGATTCAACAAGTTTTTCATACTGTTGACAGTAGGCCAAGTCAAAATATTGACTCATGCTAGAGAATATTCAATGGGTTTGTCATACCTTCAACAACAGGTTGCATCAAAATATCAAAGACTCCCAAAGATGATTTAATGATCTTCTCAAACCCTCAACAATGGGTTGTGTTGAAATATTGATGACAGTCATAGATTTTTTTTTTTTAAACCTAATCTATCAGTTTCTACCTTTCAATCCAATGCTCCTTGCAAACCCCTTATCTTCCTTCCTTCATGACTCACCATTTCTTAGTGATCAACCTAGAGAATCATTTTAATTTTAGTGTATCAACTTTGGAAAGCCCAAAAACTAAACAAAAAAAAACTATGTACAAGCATACCTAGCATTCCAAGAAGGCATTTTAAGTTTTGACCATGGAATGCTTGGGAAAATGCTTTTTTTTTAGTATAAAACCCTAGGTTTTGAGGGTTTTAGACTTGTGTGGACTGAGAATTACGTGGCTCTCTTCACACATAGAACTTTAGAGCCTCAAACTATGTATAAAAGACAGCTAAAAAATAGGCTTTAAGATTCAAGCAATATCTTTTCTGAACCAATCAATGTTCTAGGAGTTGCAATATAGAAAAGTGTTGATAAACAGAAAAAAAAATAGAGTAAAATCTTGTACACAAATTGGTTTCTTTCCTTGATTGATGCAACTAACTCCAAAAACAATTTTAAGGCCTTTTATGTGCTATTGGATCACTTGTGCCCATTCCCAAGGGATTTTTGGGCTCAGAGTTACATTCTTGCAACATTTTACAAAAGTTGCAAAGTTGCAATTTACAAAAGTTACGAAGTTGCAATTTTGCACTTGTACTGCTCAAAATTTCCCCCAATGACCCAAATCACCTAGAAATAATTTAAAACAACTAATTAACCCTAGAATAACCTTCTAAAGAAAAATTTGCACCATGACCACCCTTGGTGGCTCAAGACTCCAAAAGTGACTAAGTCCATCAATCAGGGTTCACAAACAAAATGGGTCTAATGAGGCTCAATCTTACAAGATTTTTTTCCTTTAGACCTTACTACATCACTAATTATAATTTACAACAAAATGGCTAAGATGTTCCTTCCCTAGGAAACCCTCGAGGGTAAAAACTAGCTACACCAAGAAAAGTCACTTTATTGAATAATGGATGAATATGAATGCAAATCTCACAAATGTGAAGTCTACAAGCTTGAATATTGATTTTCTTTTATAGTAATGTAGAATCAATTTTCTTTACTCATAGACTAAGAAGTGCCTTGACTCTTTATACACTACTAATTATTGACATACTTCTATGAGTCATTATATCCAAGATTTCTCTAGAATGAGGTCTTGAATGGCGACTCATAGCTCTCTATTCGTGGACTGAAAGGGTTTGTAATGGAGGCCATCAGCTTGACCTAGTTTGTTCCCATGCAATTACACCATGAAATGACATATTCAAAGATCCAATATGCATGCAAATGGAGATGAAAACCAATCTATATGATAACAATGCAAAAAAATGCAAGATCTAATCTTCCAATGCAAGATCTGAGATAATATGAAATTTCAAGGATGGATCATGATGATGGAAGCCATGGATGCATGAGAGAAGAAGGCAAGAAGGTAGAAGTTTTGCATAAAAAGCTTTAGTATTCAAACTCCTTCAAACATCACTCTCCAAACTTGTAGCATAACAATAGCATAGAGTGTGTGTATGTAAAATGAGGAGAGGGCTCTCCCTTATAAAGGAAAATGTGAAGGTGGGAGGCTTCTCACAACCAATATGAGATAATAGAGTTTGATATATGTGAGACAAAATTCCACCAATGAGAAAAGAGGAGGAAAATTAAATGAGGGAAGGGAAAAGAATTTATTTAATTTTCATTCGTTTCATTTCCTTTTTGACATGAGATTTTATTTAATTAAAAGGGAACAAGTTATTTTAATTAAATAAGAAATATTAATTAAATTAAAAGAGGGGTTTCTCTCTTAATTAATTAAATGTGGATGAATTATTTAATTAAAAGAGAGGTTTTCTTTTAATTAAGTGGGGATTTATTTTATTTAATTAAAAGGGAGATTTTATTTTAATTAAATAAGACTTGGGATAAATGAGCAACCATAGATATGAAATAATTGAATATGATCAAGGAAATTGATTTAAATTGATTTAATAAAATATTGCAAACCATTTGATTCAGAAAATTGATAAATTGAATAATGGGGACCCATAGTCTAGGTGACCCATTTAGGGTGCATACATTTGTCCCTCTTTGACTAATGTGTGATCAATTTGGAAACACATGTAGTCAAAGAAAGAAATTGAAGTGTGAGATCAATTTGGGATCACAAAACAACCCAGATGTGTGGTTGATTTGGGAACACATCAGGACAAATAATACAAATAAATTTTGATTTGAAAAAAAGTCGAGGATAAAATTGATAAAATTGAATCAAGAAAGTTTGATAAGTATTGTCCCCTTGTGATCAAAATTGAAATGAGATAGAGAAGAAACAACAAATTGATAAAATTAATCATATCAAACAAAAGATAAAGTTCTTGATGTAAAATAAGAGATATAAGAATCACAAAACCAAGGTAGATCATCAAGCATGAAATATTATATCCCAAAGGTGAATTAGAAGAAAAGAAGTGGGGTGAAAGCAAATGGAAGGTAGAAATTTGGAAGATATGGAAAGAAACTGAAAGAATAAAATTCAATGTCACAAAATCAATCAACTATTTAAGATAGAAATTTTGATTGAGATCATGAAAGAAGATAAGGAAATGAAGGTCAAAACATGAACACAATTGATTAATAGTCCACAAGAAAGATGAAGGGAAAACCCTCTCAAACTCATAATGTAGCCTAAAAATGCAAACTAACATGAAGTCTAATAATGCAAGCTACACGAAAATGCAATGGTGTACTTGCAATAGAGCAACTATAACATAGGATTTTCTATTCATCATTCATTAGAGAATGTAAAAGAACTTATTTTCATCATTGGGCCATTATTAACGGACATTGGAAAATCACACAATCATCACTAGTCACAAGTGCAACTATGAAGATATGAATGTGATTTATATTGGATTGGAATGTGAAAAGATTCTAACATAAGCATCAAAGGCATAAAGGTCAAGATGACTTTGATGTTAGCTTACCTAATTTAATGTAGCAAATAAAACATATGCCTCATGCCCCAAGTCGTCCAGCTATGCATCCTAGAGAGACTTAGCAACAATGAAACTCGATAGAAATCAATAATAGTTAGCACACAAAGAAAATATCATGACATAAGTCAAGCATTAAGTGTTAGTATTTAAAAATGTAAGTGTGTTAACTGATATCAAGTTCTAAGGATAAGGATTGAATGCTTGCAAATAGGTAAGATCACATGACAAAACTGAGTAAGACCAAACTAATAAGTGTTGAAAAACATTCGATGTCAAGGGTTGTATTGAAAAATACAATTGGGGTGGTGTTGAAAAATACCATTTGCAAGGTGTCCTAAAGACTAACGCATCCAAGAGACCAAAGCTAACACAATTATGCCCCCTAAACAAAGACCAATTCCAAACCAAGGCAACAAGGACAAGGCATGATGGAGAAAGGCTAAGTGTTGAGGATATGCACTAAGAAATAGGGGTGCAAAGACCTCAAGTAGCACCCATTTCTAGGTTTTCCTCACTTGGATTTTTTTTAATTTATTTTTAATATATATTTTTTTTGGAGATACATCAAAGCACTTATTACTAAGATGATCATTTTTTTATAGGAAATTTTCCAATTTTTAGAATTTTTACAGTATTTCATTTTTTTTGGATTTTTGAAATATATAATTTTTTTTGTATTTTTTCATGATCAATAAATATGTACAAAGGGTGCCCCTAGAAAGAATGAGCATCACAGTCTCAAGCAAGATAACATTGTTTAGTCCTAATGTTTAACCAGGTAGAGGACATGATGGAGCAACAAGCCAGTGGATATGATGGCTAAGAAAGGTGTGTAGGAAGCAAGTGAGAGTGATCTTCAAGGACTGACTCCTCAAGAGTACCCACGCTAGGGAAAATTGTCATGTAAAGCACATTTGAACAATAAATGAAAGACCAACATAAGATAATTCACGAAAGCATAATGTAAAAGTGGGAAAGATGCAATCCAAAAGAGTAGACATGTCAAGAGGCTTTATAGCATCATATTTTACACTTTTTTATTAGATCAAAACCAAAGGGGTAAATGGAAAAAGGATAGAAAAAGACTAGAATGAATGGAGGTAAATAGATATGAAGGCTAAACATGAAAGGAATGAAAACAAGATCATCATAAGATAGCTCACAAGATAGCCAAATGTTTGTGTATAGGTCAACATCGTCAAGAAAGAGAGAAGACAGAATGGATGAATGATGTAGAAGAACTACGCATGATACCTAATTGTCAGGTTTTTATCATGGTACTTATCCAAGGCACCATAAAGGAGTGGTTTTCACTATAGGATGAATTTATTTCCCTTTACTTTTGCTACCAATGTAACTGATTACCAAGTTTTCACCAAGGCACATTTTTATTCTTTTTTCTTTCAGTTTTTTTCTTTTTTGAATTTTTAGAAAGAGCTCAAGTTATTTAAATTTAAAGAGTGCTCCTATAGGAAAGATGGGTCATGATAAGCTAAAACCATAGAAAGGTATGCTCAAAGATGTTAATAGGGTGATGCAAAGGAGATGGTAGATAATGTATATGGAGGAAAAAAATTTATGCTTTGGAAAGATAGAAGGAATATGGATAGTAGGTATGTGTACGCTTGAAAATATTGCATAAGGGTAGGTGAGAAAGTAGGCAAGATCAACATCGACACAACTTGAAGGGTTGCAAAATGATGGAGTAATTATGGAGGAAATAGTTTGAGGTTTAGATGTATGAGGAAGTAAGAGAATTTTGGAAGGGGATGGAGTGGAATTCTTTGGGAGCTTCTTAGGAATATTTTTGGAAGAAGATGGAGTAGAAGCCTTTGGAAGCTTGAATGCCAACTTTGAAGTATTTTCAATATTCAAGTCTTTCAAAAGAGACTTGGGAATCCATATAGCTTTAGATTTTTCTTTTCCCTTGGATGCTTTAGAACACATTTCTTCAATGATGGATTTTGGAACCCATATTTGCTTTGATTTAGCTCTTTGGGTAGTAGACCTTTGTGGTCTCTTAAATAATTTTTCTTTCTTTTCATTCACATGTCGATTAGATGGGACATAGTGATATTCATTTTTAAATGGATTCTTGTGTTTTTTCTTAAATTGATCATCCAAATTGCTTCCAAAAGACTTGGGATTTGTGGATAAATAAGGATTATATGACTGGTTCATATGGATAGATGAATGAGAATTCATCAAGGATGAGTGTCTTTGTTGCTCTTGAGGTATGATAAGAGAGCTAGGAGATGAGATAGGAGTGAAAGTAGGATATGGAAGAACATAAGGTCCCAATATAGATGGAAGGTTTGAAGGCTTTATCTTTGATGGATAAGGACCAAGGATAGATTTAGGTGATGTGAAGGTATAGTGAATAGGGATATTAGCATCTTTAGAGTGAGCAATGTGACCAAGGCCATCAATAGACTCATGAGTATCTTTAATAGGAGAAACACATTTAATAGGAGTATTTGAAGCTTGAGCATAGTTTTGAAGTGAATACAGAGAAGTAGAACGAGAAGGGATTCTTTGATCTTGATAATTTTCTTTGGATAAAATAGTCATATAACTTTGTTCACAATTTTTAGTAAGCTCAAGGGAAATAGTGGAAGTAGTGTCTTCCTCGTGCTTAGGAGGTGGATAAGACATAAGATATGGAGGGGTGACATCTTGATCTTTCTTGACATTTTTATTTTTATCTTTTTGAGAGTCCTCTTGACATGGATCCACTTCTAAGGACAAGGGATTATATGAGGTTTGCATGATATGATTTTGAAGGGGTAATGAAGGACTAGCTGAAGTGGGCATAGTAGACATAGAGTCACATGAAGGTTGAGGATATTTAGTCTTAGAAGCATGAAAAGGGTTTCTAGCCAAGTGTAGATTAGCTTGGGTTTCTTTAAGAGGTTTCCCTTGAGGATAACTATAGGGAACTACATTAAAAGCATTAGGACCTTTGTTTGATGGAAGAACGTTGGATAGCTTTAAAGTTTTGGGAGATGAATAAGTATTGGAAGAAATGCAGGTATCAAGGAAATCATCACTAGACATAGGTTCATCAATATGATCTTTCTCAAGAGAAGCATCTTCATTACATAGGTCATTAGGAATTTCAACATTAATGATTTTGTCATCAATGAGATCTTGAATTATATGTTTAAATGTAGTACAATCTTCAGTTTGATGACCTTTGCATGTATGGTAACCACAATAATGATCATCTCTCCACCAATAAGGTTTTACCTCAGGTTCATAAGGTGTAGAAAATTTGTATTAAGGTCTCAAGCACCATGTCATATGAAAATCCCAAAGGAGTAAAAGTTCTCTCAAAAGTATGTCTAGGACTATTTTTGTCAAAATCCCAAAGGAGTAAAAGTTCTCTCAAAAGTATGTCTAGGACTATTTTTGTCATTCTCATCTCAGTCAAAGATAGGCCCATCATGAAATATTGGCATATTCTCAAAAGAGTTATTACTCACTTTCTCTCTCAAGAGCTCTTTGGATCTATAAGATGAAGGCAATTGATGTCTTGGAGTAGAAGATGTAGACCTTGAAAAATAGATACTAGCAGGTAAGTCTAGATACTTTTTAATGGTAGAGGAGAACTCATAATCATCTAGACTTGATTGAGGTTTGGTAGGTAAGTCTAGATACTTTTGCATTACACAGGAGAACTCATAATCATCTAGACTTGACTAAGGTTTGGTAGCACAAGGTTTGAAGTCCATAGTGGTTTTGAAAGCATATAAAAGGAAAGAATCCTTAAGGCTCAATCTGATGGATGTGTCCCCTTCTATTCAAAGTGGGGAAGGTTCTAACAATTCAAGCACATCAAACACACCAACAACCCATTCAAGTTTCTATAAGGATGCACAAGCTCAACTAGGGGATGTCCTTGATTTACGCAAGGTACTTGAGGCCCAAATCCATAAATGAAAGAGAATACTACCAAATAGCCAGGGGGAAATGGTAACCCAATCTCCACCTTCACTTCCCAAAGGTATAAAGCTCTTTGAGGCTTAGACAAGATTGACAATATTGCTACTTTCAAGAGACCTATCTTTAGATTCAAATCATGCTATTTATACTCCGCTAGAACACAGGAGTTGAGGTCATCCCCTAGAGTGATCACTTCTCTATGTAGGCCTCCTTAAAAAATTAAAATCAAGATCCCTTATTTAGGTTCCCCTCAAACTCCTTAACAAGGATGCAAGAAGAAAACATCAATAAGAAAATCTTGGGGATTAAAAGAAAAAAGGGGTTTCTTATTTTAAGCTCAAATCCAAATATGAATGATTCATTTTAAGCCCTTTTTTTCAATGTTGGGAAGACACATAAAACAATTTGATAAAAGAAAGAAAATTATTTTACAATGAAAAATAACAAAATGATCACTTTTTATAATTCAAATGAGAAGGTTTGGAATGTGTGCACCTTGATTTCACGCTTTCCAATTTTTCCATTTTTTGCTCTTTAGACCTCCAAATTACCTTCGAAAACTTCAACCAATTGCATGAAATCATGAAGAAATAGGAAAATTCATATGAAAATATATTGAACTATTTGATTCCATGAAAAATGACAACTCATATCATGCATTGGAATTTGTACAAACAAAGTGTAATTTAATCATGATTTTTAACCTAGTCAACAAGATTGGACCTATATACTATGAATTATGATCCAAAACCCTAAATTCAGAAAAGAGAACCCTATCAAAAATCAGATATATTTCCAAAAATTTCAGAATTTTAAAAATATATTTTCATTTGTACCCTAGAGAGCCATTTTGTCAAAACAGACCAATTTTTGAAAATTCAATTACTGAGCCCTAATATGATCTCTAAAATCAAAACACAAAGAACCAACCCTATTTAGAATTTAGAGACCCTTCCAAAAATGAAAATTTTCCAAAAAAATGTGCTAATTTGTGCTCTAAAATGATTTTTCATGAAAAAAACAAGAAAAAATTATAAAAAATTGAAATTATCTTAGAAAAATCTAAAAAGTGGACTGAAGATTTTTTGATGTGTCATGAACTTTTAAAAAAACTTTCATACCAAAACACCAAGCCGTTTGGGAGATATGATCAAATATTTAATATCTATGATTTTTCATCTCCAAATAAATCTACACAAGGGGGTTAAATCTAAAAATGTCCAAAACCAGAAATTAAAGGTGGGTTGCCCCATGGTGGGTGCCCAAAATGTATGCCTAAAATGTTGAAACACTTCTATGAGTCATTATATCCAAGATTTCTCAAGAATGAGGTCTCAAATGGTGACTCATAACTCTCTATTCATGGAGTGTAAGGGTTTGTAATGGAGGCCCTCAGCTTGACCTAGTTTTTGCCCATGCAAGTACACCATGAAATGAGAGATTTAAAGATCCAATATGCATGCAACAGAGATGAAAACTAATCTATATGATAAAAATTCAAAACAATGCAAGATCTAATCTACCAATGCAAGATCTAAACTAATATGAAAATGCAAGGATGGATCATGATGATGGAAGCCATGGATGCATGAGAGAAGAAGACAAGAAGATAGAAGTTGTGCACAAAAAGATTTAGTATTCAAACTCCTTCTTCAAAAATCTCTCTCCAAACCTATAGCATAACAATAGCATATAGTGTGCATATGTAAAATGAGGAGAGGTCTCTCCCTTATAAAGGAAAATGTGGAGGTGGGAGTGGTGCAGGAGCCCCCACATAAAGTATTTAGGTCAAGTTTTATGCACATGCCGACTCGAGAAATTTATTCCAATTTTTTCATTAGGATAAGATCTTTTCTTGGAATTTTTTTAGATCACTGTGGGGTCATTCTTCCCAATTCTATATCAATCTAGAGTATTCTATAGACTATTTTTCCTATTTTGTAATAATCTAGAATTTTTTGTAGACTGTCTTAGCAAGTATAAATAGAGTTTTAGGTTTATGTTTAGGTTTAGGACAAGTCTTTGAAATATAAAATTATAGGAGAAGAAATCTGTAGGAGAGCAAATTTATTTACTATTCATTTGAAGAATTAATTAAGATGAAATTTCAATACATATTTCTTGTTGGTGCTAGTTCATTTTTGATATTGCTTTCATTGAATTTATCTCTACATAATTTTTGTTATCAAAGCTTGGGGAAAGCTCCTAAGGAAATTAGACTTTATGTCTGGATTGGAGTCAGGAGCTGAAAAATCAAACATGGTCACCAATTCTGAACTGGAAAAGAAGATGCAAGAACAGGAGAAAATCAATAAGTGGTTATTAGATGAATTTGAGAAGATGAAGGTCTAGATGGAAAAGAAAGCAAAGGTTTCCTTAGAGCAAGAGGAAGAAGGGGAAGAAGAGGATACCCCTAAGTAGGGGGTGCTTAACTTACCTGTGGACCAGAGATACTTTATAGAAGCCCTTGAAAGAGTTGGTAAGAAGGATGCCAAAGGTGACCTACCCATCTTGTCAAGAAAGATGGATTCTGATGTTGTCATGGATTGCATAGAAGCCTTGAACAACCATTTTGAATGTGAAAATATAGTAGAGAAGGATAAGGTAAAAATTGCCAAGTCAAAGTTGAAGGAAACAACCCTCACTTGGTGGAATTTCATTCAAGGAGAAAGGGTCAAAGAAGGTAAGAACATGATAACTTCATGGGAAAGGATGTGTGTCAAGGTGAGAGAAGCATACTTATCTAAGGATTATGAAATCCAACTTCATCGAAGGAGACAAATTTTAAGACAAAAGGAGCTAGATGTCACTGCCTATACTGAAGAATTCCAAAAACTAAGCCTGAGGGCAAAGCAAAGTGAATGTGAAAGTGTAAAAGTTGCTAGATATCTCAATGGATTGAGGTTGAACATTCAAGAAGAACTTAATTTATTATGTCCAAATATAGTATAGAAATGTTGTCAACTAGAATTGAAGGTGGAAGCCAAATTGAAAGGAAGGCAAGAACAAAATAGCAGAGGAAGAGTAAGAAATCAAAGGGGAAGAGGAAATTTCCAAGGAAGAGGACAAAACCAGGAAGATCATAAGGAGATAAAGTAAGAAACTGGTCAAAGCAAAGGAAATTTTAGAGGTAACTTCAGAGGTAGAAGAGGAAATTGAAGAGGTGGGTTTGGTGGTAGAAGGGCAATTCCAATTGTTTGTTTCAATTGCAATAAAGAGGGACATTATGCATCTAGGTGTCTAGATAGAGCTAGTTCAAGTTCACAAGGTGAAAGAAGAACACATTTGGTATAAGAAGATGAATACCAAGAGAAGGAGATGGCTGACTCAAATAGTGTACCTAAAAGAGGAGAAAGTTAAATGATGAGAAGAACACTTTTGAAAGTGCCTACTACCATGGAACCACCACAAAGGAAAACTATCTTTAGGATTGCTTGCAAATCTAGAGGTAAGGTATGTAAAGTCATTATTGATTCAAGATCTACTAAGAATTTAGTTTCTCTTGAGATGGTTGAGAAGTCAAAACTTAGGAGAATACCTCATCCTTTTCCTTATAAGGTTTCATGGCTAACAAAGGGTCAACAAACTCTTGTAAATGAGCAAGCATGGGTTGATTTTCAGATTGGAAAGTATAAGGATAGAATTTTGTGTGATATAGTTGACATGGATGCATGCCACCTATTATTTGGTAGGCCCTGGCAATATGATTTGAAGGCACAACATGATGGAAAACTCAATATATACACCATCAAGAAGGATGGAAAGGTGATTAGATTGATTCCATTTGCTGATCATGAGGAAGTTGAAGAAAATAAAGAGAGGGAGGCCAAAATTATGATGGTTGATAAAAATGAATTCTTATACAACATGAAGGATGAACCTAAGCCTTGTTTTCTTTTGATTCCTAACCCACAATCACAAGAACTCATTGGAAATGATTGAAAGGAGGTTGAAACAAAGAAGGCAATTCCTAATGAAGTGAAAGAACTTTTGGATAAATATGAAGGTTTGATTTTGGAAAGTATGCCAAAATCTTTACCACCTATAGGAGACATTAGTCATTGTATTGATTTCATTCCTGAAGGTACTTTACCCAATAAGGCTACACACAAGATGACACCACAACAAAATGAAGAGATTGCTAGACAAGTAAAGGAGTTATGCAATTCTGGCTTGATTACAAAAAGCTTAAGCCCATGTCTTGTACCTGCTATTTTGACACCCAAGAAGGAAGTAACCTAGAGGTTGTGCATTGATTCTAGAGCCATTAATAAGATTACAATCATATCTAGGTTTCCAATGCTAAGAATTGAAGATTTGCTTGATTGTTTGGGAGGTGCAAAGTATTTCTCCAAGATTGACTTAAAAAGTGGGTACCATGAAATAAGGATAAAGCTAGAGATGAGTGGAAGATAGCATTCAAAACCAATGATGGATTATATGAATGGAAGGTAATGTCATTTGGACTCTCTAATGCTCCTAGTACCTTCATGAGACTTATGAATGAAATACTCAAAGACTTCAATGGCAAGTTCATCATAGTATATTTAGATGACATATTAATTTTTAGCAAGACAAAGGAAGAACACTTAGAGCACATTGACATGGTTTTGAGAAGACTTCATGAGGAGAAATTAGTAATAAATTTGGAAAAGTGTTTTTTAATGCAAGAGGAGCTAACATATCTAGGTTTTGTGATCTCCCAAGGTAGCTTGAAGATGGATAAAGAAAAGGTAAGTGCTATACTATCCTGGCCACCCTAGAGAACAATTGGAGATGTTAGAAGCTTACATGGTCTTGGTACATTTTATAGGAAATTCATAAGAAATTCCAATCATATATGTGCTTCTATGTTAGAAACTATTATAGGAGGAAGGAAGTGTAAGTTTGCATGGAGTCAATCAGAAAATGAAGCTTTTGAATTACTTAAGAAAAAGGTTAGTGAGCAGCCAATTCTTTCTTTACCTGATTTTAACAAAGTTTTCCAAGTAGAATGTGATGCTAGCTAGGTTGCTATAGGAGTAGTTCTTATTCAAGAAGAAAAACCAATGTCTTTCTCAAGTGAAAAACTCAATGAAGCCAAGCAGAAATATTCTTCCTATGACCCAGAAATGTATGCATTGGTTCAAGCTCTCAAAAGGTGGAGACACTACTTGTTGCCAAAGGAGTTTTTTGTGTATACTAATAATCAAGCACTTAGTTTTTTGAATAGCTAAGAAAAATTAAGTCATAGCCACATCAAATGGATGGAGTATTTATAGGCATATACCTTTGCCATCAAGCATAAGAAGGGCATATCAAACAAGGTTGTTGATGCTCTTAGTAGAAGGAATCTAATTGTCTCCCAGATACAGATAGAAAGTGTGGGAATTGAAGCACTCGAGGACATGTATGTAGCAAATCCAGATTTTGGCAACATCTACAAGGTATGTATGGAGTTTGGTGAAAGGTAACATGCTAATTTTCTTGATTTTTTGATACAAGACAGACTTCTTTTCAAAGGAGGATAACTATGTGTACCTAGGTGCTATATGAGAACAAACATTATCAAAGAGAAGCATAGTGGAACATTAGGTGGACATTTTGGTTTGGATAAAACCTTAGAATTGGTTAGAAGGTACTACTATTGGCCTAAATTTTAGACTAATGTTAGAAACTTTGTGGAAACATGTATGATTTGTCAAAGGGCCAAAGGAAGGACTACAAATTCAGGGCTTATCAACCTTTGCCAATACCATCTAGACCCTAGGAAAGCATAACAATGGATTTTGTAATGGGGCTGCCACGAACACAAAAGGGGCATGATAGTGTATTTTTTGTAGTAGATAGGTTCAAAAAAATGGCTTAATTCTTGCCATGTAAGTCAACCAATGATGCTTCTCATTTAGTAGATCTCTTTTTCAAGGAAGTCATAAGGATTCACGGGCTACCTCTCAACATAGTTTCAGATAGGGATGTGAAGTTTGTAGGACACTTTTGGAGAACTTTATGGAGGAAACTTGGAACCAATTTATCATTCTCATCAGCCTACCACCCTCAAACTAATGGCCAAACAGAGGTAGTTAATAGAACTTTGGTCAATTTGTTAAGAACACTCACAAGACAATGTGCAACAAAATGGGATGTAATCCTTCCCCAAGCTAAATTTTCATGTAATGACTCCATCAATAGAAGTACAAGAAAGTCACCATTTCAAGTGGTATATGGAATTCATCCTAGAAAGATTTTTGAGTTAAGAGATATGAGTTCATAGCAACAAGTTAGTGCCCAAGGGGAAGAATTTGCTCCTTCCATAAAAGAAATCCATGATGAAGTCAAAGCACAACTCCAACAAACCTCTTATAAGTATAAGAAGCATGCAGATTAGAAATGGATACAGTTAGAATTTGAAGTGGGAGATTTAGTATGGGAAAATCTCAAGAAGGAGAGGCTACCAAAAGGTAAATCTACCAAACTTATGTTGAGAAAACTAGGTCCTTGTCAAATATTAAAGAAGTTTGGACCAAATGCTTATGAGATTCAATTGCCACCTAAGATGGGCATTTCTCCCATCTTCAACATAGCAGACCTCACACCATTCAAAGCACCCACTAAATAAATTGATACAAGACGAATTTTTGATACAGAAGACATTCAACATCTACCATTTAAGCAGACACCACAACTAGAAAGGATACTTGACACCAAAGTCATGAAGTAGAGAAGAGGAAAGGAGTCCAAGCACTAGTATTTGGTAAAACTCAAAGGTTATTCGGATGTAGATGTTGTGTGGATGATCGAACAAGATATCAAGAAGTAAGGTACTACTCTACAAGAGCTCATCTCAAGTGGGCTTGAGATCAAATTTCCTGGGGAGTATGGTGCAAGAGCACCCACATAAAGTATTTAGGTCAAGTTTTATGCACATACCAACTTGAGAAATTTATTTTGATTTTTCCATTAGGATAAGATCTTTTCTTGGAATTTGGTTAGATCATTGTGGGGTCATTCCTCCCCATTCTATATCAATCTAGAGTATTCTATAGACTATTTTTCCTATTTTGTAATAATCTAGAATTTTCCATAGACCATCTTAGCAAGTATACATAGAGTTTTAGGTTTAGGTTTAGGTTTAGGGAAAGTCTTTGGAATATGAAATTATGGGAGAAGAAATATGTAGGAGAGCAAATGTATTTACTATTCATTTGAAGAATTAATTAAGAAAAAATTTCAATATATATTTCTTGCTAGTGCTAGTTCCTTTTTGATATGGCTTCCGTTGAATTTATCTCTGCATCAAGGAGGCTTCTCACAACCAATATGGGACAATAGATTTTGATCCATGTGAGACAAAATTCCACTAATAAGAAAAGAGGAGGAAAATTAAATGAGGGAAAGAAAAAAGAATTTATTTAATTTTTATTTGTTACATTTCCTTTTTCACATGGGATTTTCTTTAATTAAAAAGGAGAAATTTCTTTTTATTAAATAAGAAATATATAATTAAATTAAAAGTGGGGTTTCTTTCTTAATTAATTAAATGTGGAAGAATTATTTAATTAAAAGAGAGTTTTTCTTTTAATTAAATTGGGAGTTATTTTATTTAATTAAAAAGGAGATTTTCTTTTAATTAAATAAGACTTAGGATAAAATGATCAACCATAGAAATGAAATAATTGAATTTGATCAAGGAAATTGATTTAAATTGATTTAATAAAATATTGTAAACTATTTGATTCAAAAAATTTATAAATTGATAAATTGAATAATGGGGGCCTGTAGTCTAAGCAACCATTTTACGGTGCATACATTAACAACATGTATAGAAATACTCATCTACAACCTACAGATGATGAATAATTCATACAAAAGTATACAGAGAGTTCAACACAATCTACAATAGATACATGAACCAATGAAGAGAAGAAGACCTCTATAATGATCACATCTATAGGAATATAACATGGCAAAAAGATTTCTCAATCACTTTATATTAACAACTCTTCCTCAAGAATAGTCTCAGATACAATGCTACAAGAGCTTTAAATGATACTATATTCTACAATTAGTAATAGTCAATGGCTAATGAAAGACATCACACACACTCATCATAATCAAGAGACCCATAAATATTTGCACACCCTTCTCAAAATGGAGTAACACAAAATATAGATGTTATTGTTGAAGATTATAGTTGGGATAGAGATCTTTATAGTTTGTAATATTGTTTGTCTTTTGGATAAAAATTATGTGCTTACAATAATTATTATGGATCATGGAGTTTGATCCAAAAATATATACACAGTTTTAATCCAAAAGACTCGTGCAAGACTTTATGAGATATTCATTTTTCAAGATTGTAGACTATATTATGTATTTTGTGAATTTTAGAATTAGAGTAGTTGATTTGAAAACTAAAATATTTCATTTGCTTGGACTAAATAATCTTTCTCGCATGTCCATTTTCTTCTTTTCCACATGGATAAGTCATGTTTCAATGATCAAATATCACTAAATACTTATCAGATTGAATCTATCATGACTTCCTAGGATCAACTTGAATTTTCTCTTCTCATATATTAATTATTCAATTCTCTTCTAATTTTATTCTACTAATTTTGAAAAATTTCTGTAATATTTTCACCCCATATCTTCAAAAAGTTTAATTTTTGTTGTCCTCAAGTCCAACTTCTATATAATAGTGGAAGAATTTATGTGTTTATAAAAGCTACTCATTTTTTTAGCTGGGCATGATGGTCAGGAGTGAAGATCTGGAATAGGTGAAGGGACTTATCAAAGGTCTAATAATTTTTTTTTCAAAGTGGATTAGTGGATCATAATAAATACAAGAGTATAGGTCTAGATGATCCTTCAACATCAAAAGAAGTGGAGAGATAATGAACAAAGATGCGAATAATTTGCCTCTGGTGTCAACCTTCCCTTAAAAAAAAAGGTTGTAAAGGTGTAAGTTGCATATAAATACAACTCCCCATCTCATTTCAAAGTCTTATCCACTATTAGCTCCTATAGGAAAATCCAATTAAGCATATTCAAATCAATTGAGCACAAATCTATAATTAATGAGCAATCAATTCAAACATAAAATTTTGTTGTAGCACTCATGACCAATCACAATATTTTTCTCTATCATGAGAGCATACAACATCAAGACTTGTTTGATTCTTCATGCCTAGGGTTTCATACTTAAGGTAATATTAATTATTTCCACTATTTTTTAGCCTCTAACCCTCTTTGTGAAAGGTTTGTTTTACATCACGATTAGTTATTGTAGAGGTTGAAATACCAACACAGAGTTTGAATTAGGCAAGCTAGCCCCTATAGAACACATCCCTTCTTCACTTTTCTTCATGTGTGTGAGTTTAGATGTAAGAGTGAAAGAGTTAAAGGAGCATAGAGTAGACTATCAAATGTAACAAGGACTTTTATAAAGGAAAAAGAAACCTAGACTAGGGAACCTAGCATACATGATTGGGTATTTTGGCTATATTTTCAAGAGACAAGCTTACAAGACCTCCTAACTATATGTGTTCCTCCTTTTGTCATTCACAGGTACCTCAGACTACCTAAAACCTAACACATCAGTCAAATTAAAAAAAATTCAACTCCAATTTGCATATCCAAGTTCCATTCTCTCTCATTTCCAAATTTAGCATAATATGTTTTATTTTTGTTTTGTTATTTCATTTCTTATCCTTCTCTGTTGGCTTTGAAACTATTACCTAATTGAGAAAATCAATGAAGTAGTAAGTATCTCCCAAACAATGGCTAAACAACCACATAACTATATAAGTGAATGAAGCTAATGAGGATTTTGATGGACTTTATAATCTATATTTTGATATCAGGTCAACACTACAAATATAGGAGCTTTAAAATAGAAACAAAATATCACATGTACAAACAATAAAAGTGATATTCAATGGAAGGGTGCACAAGAACAAAATTATTTGAATGGAAATTTTTAAAATAACTTGTATCTTGAACTTAGGACCTTTATCAGGACCATCAATAGTTTTTCCATCAAGTTCTTTGATTTCTTTATCTGTTGGATACAATTGATTAATTGTGTATTGTCTTTGATGTTACACAAATGCCATAACATTATCAGTCAGTATATGCCAAGGTCACTTGGGTAGTAAAGATAGTTGTGCGTGTCTACCAAGTGTTTTTGTAATTGCCTAGTTCAGAAAGTAGTGTCTACCAAGTTCACTTAGGCATCGAAGGAAAGCATGCAAAAAGTGAGTGTTAACTAAGAACACTTGGTTAATGAAGGAAAGTTGGATGGAACCAGTGCTAATCAAGCCCACTTAGTTGCCAAAGGATTTTTGCAAAGTTTGTAGTATTAACCGAGCTTTTGTTGGTTATCAAAGGAAATCATTTTTGAGTTAGTTTTTACTGAGATGGGCAGGCTAACAAAGGATTTTCTTATTTTGGCATAGTAAGCTTAATTGATTAATTTATTGATTCTAGCTAACTAACGTCATGAATATTAATTATTCTAAGTTGTATTTGAGCCAACTTGACAAAGTGGAAGATATAGGTATAAGGTCAAGTTTGTGATTTCAAAGTACAAGGTGGATGTAAGCATGAAGATGTTATTGAAGATCTAATGATGAGAAGAGGAAGTGAATTTGAAGGATAAGTAGAATATCCTTGTGAAGTAAAAAAGGTATATTCGATCAAGAAGGATCAAGTATAAGCTAGAATAGAGATCTATAATCAGCAATTCAATTGCATTTAAATCAGGTCATCTCATTGTTACTCTCTAACCATTATAGCAGTGATCTAAATCTCTTAACAGAGTTGGCATAACAACTATATGCAAATCCTATAACAAGGTGGCAGTTCTATTGAATTGTCTATAGACCTCTAACAAGGCCACTCTTAATAGGGTCACACCTAACAGTGTGTTTTGTAACCTTTAACAGGGTTAGCTCCTAACTAGACTCACTTCAGAAGAGTGAAAATAGTAACTAGTTGCAATTGGTGGTTTTTCCCAAATTAGGTTTCCACGTTAAAATTTGGTGTCAAATGTGTTCAAGCTATTTTCTTTTATATGTTTACAACTAAGTAATCATAGATGCATCTCAAGTTTATATGCCAAGTTTTACCAAGTTACAACATTGTGTATGTGTTTACCAAGCTTTAGCAATATTCAATTTTTGATTTGCATTTTGTACTCACATCTAAGGGATCTAGAATTTATTTTAGTTGTAACTAATTAACCCCTCTCTTTTGGTTACTCCTCTTATATTTCCAAAAATTGGAATCAGAGCTTTTGGTTCTTGCAGAGAAGGTTTTAAGGATCTAAGCTAAAGATTAGGATGTCTTATAGAAGAGAAACCCCCAAGCTAAATAGAAACAATTTTGCAGCATCACAAGGACTTATGAGGTTACACTTGGATACCATCAATGACTTAGGATGCAAGTATCTTGATACTAAATACAAGACTCCAATTGGAACATTATATGTTGAAGATATTGTTGAAAAGAAGAATTGCAACATCATGATGATTGATATTGCATCTACTCTTAGTTATGTTGAATTTGATGAAGTCAAAGATTGCAAGATAGCTTATGAGATGCAGATAAAACTAAAAGATATATATGGAGGTTATGAAAATGTAAGAAGAGCTAAGGCTGAAAGTCTTAGAGGTCATTTTGATTAGATGAGAATGAGAGAAGATGAGAACATTGCCAAATATGTGGAAAGATTCAAAGCAAGTGTAAGTGCAACCAAGGCATCTAGAGGATACATTGAAGAGAAAATAGTTGTAAGAAAGGTACTTAGAACTTTTATGCAATTAGAGTATCAACTATTCAAGAAATGAGATGTGATCCAAATAATAAAATATCTTTGGATGCTCTACTTGGAAGATTGACAGCTTTTGAGTTAGATAATTTTGATAACTATGCTACTAATTCAAAGGTTATTGAATCTACTTTTAAAGATAAACTCTCAATCAAAGAAAAGGGTAAGAAATCAAAATCTAGTCAATCAAGAAGTGAAAAAGAAGTATCATCAAAAGAAAGTTCAGCTAGTGATCTTGAAGTTGTTGAAGCCCTACATGCAAGGAAGTATTCCAAAGGAAGAGGAAAGTACAAAGGTAAAGTTCCTCTGATCTACTTTTCCTTTGAAAAAGTTGATCACATTGTTGCTAGGTGTCCAAATAAGGAAATCAAGGATGAGAAGAAAATAAATAAGCAAAAAGGTAAGAAGGATTCCAAAAACTATAAGAACAATAAGGACAAAGGCAAGAAATTTTTTTTTATACCTAAAGATTCTAATAACAGTGAAGATGAAATGGTATATATTACTATGAAAGATGAATCTAATGATGAAGGAGATAAGATGGCCACTTATCTCTCATGTTCACAAAAATGATATATGGATTATTGGAAGTGGCTATTCACATCATATGATTGGAGACAAAATAAATTTTGAGCATATAAAATATTATGATGGAGGTAGTGTGAGATTTGGAAACAATGAAACTTGTAACATAAAAGGAAAATGATGTATTTCATCGACTAAAGAACTTGTATGTGACAATGCTTATTGGGATAAAGAACTAAAGAATAATCTATTGAGTGTGGCACAATTGAATAATATTAGATTCAAGGTAGAATTCATGAATGGATAGGCCAAACTACTGGATGGAAAATGAAATCTAGTTGGATATGGAAAGAAAACAAAAAGTATTCTATTTTATCTTGATCTCAATGATTGTTCATGTTTTATTGCAAAAGTAGAGGAAAGCTAGTTATGGCACAAAAGGCTATTTCATGTAAACTTTGATAATTTGATTAAGATAAGAAAACATAAAAGGATAAGAGGTATTCCTAGTTTGAAGAAACCTAACATGGGTCCATGCAAGAATTGCAAAATTTGTAAGATGGGAAAGACTAGTTTCAAAAGCAAAAACTATCAGTCAAAAGAAGTCTTCGAAATTGTTCATACAAACTTATGTGGACCTATTGGAATAGAAAGCTATAGTGGAGAAAAAAATTTCATTCTTTTTGTTGATGACTACTTTAGAATGATGATAGTAATGTATCTAAAAGAAAAATTAGAAGCCTTTCAAAAATTCAAGTGGTATCTAGCAAGAGTAGAAAAGAAAATTGGAAAGAGGTTGAAATGCTTAAGATCAAATAGAGGCGGTGAGTTCATCTCCAATGAATTCAATAATTTTGCATTGAAAGAGGAATCAAAAGAAAAGTATCAGCTCCTAGTACACCACAACAAAATGGTATAGTTGAAAGAAGAAATAGATCTATCATGGATTGTGCAAGAACCCTAATGATTGAAAAGAAGGTTGCTCTCAAATACTGGAAGGAAACTATCAGCATTGTAGTTCATACCTTGAATAGAGTATAACTGAAGAAAGATTTGAGAAAAACTCCTTATCATCTATGGTATGGCTACAAACCTAATATAAGTTACTTGAAAGTATTTGACAACAAATGTTATATCTTAAAAGAATCTAGAAAAGAAAAATTTGATGTAAAAGGTGATGAAGGCATATTTCTAGGATATTCCTACAGAAGTAAAGCATACAAACATTTGAACTTGTCTACTCATAAAATTATAGAAAGTGCACATGTTAGAATTGATGAGTTTAAAAAAAAGAGTGAAGAAGAAAGCAACAAGGAGCCAGAAGATTACAGAAGATTTGTTTACTATGAATCTGATACCCTACCAAATTTATCCAAGAGAAAGGAAGCTTCATCTATCGAGTCCCCAAAATCTCTAATAGTTACTGAGTTGTAGATGATGCAACTTGAGCTACAGTCAAAAGGACTTGAGTCATAATCAAAGACTATTGAGGTAGTTCAAATTGAGCCTGATGGACCCAAGTCATAGATAGTAGGACCTGATCTTGAAATTGAAATTCAAGATGAATATGGTGGAACTCATTCAAAGCCCAAAGAGCTTGAGTTAAATAGATATGTCATAAGGCATCATGCACCTAATCAGATCATTAGAGACAAATCTAATCGAATGATGACAAGAAAATTAAGATGTACATGTTTACTAGCTAAATTTGAACCTAGAAGTGTAAAAGATGCTTTAGAAAATCAAAGTTGGATTGAAGAAATGAATGAAGAGATAGAATAGATATAAAAGAACAAAACTTGGACTTTTTTTCCTAGACCCAAGGATAAAAATGTAATTGGTACAAAGTGGGTATTCAAAAATAAGCTGAATGAAGATGGAAAAGTTTCAAGAAAAAAAGCAAGATTGATGTACAAAGGATATTCTCAAGAAGAAGGTATTGATTATGGTGAGACGTTTTCTCCTATGGCAAGACTAGAAGGTGTCAGAACTTTACTAGCATATGCAGCACATAGATGATTTAAAGTATATCAAATGGATGTCAAATCTACATTCCTAAATGGAATTCTTGATGAAGAAGTATACATTGAACAACAGAAGGTTTTGTAGATCCTAGAAAAAGAGACATGCTTTTCAAGTTACACAAAGTATTATATGGTCTCAAGAAAGATCCCAAAGCTTGGTATGAAAGACTTCATAATTACTTGGTATAGATTGGCTTTCAAAGAAAAAATGATAACAGTAGTCTATATACCAAGGAAGGACTAGACAAGAAGATTATGTTGGAAGAAATATTTGTTGATGATACTCTATTTACAAGAAATGATGACTTGTGCAAAGAATTTTTAAAAGAAATGAGTAAAGAATTTGAGGTGTCTATGTTTGGTGAGATAAAATTCTTTGTTGGATTACAGATATAATAGAAAAAAAATGGTATCTACATCACTCAATCTAAGTATATCAAAGAAATACTAAAAAAGTTTGGAATGGAAGATTCAAGGCCAATTAGAACTCCTATGTCTACTAGACATAAGCTCTCCAAAAATGATGATTCTAAAGAAGTAGATCAGACCACATACAGATCAATGATTAGAAAATTGTAGTATGTAGTACACACAAGGTCTAATATTGCTCTGGCAGTTAGAATAGTGGCAAGATTCTCAGCAAATCCCAAGAAAAATCATATGATGACAATCAAAAGAATCATGAGATATCTAAAAGGTACTAAAGACTATGGTTTATGGTATAAACTTGGAGGCATTTTGGACTTAAAAGTATTTACTAATGCTAATTAGGTAGTAAGTATTGATGATAGAAAAAGCACTAGTGGTGGAGCATTCTTTCTTGGTAAAAGACTAGTGTCTTGGACAAGCAAGAAGCAAAATTGTACATCTCAATCCATAGTAGAGGCAGAATATGCGGTAGCAGCAGTTAATTTTTCTAACATTGTTTGGTTCAAACAATTTTTGGAAGGAATGAAGATAGAGATTAAGGATCCAATAGTCATATATTGTGATAACACCAGTGCAATCAACATATCAAAAAATCTAGTGATGCATACCAAAACAAAGCACATTGCAATAAAATATCACTTCTTAAGAAAATTGGTGCAAGAAAAAGAAGTCATATTGGAATATGTTAATACAAAGGAATAAATTGTAGACTTATATAGCAAGCCATTACCCAAGGATGCATTTTTTTATCTAAGAGCTAAGCTAGGTGTCATTCCCCTATCTAAAATTCACTAAATGAGGCTTAGTGATGCATCAACCAGAACCTATTGAAGATCAATCAATTGGTGCAGAATTAGCAAGGGCATATTGTAGATGAATTAGTACTTAGGTACATTGGTATTAACAAAATTGCTATTTTGGCATGTGTTGTCAAAGAGGGAGAAGTTTACTGTCATATCTCTAAATTTTTTTAGAACCAGAATAAAGTAAGGAACCAAAGAGGGAGAAGTTTTCTGAAGGATATGTTTGCTAAAAGAGGCAAAAAGTTATGAATGAACTTGGTAGTAGTTGTTGCCGACAAAGATAGAATTCAATGAAAGAAAGAGTTCATATTCATAGAGGGAGTTCTCAATGAACCAATCCAAAATTTCATTATGCTATGTCATGTTGTGTTGCCATCAATGCCAAAGAGGGAGATTGTTGGATACAATTGATTAATTGTGTTGTATTGGATGTTACACAAATATAGTCAATAAATGTCAAGCTTACTTGGGCAGTGAAGATGGTTTTGTGTCTATCAAGCATTCATATAATTGCCTAGTTTAGAATGCAGTGTCTACTGAGTTCACTCGAGCATCAAAGGAAAGTATGCAAAAAGTGAGTGTTAACTAAGCTCACTCAGTTAATGAAGGAAAGTTGGATGGAACTAGTGCTAACCAAGATCACTTGGTTGCCAAAGGATTTTTGCAAAATTTGTAGTATTAATCGAGCTTCTATTGGTTATCAAAGGAAATCATTTCTAAGTTAGTTTCTACTGAGTTGGGTTGGCTAATAAAGGATTTTCTTATTTTGGCATAGTAAGCTTAATTGATTTATCTATTGATTCCAGCCGACTAAGTTGATGAATACTAATTATTCTAAGTTGTATTTTAGCTGACTTGACAAAGTGGAAGATATAAGTATAAGGTCAGGTTTGTGATTTCAAAGTACAAGGTGGATGTAAGCATGAAGATGTTATTGAAGATCTAATGATGAGAAGAGGAAGCAAATTTGAAGGATAAGTAGAATATCCTTGTGAAGTAGAAAAGCTATATTCAATTAGGAAGGATCAATTACAAGCTAGAATAGAGATCTGTAATTAGTAATTTAGTTGCATTTAAATTAGGCCATCTCATTTTTACTCTCAAACCATTGTAGCAGTGATCCAAATATCTTAACAGAGTTGGCTTAACAGCTATTTGCAAATCCTCTAACAAGGTGGTAGTTCTATTGAATTGTCTAATGACCTCTAACAAGGCCACTCCTAATAGTGTGATTAAATCCTTTAATAGGGTCACACCTAATAGTGTGTTTTGTAACCTTTAATAGGGTTGGCTTCTAACAAGGCTCACTTCAGAAAAGAGAAAATAGTAACTAGTTGCAATTGCTGGTTTTTCCCAAATTGGGTTTCCATGTTAAATCTTGGTGTCAAATGTGTTCAAGCTATTTTATTTTATATGTTTGCAACTGAGTAATCATAGGTAACATCTAAAGTTTATATGCCAAGTTTTACCAAGTTACAACATTATGTATGTGTTGACTGAGCTTTAACAATATTCAATTTTTAGTTTGCATTTTTTACTAGCATCTAAGGGATCTAGGATTTATTTTAGTAGTAACTAATTCACCCCTCCCCTCTTAGTTACTCCTCTTATATTTGCAATATTATCAAAGTCTTGTTTCAAATTAGATGATTCCCATTCAGCAACAAACCATTTAGAAGAAAAGGCTTGGCAAAATAAGAGAGATTTGTTGAGCTTCATTACCTTTGCTAGAAGGACTTGAGTTCCTACATGTTTGCAATCCTAGTAGAATATATTCACATTTTCCTTAGAACCCAACATATGGCCATTTACTTAAATGTAGTTTAGGTAAGATTCATTTTTAGTGGCTCTCTGCAACCATTTTCTCCCCAAAGTAATTCGTCCTGCATAAATTGAATGAATATATATCAGGCATATTCTCATTTTTTTTCTATTATTTAATTTAGAAGGTTTATGGTAGGATATACTTACATGATATCCATAATAAGAGCAATAAAATGGGCAAACATTAGACTATAATGAATGACTATATACGCCTCTATATTTGTTAACAAACTTGAAAACCTAGCCACCCACATAGACCATCCTATTGTCACTATAAGAACTAAGAGAATCAATTAGTATTTAGATGGTTTCTTTAGAAATAAATTGTATATAATTTATTATAGGACACTTTTACATGGATGGGTATTCTATGTAATGGTTTACTAGAGTATAAAGTAAAGTCACTTTAATAATCATATCTACCACCATACATAAATTCTTCTTAATAAAAATGATACTAGAATTATGGGTGTTTCCTATTGCATTCAATATAATCATTAGAAAGTGGCCAGCATGCAAAATATTGATTGAAAACTTGATCAAAAGGTGTGAAACATGCCAATGATTTAAAAGATAATATATTGAATGACAACACAAAATATTATCAATAATAGCTAGTTTGACTTTATCATCATGCATGTACATTGTATGAACATATGTTGAAAGCATACAATTTCTAGATAAAAATGTATATAGTTATGATTTTTTATTTATGTTTTATTGTCTTACTTCCATGGAAAGAATTTTTTGACAAAAAGAAATACACAATTTTCTTCCCACAAATAGAAAAGTGGAATGATTCGGTAGTAGAAGAGACTTTTCATAAAGCCAAGAGTAGGTACTTTGTAAAGATTGATGACACTCCTTGTGGCATACTAGAAGTTGATCGAGATGATTCATTGATGTAATTGATTCGAATTCACTTGATATTAGAGATGTTGATTGGCCACATGAATATGCATATGATTTTGAAAATGTAAAGAATTGGTACAATGAAAGCCACATGATGGAAAATTTACCAAATTTATATCAAGATATGAAAATTTATGAAAAGGAGAAATGAAAATAATAAAATTCAGTTGAAGGAAAGACCTTTTGGATATGGGAAAATCTACTATCCTAAAATTCTTAAAACATGTAAAGTTATTTACAAGTTTGTTGAAAGTGGACTTGTGGTTAGAAATGTCAATGGTGCATGTAGCCAAGAATAATTTTGGAGTTTATGGGTGGGGCTTAGAATTTGAGAATGAGAAGGAAGTAATATGCTATTGAGTTGTTTTTCCCCTTGGATTCTTGATTATGGATTTAACTTCATTATAGAAAGGAATCAAATAAGTACAAATCATTACAAATGTTTTATTGTCTTGTACTTGAAATAATGTGGATTTAGAAAGTAAGGTTGATAATTAAATAGAATTCATAAGAAAGAAATTCATATTATGATATCCCAAAAATATGGAATACAATGATATTCATATGGTTGTTAATTTTAATTCTAAAAAAACATTTAAGCATCTCAAAAATAGAACTAATAACTATTCTCACCTCATTACTTACAATATTACAGTGAGAATATGAGTTACATTGATGTCCTCTTCCAATAGTAAGCAAGGTGTTGAAAAAATTGGTTGACTAAAATAGTCTCTAGGTGAGTAGTGGCTTTGACAAAATAATTAGTTGCCCAATAAATGACATTCGTCACATGTGGGAGATCATCGTGCATTCACCCTCCAAACTCCAAAACACTCCACGATAGCATTGTGGTGGTGAATGCGATTGGTAGCCCAAATTTCACATTGTCTCCTGCATTGTAATATCCTCTTGTCAAATCCACCTATCAAAACAATAATGCCAATAAAATATAAAAACTTAAAAACTACTTTATTTTTAATAGAATAGAGCACCTCAAGCTAAAGAGACAAGGTATTGGACATAGTATTAGACCATTATCACTTAAAAGTCTTACCTACTTCATTATTATTGAACAAAAACTATCAAAACTTAACATACTTAAGCTTTCAAAGAATTTGAATATACCTTTTTCAATAGAACCATTAGAAAGGCTAGAATGTTCTCTCCATCTCATTCTCTAATCATTTGGAAGTTTCTTGAAATATTGGCCTTTGAAGGAAAGAAGAGATTCAGTGAGAGCATCTCTATAGTTATGAGACAAAGAAGAGCCTTTCCTAGCATATACATAACGCATATTATTGTAATAGTTGGCTTTTGTTGTGATAGAAAAAACCAAGAACATTATGACCACAATGCAACTCCCACTTTCCATTGCAATCCCCATTTTTTTTTGACATAATGGATTGGTGGTGGAATCCCTAAGTCACAATGTGATGATTTATAGAAAAATTAGTGAAGATAAAATTTAATGGAAATATATATATATATATATATATATATATATATATATATATATATATATATATATATATATATATATATATATATATATATATATATATATATATATATATATATATATATATATATATAGTTTTCTTTCAGCCTAGTCCACTATAGGATGTCACTTGTCTCCAAGCTAAAAGTCTTGTTTTCTCCCAACTCAATAGGTTTAGTTTGAGCTTCATGTGGTTTCAAGAATCCTTTCATATTCTCTACTTAACAAGGCCAACCACCTGATGGTGGAAGCTCATTTGGCCTCTCCCCCCTATAATCACTCTAAATTCCCCATTAACAACTAAGTAAATATTTCATTAATTAATTTTGGAAGTATATCATTGAATCATTAAATTCACATAACATCCATTAAAACAACATACAATTAACTAATATGTATAAACATTCATCAATAATTTGTGAACACATCAATCATTATATTCACATAACATTCATTAACATGACATATAATTCTTTAATACCTATAAACATTCATCAATAATTCATGAACATGTAAATCATTATAATCATACTACAATATTCAGTGGCATTACATAAAATTTATTAATAATAAAAAAGTATTAACACGACATAGAATTAATTAGTATGTATAAACATTCATCAATAATTTGTGAACAAATCAATTATTATATTCACATAAAATCCATTAACATGGCACATAATTCATTAATACCCATAAACATTCATCAATAATTCATGAACACGTCAATCATTATAATCACATAACAATATTCAATAACATGACATTAAATTCATTAGCACATTCATAATTGAACAAGCTTTTTAACAATCATTTCTTCTTTTATTTTTTATTTTGTTGAAGCTAAAGGCTAATAAGCACATTGTGGCTATCTTCAGCATTCTCTTGTGGCTCTTGTGGTTCTAATCTTATGACATGAGACTTCCTCTTCCTTTTTCGAGGACAAGGTTGATGTGCTCCTACAATAAGAAATAAATGGGTTTAATTCTAAACTTTTTTTTGATGTTATAAGTATTTCATTGATCTAAAGAACATAATAGGGATTTTTCTTTACTTGATAGTGCCACATCTATTGAAATTTACAAGTGGAAAGATTTCCTTCTGAGAGGGGGGGTGAATTAGAAGTAACTAACTTTAACCTTTTCAAAACCTCTTAACTAAAAACATTTACATGCATCTAATCCATCTAATAAACATGAAAGTAAAAACATGCATAAAAATAGACAACACAAAATTTGGTAACCTAGAAACCCTCCAAAATGAGAAGGTAAAATTGGGGTGGGGGTGACAACCACAAAGTATCACTGCAGCAATATGTAACTTGTTCAAGGTTAAAAAGTTTGACCACTTCCAATGGTCTGCCTTGTGAAAGGCCTGTCTTCTTAAAGACTTTACACCGTGTTAAAACTAACCTGGTGAAAGGATTTACAAACATTCACTTAGAATGCTACCCTGCTAAAGGATTTACAATCCTATTTAGGATCTACAATATGGCTATTAAACCTATATAGTTGTTAGGCCAACCTACCAACATAGGATTTCCATTCTTACAATACAATGGTTAGAAGGTATGGTAGAATTTCTTGACCTAATAACTTGCAATCCTCAATTTTTGATTCCAGATCCTTGTTTAGCTCTATCTTCTTTGATCCTTGCTTGATCTGATATGTCACTCTTCATAACTCTAATACTATGTTCTTGATCAACTGGATTCTACAATGCTATTCTACTCTTCACTAAGCCTTTTCACCTTTTTAAACTTTGTTATAATTCACCCATACACTTCTCTCTCATTCATACACAATGGTGTTTCATTCTCCTTTTAAATATTTTGAAGACTTAGAGTTAGGTATGAATCTACGATCCATATTCATTCTTCATTTCCTGCTCAATTCATGCACTTTTCCTATTGGTTGCATGCCTTCTCCATTTTTCTTATTGGTTGCATGTTGATTACATAGGTAATGTAAAAGATTCAATCTTATCTTCAAGATCCTTCAAGATTCATCCTATGCTAGCTCCAAAAATAGTTTACATATGAGTTTGTAAAAGCACAAACTCATATGTTGATTCTATGTTACTCGACACTTACTAGTTGTTGATGCTTGGCACATATAGAAATTTTTTTTCACTCAACATCTATACTCTGCTTGGCACCTATAGTGACTCGACATCTATAGTGACTCGACACTGGAACTTCACTTAGCACATGAAGATCACTCAGCACCTGAAGTTCACTTGGCACCTAAAGTTCACTCGGCACCTATTGAATTCTCTAGCTTGGCACACACTATAGCTTGGCTTCTGTATTATACTTGGCATCATCTATGAGAATTGGTTAAGTGTGTTGACACTCAAATTTCAAAACCAATCTAAGACCAATAATCTCCTCCTTTGACATGAGTGGAAAAACCACTTAACTAAGCATTGTGAATTTGATTTCTATGAGTATACTACTCATTCTATTTGGCATATGTACAAAACTTCAAAAATTTGTTCAAAATTTTCGATACCTCAAAATCTTATAACTCCCCTAAGCTGATGTGTCAATTTTGTAATTAAAATTATTGTGTTGAATTTATCTCATGCTAATTTATCTGATACTCTTTGCCTTCTCTATATTCTATACATATTTGTACCATATTTTTGCTGATACGCTTTCACACATCTTCACATCTTCTTGCAATTTTTATTGTCCTTTTGGTTGTATCTACTTTTTTTTGCCTCAAAATTTGAATATCTTCCCCTTTTGATATCCTTTATTTCCTCTATAGTATCTCCTTTATTCTTATTATATGCACAATGTTTTATATCTCCCCCTTTTTATTTTCATAATGCATATCTCCACCTATATAAAAAATGTATATCTTCCTATGCATATGTATATCTCCCCCATTTTGACACTTATGTTAAAGGGTCCTAAGGATGAATAGAATATTTAACCAAAAAAGTTTTATTTACATCCATGATCATCTTCAGAGAAGCATCCTAGTTGTTCAATGCTATTTCCATTGATTTTTGTTGGATGGTTGTCTCTACTGCAAGATGTACAAGGCCTTCTCGTGTAAAAAGATTGGGGTCTTTCTTAAAAATATTTTCTGCATAAGCCTATTCTTTATGTAGTACTTCTAGATGTGGAGTAATGGAGGATTGTATTTACATCAATTTGGCCTTAATATTGGCCTCTTCTATTTTCCATACAACTAACTCCTTTTGTGTGTGAAGTGTAGTTGCAAAATGCTTCTCACTCTAAGTTGGATCTTTGGGTAGTTGTGTGCCAGAGATCTTGAGATTTTGTTCAAAGCTTAGTATCCTTGGGCTAGTTTCTTATGTAAAATATGATGAGTCACATAATTTTGAGTACAATGAGAATACATTCCCAAGTACTGTCTTCACTTTTTCAATCCTTTTAGCCAATTCTACTTGTGAAAGTGTTATCTCGCTAGATATCTTTTCATTGACTTTCATCTAAAACTTCTTTTTTGACCATTCTAATAATTTAACATTAGTGTCAAGGTCTTCATTTTGTACCTAGTCCACTATGTTGGATGAATTGCTCCATAATGGGTTGGGTTTCATCAGGTACTTGCAAGCTAAATGCATCAAGGAATATGTGTTTGATTTTTGCAAGTGCTTGCTTCTGTCTATACTCATTTCTAAGTATCTCTTGTTTCTTCCTTCTCTATAGTTCATCTTGCACTTCATTTATCTATGTTAAATTCATTATCCTAAAGTCATGACTAGGTATGACTATTTCTTCATCAATTGCAGGGTCTCCATAGTAAAGTACCCTTGCAACCTTGGTGGAGCTCGAGCCTGGTGCTAAGATCTGTAGTGGTACTACATCAATGCTCAACTTTTTGGTAGGAGTCCCTGAGGTAGGCAAGTTCACCAATGTTTGTATTGCCTCCTACTCCATAGGGGTTTTCTCCTCTTCTTTCTCCTCTTCTCTATTTCCTTGATTGATAATTATGATTTGAGGAGGTTCACATTGGCTTTGTGTTGTAGAAACATCTTTTCCTACTTGTTCCTTTGCTGGCTCCTCCACAGTTGTTGTCACTTTTACTATAGAATCAACCTTAGCAGTTTTATCTTGTGTTTCTTTCTCTTTAGATTGATCTATTGTAGTTGTGGGAGGTTGTGAAGGTGGTTCTTGTGTGTTTTCCTTCTCCCTTGTGATTTTTGCTACAACCTTTTGTAACTCATCCACACTCACCAAAACTAGATTCATACATAATTATGACTGCAATGTAGTTTGGTGAAGGATCTTTTCAAGATCCTCTATAGTAAGTGGATTGATTTTTTGACCAGAGGTGTCAAGAACATCCTTTACAATTATTTTTTCTATAGGTGTTGTATGTGGAGGACTTGGTGGTGGCATTTATGTGTCTTGGACATTCTATTCTAGCTACTACTCCTCAACTATTGCCTCTTCACCTTGTGTCTTCTCCACTATTTCTTTTTCTTTTTCTTTCTCTACCTCTTCCTCTTTCTCATTTTATTCTTCTTCTTCAACATTCCTTCCTTCAAATGGATCTTACTACCCTTCCTTAATAGTTTTCAATCCATATATTAGTTTCCACATTTGTGTGGACTTTTGTACAACATCTTCTATTTAGTTCTACAAAATTCTAAAGGCTCTATATTTCGGTGCAAATTTGCTCCCATGCTTTTTGCTAGCCTTAGTTATTTGACCTTTTTTTAGGTCTAGCATTACATGAGCCAATGTAGACTCCCTTATTTCTTTTTCCATTTTGAGATAGTAATGCCATTTATTTTCAACTAGTGAGATCAACTCCTTAGGCATTGAGTTGTCTAGTTCAAGTGGGGTGGTCTTGAACTTAGCCATCATAATGTAGATGGATTCTTCCACTATGTTTTTTTGTTCCTTTGACAACTTATTGAAATCAATGGTCTTCAAGCCAATTAAATCAAAATTTTCTATAATATTATTGCAAAAACTTTCCAATTTAGATGTGGTAGAACAACTTACCAATCTGAATTGATCTTCATTAGACTCTGTCCTTTCCTTGTCTGATTTTAGAGGTGCAACATATCTTCTCCTTTTATTTTTCTCTATAGGCCCTTCTTGTTTTGTTGCCTTTTGCTTCTCATGTTCTTTTTCCACTTGTGTAGTTTTCCTAATATCCACCCTTGTAGTTGGCTTGGCTAGGGTTGGCTTTGTTGGTTTCTTCTTCCCCTTTGGTTGTGCAATAGGTTGTTTATGTGCCTTTCTTTTCTTTGGCTAAGCCTTGGGTGCTTCTTTCTTGGCACCTTCCTCCTCTTGATCATCCTCCCCCATACCTTGGGTTAAGGCAAGTTGTCCCTAACCTTGTTCCTCTTCACCACCTTTGACATCTTCACCTTCTTCTTCTTTTGCTTCTTCTACAGTGCCCTCACCAAATTTGGCTTTTAACTTCTTCACAAGTTTTTCTTTATTTTTCAATGTGGAGATAGTCTTCAACTCCATATCTACTTTTGACCTAACCACATCATAGGTTCCAAAATGTGGCGCATCCTTGTCTATTTCCTCTGCAAGTAATGCAGTTATTGTTGTTGATGCTTCATCTATGTTTATTTCATAACCAAGAGGTCTTAATCGTCTCACTCTTGGTATGGCAGATTGAATGTATGCATAGTCAATATCTACAAGAAAACATATATCATTTACATGTTTTTCTAGTAAGTAAATTGGTATTCTTAACCTTTACTACATTGACTTCTTGAAGTCTTCAAAATAGCTAGTCATTAAGGTCTCAAAATTAGCTCCCATCTGCTTAATATATTCATTAACTTGAGCTATTATTGACCTATTAGTTTTCCATGCAACTTTTCCAAAAGAAGGAAACTCACTCTACACATAAAATAAATACAAATCAAAATAGCACTAAATTTGCGTTGGGCTCCCTTGGTTCTCCTTATAGGTACTAGATTCTCATTAATATATTGTAGTTGCAGTTCTACAAGATCATAAGTATGATCCTTTTTCACCAATTTGTAGCCTACGTCTACTGCAATCTAGGGTACACTGTTGAGCCTACTAGATTAGTAGAATTTGTGTGCAATAACTCTAATAACAAATCAACTAGAGGGTCTTGAATGTAATCAATTGTCATCCCTCTCTTATTCCACTTGGCAACAATATTTTTCTCAGTTACTTCCTTTGCATCACTCCTAAGTGTCTTTGGCCAATCTAGGGTTGGGTACCTTGTCACTCTATGTACAAGTCTCTTGGTGATTTTCATAGGACCATCCTCCAACCATAAGCTTCCATCATGTATTCTACTAACCACTAGCCTAATCCATTCAGTCTTGAAAATTGTAGGGAATTCTAGGGCACGCGTCAAACCCTTATTTTCAACAATTTTGTACTCTTCTTTCAACACTCTATTTTCACACAATCTCTCATAGGATTCTCTCATTTCCATGTCTCCTACAGCTCCAATCTTATAATTGTAGCATCGTCTAACATCTTGAACCATAACTACCTTAGGGGGTATGATAGATAGGGCTCCAACTTGGTCGTTCTTATATGCAACTTCAAGTATTGGGAAAAAATTAGGTTGTTTTACCTCATTGAAACTAGCTAGACCTCAAATGGTTCCTTCACCTAAGTTTTCCTAGAGTTAGAAGCCATTTTTTATAATCTAGGGTTTGTACACAAAGAAAACATGAAACTCCATAGCTCGACACAAATATAAATACCTCAAGATCGATGAAATCATGCTAAAATGCTATTGAAATTTGCTTAGACATTGGATTCTTTGTTGTGAGGTCACTCTACACTCTTTTTCATCTTTTCTCTTTGTTTATGATGAAGAAAAATGAATGAAAACATGATAATATACCCTATTTCCTTGGCATTTAATGCTTAGTACATTTATGGCTATCCACTCAGCTTCTGAAGGATTCTACATTACTCAGCTTCCATTGTTTTTTCCATTACTTGGCTTCTATAGGAGTTTACCCACTCGGCTTCTACTGAGTTTTCCTCTCTACTCGACTTCTACTACCAACTCAGATTCTAAGGGCAACCCAACAACACTTATGAAATCTTAAAAATTTAACTTTGTATCTTTGATCATGTTGATCTCTTCCTTTCAATACTTTCTTGTTTAGGAAGTGATGTATGATAAAACTTTGTAAAATCAGTCCCTCGTGCCTTTTCTTTTCTTAGTTTGATGAAGTGTGATCACTTGACCTATTAGGTGAAGTGATTCCTTCATTTGATGTGCTACACCCATCTTTCTTCTTCCATGTCTTGTTCATTTCACCTTTGATGTGTTTAACATCTACCTTCTCTTTACCTTTGTTGTTCTTTGAGTTGGTTTCCTTTGACCTTGTTGGGCAATTTCTGCTGACATGACTAGTCTTCAAGCAATTGAAATAAGTAGTTTGGCTCAACCATCTGTTGTAGTTTCCTCTGAAATGTGTCCTTATGGAATTTTTAGGAATGTGTCCATATTCCTGATAGTAATGATAGCTATACCTAGTGTTGTACTCCCAATTCTAGTGATGTCCATAGTTGTTTCCCCTTGCTGGTTGATTTGGTGTCCACATAGGCTTTGATCTAAATTCAAAATCTCTATGTCCATACTTCTTGCAATTGTAGTAGTGACCTTCAAATCTTGGTGTTCTAATAGTCCTAGTCCTACAAGTATGTGCTTGATGTCCTTGCTTGTTGCACTTATGACAATGACTCATATTCTTAGCTTTGTCATGCTGATGGGTATTCTCACTCCTGCATACATTAGAGGCATGTCCCTTTTTACCATAGAAATGAAAATTTGGTTTAGTGTTCTTACCTTTGTTACTCCTTTCTTCTCCAGTATTAGATGACTCTCCTTGTTTAGTGCTAGTCAATCCTAGTCTTGAAGTATCATTGCTAGCCCTTAGTGATTTTAGTAGCTACTCAAAGTACTTGATGGCCTCATTGGGTTTGTTGAAGCTATCTACAATCTCTTTCTCTCTTTTTAGGTCATTTTGTAGTTGTTCATTTTACATCTTCAGTGTAGTGATCTCAATGTCCTTGATATTTAGCTCATGATGAGCATTCATCATCTGGCTTAAGGTGTCTAGTTGCATGTTTGATATTCTTACAAGTTCAATTGACTTTTTTTCTAGTCTTTTGGAAAGGTTTCTCTTGTCTTCTTCTAGCATAGCCTTATCTTCTATGGCTCTTTTCTTCTGTTCAATCACCTCACAAAGCATCATGGCTTGTGACTCTTGTTCAAGCTTGAGTGTTCTAATTTCTTCTGCTTGAGCTCTATTCTTCTCCATTAGGTCTACTATTGTTGCATCAAAATCTTTGGAATATCCATTTGAAAATAGTTTTGAGGTTTCAATCTCCTTGTACTGTGTATCATTCTTAGTTATGGCAATGTCTCTTCTTCTTTTTAAGAATTTTCTCAATTCTTCTCTAGCTTCTTCCAAGGTATGTAAAGAAAGTTGTATATCAATTTCCTAATTCTCTATGTTCTTCCCAAGTTTGTAGACTTCCATTTTTAGATATTTTCTCTAAGATGTAAGGCTCCTCCTTGTGAGAACTTAGCTCTGATACCAATTGTTAGAATTTACAAGTGGGAAGATTTACTTCTAAGAGGAGAGGTGAATTAGAAGTAACTAACTTTGACCTTTTCAAAACCTCTTAACTAAAAAAATTTACATGCATCTAATCCATCTAATAAACATGAAAGTAAAGACATGCATGAAAAATAGACAACACAAAATTTGGTAACCCATAAATCCTCCAAAATGAGAAGGTAAAACTGGGTGGGGATGACACCCACAAAGTATCACTATAGTAATATGTATCTTGTTCAAGGTTACAAAGTTTGACCACTTCCAATGGTTTTCCCTATGAAAGGCCTATCCTATTAAAGACTTTACACCCTATTAAAAGTGACCTAGTAAAAGGATTTACAAACATTCACTTGGAATGCTACCTTGCTAAAGAATTTACAATCCTATTAAGGATCTACAATATGGCTATTAAACCTATATAGTTGTTAGGCTAGCCTATCAACATAGTATTTCCATTCTTAGAGTACAATGGTTAGAAAGTATGGTAGAATTTCTTAACATGATAACTTGTAATCCTCAATTGCCTATTCTAGATCCATGTTTAGATCTATTTGGCCTAACCCTTGCTTGATCTGATATGTCACTCTGCGTAACTCTGATATTCTATTATTGATCGATTGGATTCTACAATTTTTTTTTCTCTTCACTAAGTCTTTTCACCCTTCTACACTTTGCTATAATTCACCCATACACTTCTCTCTCACACATACACAATGGGGTTTCAACCTCCTTTTAAAGATTTTGAAGACTTAGGGTTAGGTATGAATCTACAATCCATATTCATTCTTCATTTCCCACTCAATTCATGCACTTTTCCTATTGGTTACATGCCTTCTCCATTTTTCTTATTGGTTGCATGTTAATTACATAGGTAATGTAAAAGATTTGATCTTATCTTCATCCTTTGAGATTCATCCTATGTCAGCTCCAAAAATGGTTTACATCTCAGTTTGTAAAGGCACAAACTCATATGTTGATTCTGTGTTACTTTGAACTTACTAATTGTTGATGCTCGGCACATATAGAAATTATTTTTCACTCGAAATCTATACTCTACTCGATACCCATAGTGACTCGGCACTTGAACTTCACTTGGCACCTAAAGATCACTTGGCACCTATTGAATTCTCTAGCTTGACACACACTATAGCTCGACTTTTGTATTATACTCAACATCATCTGTGAGAATTGGTTAAGTGTGTTGACACTCAAATGTCAAAACCAATCTAAGACCAACAACATCATCTACTCTCACATTTTGTTTAGCCCCAACCTCAACATGCTCAACAGTGACATCATACTCTACATACTCAAAAATTATCACATAAAGGTTACACTAATTGTAATTTAAGATCTTAAATTTTATTAATAATTACATGATTAATTTTCAAGATAAATTGAATATGTACCTATATAATTGTGATGCACATAAAGGTCTTTTTCATGTGTAGGATCTATGCCTTCATCATCATGAGTAAGATTCATGCCAGGAGCAGTCGGTTGTAGTGAAATGTCATGCACACATTGTTATCATTGTTTGAAATTAACATCAAATAGATTATTTCTCATGAAGTTCTCAATTACTATTATTATTTATTAGGCCTATTTACTTTTATTTTAACCGGTGCACCAAGATCTTCTACATCTATGCAATGGTGGATAATCACTACTTTATAGCCTTGCTTGAAGCCAATTTGTTTGTCTTCTTCTATGGGTGCTAAATTACATTGTATGCCCTACATTTTTTTCATAATATCATCAATATTGAATGTATTACTTATTTATAATTTTATATTAAAAAATTGATATGAAATTTCATTTACTACTAATTACAAGGCATGATTGAATTTTCATATATCCACTAGAGCCAAGATGGTGTTGACCAACCTTCTCTTTCCTACCTTGTGTCACCTTTGATGTGTTTTATAGCCTGTATATGTAAACTTTGAAATATGTTAGATTCAATTATATTCAAATGGATAAAATCTAATTTGAAAGATATGTATAATAGATGCCATATGCATTTATCCATAAGAAAGTATTTGTAAGTTTATTGATATTGCAGAACATCATAGAGAAAAACAACCGTACAACTACTTGATGGACATACATAGTGTGGAAGTATATTTTCACATTTTTCTTGGATGTAATTTTTTGGATTTGTATTGTTGTCCTATTGTCTGAGTGTTGAATACTTTGTATTATTATTGAATTCAGTATAAGATTTTGAACATGTTAGTCATTAGGATTTGATCTACATGTATTTGTGATACAAAGGAAAGTTTAGGTATACAATTTTGGTGATCATCATTATGATTTGATGCTATTTGAGCCTTATATTAACAAAAGAATAAGTAGATAATTTGCTAATATTGTAGATTTTTTTCAGAGTCCACTAGTATAAGAGAATTGGTAAAAGGCATACTTACAAATAAAACCTACATGATAACACACATATAGTAGAAGAGACTAGTTTTATCTTTCAGATTGAATATAATATTGCAGTGACTATATTCGAGGTTTAATTAACTGATCTATTTGTAGAATTGAGTATATTTCAAAGATGTAGTTAGTATTGTATTGATATTAGAATCTTAGATCATTTTATTTGGATATAGTTTGTAAGAAATTTTTTTAATGTGAATTGAGACATAATCTGATTCTTAAATAAATACTAATGTAACCAATTTGATACTTTGATTGTAATGTGGTTGGTGCTCAAATAGAGATTGTTAAGTTGCTTTAGGTTGGTTCTCAGAGGAGTTAAAGCTAAGTTTGTGTATGTGGTGGCTTACATTGTGAAAGATTTTATGTTGTTGAAAGAAGAGGGTCTTGATGATTTGTTAGGGTTGAAACCCTTAAATCTATATTGGTTTCAAATTTGTGAGGCTAGATACTAGCAGCATTACTCACTATGGTTGTATTCGAACTTTATTCCTTCCAAGTACAAACTAGGTTGTGGCTATAAAAATTATGAATCTAGATTCCAGTTAAGGGCAGGAAATGTATGACTCAAAAATTATTATAAACGGTAAACTTACACACTATAATCTCCTTGAGTTTTTAGGATGGTTCCATAGAAAGGGGGAAAATCTTTCGGTGTGTGAATTATTATAAGATATTTAATCAATAGATTACTTAGATCTATCCAAAGCATACAAGGAAATATATAAGATAATTGCAATCAAAGGTAAAAGTAGAAAATGCATTAGCCTCCTACTAGACTACCCATTCCACAAGAAAAACATACCCCAAAAATTGAATAGACATGTTTGCACACTTCCTTATGCAATTCTTGTTAGAATATATAATCCACTGATATAACTAAGAGGCAAGGAGGTTGAATTAGTTATACAATTATTATGTCAATCATTAACTTTAAACAAACTTAACCATATGAGTAATGTTAACTGAAACCACAAGATATCGACACATAGTTAACACTAGATATGTTGACTAGGGAAACCCTTCATCAAAGGGAGAAACGTAGTGGAGATGGTACCCACAAGATGATGTAATAATATAAATATTTCTTGTTAGAGGATAGACCCTAGTAGGAGTCTATTACAACATTCAGTACATATGAGTCCCTATTAGGAGACTTTGAATCCCTACTAGGAGATTACAACCCTGTTAGGAGTTGTGGAAGATAGATGGACCCACTACCCACATAGCTTTAATGTTGATCAAAGATCTCACTATCCAAATGATCTCTGTATTATTCCTTACAAAATAATAGAACTTAAATGTATTTCCTTCCTCTATCTATGTCCTTTTAATTAGACTTCTACTCCTTCTAATCTTGTAACCAGATCTCATAATGTGCATCCAATGTTCCCTTGGATCGCTTACACACATTTAGTAAGCATGTTACTCCTTCTCGCACTGTACATTAATACTTTGTATTCCACTTGATCTTCTTCTACAAAATACCTTACAAATAAGAAAAACAACTTTCCTTTATAATATATCTTCAAAATAATTCCTTGAGTCAACCTTGAGGCTTTTCCAATTAATTAAAATAAGATAATTAATTAATTTATAATTACAACAACACTATTGGCTCATAGTCTATACAAAACTTCACACATGTGAAACTACGTATAAGTGTGCATCTCTTCATTACATATTAGATGACAGATAGTGATAGATCATCAATAGTCTATTTTCTAATGCTCTGTTTCTCTATTGCTTCTAGTAAATCAAGTGTAACTTTAATACACCATTGACTCAAACTTAGTCCTCTTAACCACATCATTAGGACAACCTCAAGAACATGACCTTCACTTTGCATCATCTAAAACTTCCTCAACACCTATGCATCATAAGATTACTAACTTTTATTCTTCTAGTCTTTATAAAATTACTACTATGTGTTGGTACAAGTATGATAAATGTGTTTCAATCATTGTTTTGTTATTGATGTCAAACATTCTACTTTCTGGTAATATAATTTCTTATAGCATTTGAGTACTATCATTTTTTTGATTGATGAAGAGGATTTGATAAAATGAGGTAACAATAGCACCTAGAGGAAAGGTTGAGTTATGATATGGTAAAGGAGTACAAGGATTAGGTAAGATAGTAATATTATAGTGAATTGATAATCTACTTAAAGTTGCAAAGGATGGATACACTTATTAAGTTCAAAAGAACAACTTAAATGAAGTTTTTCTACCAAGCTTAATAATCTGCATAGTAGGTGCTAACAAAAGTTAGTGTAAGTCAAGTAAAAAATCAGTTGTAGCTGAGCAAAGTTACTTTCAGTGTAAGCTGAGTAAAGTTTAGTTGATGTTGAGCACAAGTAAACTTTAGTTCGTACAAGTTTTTTGATAGTGGATGTTGAGCATTGTAGTTTGTGCTAAGCATCAAAAGCAAGTTAATGTTGAGTGTCAACATTATGAGAAAGATCATGAATTTGATGAATCAGAGTTGACAATTTTGTTTTCTTAGATTGCATGAACTATATGAAAGATAATCTTCATGAACTAGTGGCATAGAATTCGCAGTGAATTATTTTGAGGCAAATTCAAAGAGGATTAAAGTAGAAGTTTCTAGAAGGGAATGAAATGAAATAATGGGTAGATTCATTGAATTCTACCTAATCTAACCTAACCCTAAAATGGACAAGGATGATGAATGGAATGGGATCTTAATTTTCTATTTATATATATATTGTTGGTTAGAAGCAAACATTTTCATATGCAAGAACCTAAGCAACAAGGAATCTAGGTTATTGCTTCATTCAGTGACCTAAGAGAAGAGACTGCATCTGCAAGTAAAGCAATAAGGATTAAGGATATGGATACTTGAAGGATGATCAAGCTATTAGAAATGAATTTTGGGAAAGCCATATAGAATGAAGGACTAAAATAGAGATCTTTAATCTACAAGTGTCTTGTACATTGTTATCAAATCAAGCCTTACTATTACTTTCTAATCATTTTATCAATCTAGGGTAAAGCCTTTGGATTAAGGTTAACTAAACACTCATTTATAAATCCTTTAACTAGGTGACATTCCAAGTGAATGATCTAAAGTCCTCTAACAAGGCTCACTCTTAACAAGGTGAATAAAATATTTAACTAGGTCACATTTAATAGTTTGCATTGTAACCTTTAACAGGGTTGGCTTTTTATAGAGCATCACTTCATAAGAGTGAGAATGAGTAGCATGTTATTGGTGATTTTTCCAAAATTGGGTTTCCACATTAAATCATTTTGTCAAATGTGTTATTGAATCTTTTGTGTTTCATGCTTACATTTTTGCAAAGTTGATTTGATAGTAACCTACAAGTTTAAGTGATTTTATAACCTAATGGATTCATACATGATGAAAATGTTTTATGGATATGGGTTCATTGAGTTGTGAAAAGTTTTAATTGTACATCTAGACCTTGGATAACTGATTCACCCTCCTCTCATTTATTCTAAAAAATTCCAACAATTGGTATTAGAGTCATCTACTTAAGAGGACTAGTTCGAAGGTACTAGAAGCAAAAAGATCAAGATGTCAAAAAGAGAGGTACCCAAGCTTAATTGAGAAAACTTTTCTACATGGAAAAGTCTAATGAAGTTACACCTAGGAGGTCTTGGAGATCATGCACAATCTATCATTATTGTTGAGCATGTTGATCCTACTAGAGTCCTAACTACTAAAGATCCGAAAAAGAAGAAAGAACACAACTAGACAATGTTGGAGATTTCCTCTACCCTAAGTTATGTCAATTTTGATGGTATCAAGGGTTGTGATAGTGCAAATAAAATGTGAGATTCTCTACACACCATCTATGGAGGTGAAAAAAATGTTCTAAGAGCTAAATCTGAAAATCTTAGAGGTAAGTTTAATAAAATGAGAATGCAAGAAGGTGAGAATATTGCTCTAGGATAAAAGATGTTGTTAATGCAATAAGAGGAGCTACTAGTAAGATATATGATGAGACTATACTAGGAAATTTTTTGAGAACACTATTGTCTATTTATGCTAATAGGGTTTCTATAATACAAGAACTAAAATGTATACTAGGGACTGGTCTAACTCTTGAGGGTATGGTAGGTAGGCTCACTACTTTTGAGTTATCTAATTTTGATAATTACAAACCTAAGAATGTTGAATCTTCTTTCAAATCTAAGTTGTCATTGAAGGAACATAATGAGAAGAAGAATAAAAAAGTAAAATATATGTCTAGTGATAGTGATATAGATGAGGAAGATGTAGATCAACTTGAAGCACTACTATTGAAAATTGGCTAATGACAATATATAATTATTTTCATTTATGGCAACACATGATGTACATGCTTACAGGAAACCTCAAAAAATTGTCTAAGTATGAATTTGGTTTACAGTAGTGTATTATTTTGTATGTAACTTGTTATAACATAATATTATGACTAGCAAAGTTAGATGGAGATAGTATACATGTTGATGATGATTTGTATAAAATTAGAAGTTAGTATAGATTGTATGAAAAAGAGATATTCATGTTTTACTAGTGAAACATGATAGCAAAATTAAAAGAGAGAAATTATTTTGTTTACAAAATAATTACTCAATCAATTAGGGCCAACATCCTAGATGTTTACTCTAAGTTTGAAAGGTCTATTATGGTCTTAGCCAACCTAGTAGAAATTTGTGTAAAGAAATGGTATTTATGAAAAGGACATCTTTTGAATTCAAATGTGCAAGTAAGTGATGTATTGTGATATGTGAACTTTTTTTAAAGTGATATATGTGAAGTTTCAAGAAGCTATTTTTGTGATTCGAGATTGAGCTAAAGATTAGAGATTAGTCAAGGAAGAAGTTACAACACCTATATACTAGAAGTATAATTACTTGTTTGGGTAGTGAGCTCTTCTTGTAATTGTAAGTGCATGTTTTGATAGTGGGCTCATCTTGCATCTACCATACTACAACTCCTAATAGGGTTGGCACAACTCTTAATAAGGTTGGACTCTCTTAGCAGGTATTCAAAGTCTCCTAACAAGGACTCTATACTAAATTTTCTCATTGACTCCTAACAAGGTCCATCCTCTAATAAGGAACTTATATATTAGTATATTATCTAGTGGGTATCATCCCCACTGGGGTTTTCCTTTGGCCAAGGTTTCTCTAGTTAACAAAATATGGTGTTATGATTTATCTTTATGCATGGTTACTATTACTTCTTAGCATTACTTTATTACTTTGTTATGTATGGTTTAAAGTAATAAACAATATCCAATTGGTGACTAAAGTTTGTAGATTACTGATTCACCTCCCACCCCCTCTCAATAATTCTTATTTCTAACAATTGATATCAAAGCCTAGTTACTAAGAAGAGGCTTAACAACTTGAGTAATATCCCTATGGATATGGAACAGTTGATGAAGAACCTTGAAGAGGCACTTGAAAAAATTTATCTCCTTACTAAAGAAAGAGATAAGCTAAAGGATAGATATGAAGACTCCAAAGTATACATTGGACAATTGAATTATAAGATTGAACATCTCAAATCCAAGCCTGAATCTACAGAATCTAAAAACTTGTGATGATGATTACTCAAAGTTGAAGATAAAGTACAAGATCTTGAAGCATGAATTGAAGATTATGAATCTAAAGTTGACCTTGAAAAATGATCCTAGAAAAATTGAAACTGATTTGAAAACTAAGAATACAAATCTTAGAGAAAGTCTAGTGAAGAAGACATCTAAGTTTGAAATGTTGAAAGAATATCATGAAGATCTTCATAAGTACAACACTATTGTGAAGGGTGAATTAACTCAGTCCAAGCAACAACTTGAGAAGCTTTATTCTAGTAGAGAAAATTATAATGATTCAATGGCAATACAGAGACCTACTTATGATAAGACTGGTCTTGGTTATCTATTTAACATATTTGCAAAGAGACCTGAGAGTAGATCAAATCTAAAAGAAAAAGATAAATCTAATGATAAGATTGAATCTAGCCAATCTTTTGATAAACCTAAAGAATTTGGAAAAACAAGGAAGTCGAGATATTGGATGAACCAAAGAAAGTGGAATCTCTTATAGATACTAGGTATGAATTTAGAGGTAAGTGTTTTTTCATGTAATGAAATAGGTCATATGAAAAGAGATTGTAAAAATAAGCCATTTAATCATGTTATAGATTTTTGTTGTCTAATTACCATGGTATGGTTCATAGAGAAAATTATTGTAGGAAACCTAAATATCATAATGATAGAAGGAATACTAGAATGTCTAGAAATACTTACCCTATAGATAGAAGAAGATCTAATGAAAGGACATGGGGAGAAGGAAGACCTTATGAAGATAGAATATATATCATGTGTTATAAGTGTAACAACTTTGGACACATAGCTTAGAATTGTCATGCACCTGATGATTAGAAGAATCCTAGAAGCAAAACTCCAGTATATCAGTTATGCAACAACTTTGGACATACAACAAAGTATTGTAGAATGGACAGAAACTTCAGATATAGAAGGAACATTGGAAGAAACTTTGAAACTAGAAGGAATGATGCAATAAACATCAAAAATGATAGAAGGAATCATGAAAGGAACTTTGGAACTAAGAAAGATAATGAGGAACAAAGAAATGTAGTCAGTGAACTTCGAGAAGAACTCAATGAGGCATTTGTAAAAGGATTAGACATCTCAAAAGAAAAGTTAGAAGATAATGAGATAGGAAGATTGAAGTCAATAATCAAGTTTGATTCAATTAAGTTGAATTAATCTTGTTCACAGCACCAGAATCTAAAACTTCATCTAGAGATCGAACTAGAGGTAGCAAAGTTGGGAAAAGGTGTATCGAGATAAGTTTAGATGCTATTATGAGTTACTATTATTACAAAGAAAGTAAATTCTATAGCAAAAGATGAAAAATATGTTTTTATAGAGAATTTCATGGAGCAAAGATTCCTAGAACATTTTCATGATGGAAGGAAGCTATGGTAAACTTTGGGTAGCATCTCAAGATTGAATAGAAGATTTTGAGTAGATATTTAATTTCAAAATGTAATTGATAGATTTTTCATGTTTGCAAAGTATCCAATTAATGCAAGTTTAAGTTGAAGGAATAAAATGGAGTACAGACTTGATTACCACTTCATTTCAATTACATAAGCAGCATAGAGCACTCAAAAGTGACTTGACAAGGCAATTTTGAAGTAAACCCTATTTTTAGAAAGAGGTACTTTATTGTTTATCTATAGAATTTATTCAATAAAAGTTTATATTTGATAGAATCATGGATATATCAGCAGTTGTTGAGAATGAGAGGAGACCAAAATTGAAGGTTGTTTTTTTGAAACCCATAGAAGGAAACCCTAATTTAGCATTATCCATTACTCCAAATAAAGTAGTTTATTTGGAAGATGTGGGAAGGTATCTTAAAAGAAAGTTTGAATCTATTGGGAGTGAGTATATGAACAAAGATATGGAATTATTATTTGACCATGATATGACTATGAAGCCCAGATTTGAACATTTGAAGGAACAAGATCTTTTTAAATATCATTTCTACCAAAAATTGGACATCGATGAATGGACACAAATCATACTAAGTAGAATACATGATGGAAAAATATGGATAGAAGATAATGTAGTTGATATTTTTGTCGGCCTTATTAATGAGGTAAGTAGTCTTAGCAAACAAGGCAGTGTACCTATAGGTGAGAAACTTGTTAAGAAGAAAGTTGAGAGCTACACAAAAGAAGTTTATAATGGAAAGGTCATCATGATCAGCACCATTAAACAAGATGATGTAAGATTCCTTAGTAGAATCAATGCCTACTCTATATGTGCAAGTTCTAAGATTGATGAATTATCAATCAAATTCATCTATGTAGCCTATAAGATATGTGTGTTGAGAAGGAACAAGTTAACCTTAGTGAAATTCTAAGAATACAACTTCTTAAAAACTTGGAGAAAATCAAGAGGACCAAGAATGGTGTGTTTAGATCTCAGTCACTGATCAATCATACATTCTTTCATGTACTTAAGATATTTCCATATTTTTCAGTCACAAAGATTATGAGAAATGAGAGATGTACAATGGAGAAGATCACAGATGTATGTAGAAGACATCCAAAAAATAAAATCTTGGATAGTAGGAATTTGATAATGAAAACATTTTAGAATGAGATGAGACAAAGATTTAGAATTGCACCTACAATTATAGAAATATTTAAAGAAGATATATGTGCTATGGTTGATATAGATTTTTCTTATATTCAAGCAGTAGAACCTTGAGAAACATTTTTTGATCTCATAGGTTATGAATTGAGTAATAAAGTAGTAGTTGGATACATTGATTTATTGTTAAAATCTAAGAAGGACCAAGTTGAGTATAGATTTTGGACTCATGAAGAGATTACCTAATCAGTTCATTTGGCATCCTTAGAGAAGGCATCTCACAAGAAGATAGAGATAATAATAAATAAAGCTTTAATAGAGGTTGATATGACAGAAAGTGAGTCACAAGCAGTTAGACAGACAATGAAGCAAGGTATAATAAATGTGCAACCTTTATCAATATCTTTTGCAGAGAGATCCTTGGGATAGAGCATTCAATATGTAGCAGTGTCAAATATACAACCAAGTGAGCCAAAGAGGAAATCAAAAAGATTAGTGGAAGCTATAACCACCAAGACAAAAAGGGGTCAAGCAACAAGCCACTAGACCAGGAAAGACACAAAAGACATTGTTGACAATTGTTGAATCTAGTAAAGAAGAACAAGAAGAAGAAGCTAAATAGGCAAAGAAGGTAACTACTTCTCAATAGTCAACAGGAAATGCTTGGAAACCTTGGAAGCTAAAGATAGAGATGATTAATTTAGCTATTGCTAATGAAGAAAACTTTGTTCAAATGAACAAATTGTATGACTTGTATAATAATATTGAGAAAGATTAGATTGATATATCTACTATGAGATACGTAATAGCTAAGAATTTGAAACTTAAGGATATTGAAGGCATGATAAACTAGAAGGTCTATGATAGACTTATTGAGAAGAAGGCACCAACTTGAGAAGAGGACATAGAACTTCAGTAGTCTATGATAAGGAAAATATGAAAGACTAATGATGAAGAAGTCAAGAGATTGTTAAACAATCTAGCACCTTACTTAAGAAACAAGGTGAGACCATTTATTTTTATGATTGGTGAGAATAAAAAAATAAGAAGTGAAACTATGGCAACTATAAGTCAAATGTTGATAGAATCTAAGGCAGCATCTTCACCAACACCCAAAACCCCAGAAGTGTTAGTAAGTGGAGACACAATGCAGATTGATGAGACCAATATTACCATTAACATTAATGATACTAACCCTTTTGAGAGTTTGAAATATCCTAAATCTGATGCTAAAGATATTGAAGATCAATTGAAACAAATTAAAGAGGAAAATGGGCTATTAGAGGAAGAGAAGAGGAATTTCTTGAAGATGAAATGAAAAGAAAAGTTGAGAAAGAAAAGAAAAAGAATAGTTGAAGAAGAAAAGAAGAGGAAATTAGAGGAAGCTAAGAAGAAGAGAATAAAGGAGGAAGAAAAGAGAGAAAGAGAAAGAAGAAAGAAGAGTCAAAGAGGTAGCTAAAAGGAAGTAAAGGGAAGATGAATCTAAACCATCTAGTTCATCTACTCCACTTTCACTTGCTAGCTTAACAACTGATGATGATGATCAAACTATCTTGATCTCATCTTTGTCAAAACTTAGTGAAAAGAATAGAACAACCAAGAGCCTGCAAAGACCCTTGATGGAGGTTACTGATAGATTACATAGTACTCTAGTAATCCAACATAAAGAGGTAGATCCTAAATAGAGGGCAAAAGAAATGCTAAAATATTTTGATGAGAAATTATAGATTTATTGAATGTTGTAAAATCAAAGGCACAGATTACACATGATGCTAACTTGTTTAAATCACTATTTGTTAGAACATCAAGAATGATTTGATAAGTCTTGATACTTGAATCAAGGAACTTTAGAAATGTCAATAGGATGGAAAGGTATTGTACATCAACTATAGCCTATCTCATAAGTTGACCAAAGATTTTGATAGTCAGATTAAAGGTAAGATGAGTGACCTAGAGGCTCTATCCAACCAAATACAACAACCTTCTATTAAAATTGAATTTTGAAGGACAAGTGGCTAGTATTCATTGTGATATCAAGAAAGTGGAACTTTAGAAAGAACAAATTTTGAAGAGAGTATCAGATTTTAGAGAGTCTATTATTCTAAAAATATCAATTGTTGAGAGATAGTTGGAGGAGTGTGTCAAAGCCAAGGACACCTACTCAAACTTTTTATGCTCTAATCATAATGCATTTAAGATTGCATCATATGCCTTATGTAAAATTCTCACCTCTAGTGAATTAGCCAAGGATACATGGACAAAAGGTATGAACAATCTTAAGTGAATTTTTGATGATTGCATGAAGATACTATCAACTTAATGTAGAAGAATAGAATGTTTGACCATGGTTTTTGACATTCTAACCTTTCTCATTGATGTCAAAGAGGGAGAAGATGCATAAGAAAATTGTAAATTAGGTAAAGAAGAATATAAAATTGTAAGGGAGAGAATATGTAAGATGGACAAGTTGTAATAGATGATTAATTAAAACATTATTTTAGTATTTTGACAAGTTATTGATGCTTAGCCAATTTTCCCTATTTGTTGCCATTAATGCCAAAGAGGGAGATTGTTGACAATTGGCTAATGAAGATTTGTAATTGTTGTCATTTATAGAAACACATGATGTACATGCTTATAGGAAACCTTAGAAATAAAGATACTTAGCTTTTGGTACTTAGAAAATTGTCCAAGTATGAATTTGGTTTACAGTAGTGTATTATATTATATGTAACTTGTTACTGAAGTCATATTATGACTAGAAAAGTTAGATGGAAATATTATACATGATGATGATGATATGTATAACCTCAAAAGTCAGTATAGACTATATAGAAAAGAGATATTCGTGCTTTACTAGTGAAATAGGACAACAAAATTAAAAGAAAGGAATTATTTTATTTACAAAATAATTACTTGACCAATTAGGGTTGACATCCTAGATGTTTACTCTAAGTTAGAAAGGTATATTATGGTCTTAGACAACCTATCAATAATTTTTGTGAAGGCATGGCATTTATGCAAAGGACATCTTGTGAATTCAAATGTGCAAGTTGTGAAAGTAATTGATGTATCACATTAATATGCAAACTTTTGTGGAAGTGATATATGCAAAGTTTTGAGAAGCTATTTTTGTGATCTAAGATTGAGCTAAAGATCAAAGATCAGTCAGGAAAGAATTTATAACACCTATATAATAGAATTCTAATTATTTGTTTGGGTAGTGAGCTCTTCTTGTAATTGGAAGTGCATGTTTGGGCAGTGGGCTCATCTTGCATTTACTGTACTGCAACTCCTAATAGGGTTGGAATCTCCTAATAGGGATTCAAAGTCTCCTAATGAGAATTCTCTATATTGAAATTTCTCATTGACTCCTAATAGGGTCTATCCTCTAACAAGGAACTTATATATTAGTCTATTATCTAGTGGGTATCATCCCCACTAGGGTTTCCCCTTGGCCAAGGTTTTGCTAGTTAAGAAAATATGATGTTATGAGTTATCTTTGTGTGTGGTTACTATAATTGTTTAGCATTACTTTATTATGTATGGTTTAAAGTAATAAACAATATCTAGTTAAAAATTCCTATTTGTAACAACTGCTAGCAAGGAGATTTCATAGAGGTGAAGACAAGTTCAAAGGTAAGTTACCTATAATGTGTTTCAATTGCAATGAGGTTGGTCACATTGTTGCTAGATGTCTAGAGAAAAGGAATTATAGAGATGGAGACAAGTACAAAATTAGAATACATGAAGACAACAAAGATTACAAACATAAAGGAAAGAATTCTTGCTACATTGTTGAAGAGGAAACAAAAGATGAATTAGATGATCATGATGATGAAGTAGTGTCTGTTGCAATGAATTTGATGAGGATGAGACAATTGCACTAGTGTCTTGTGTGAACAAGAATGATAGATAGATCGTTTACTATGGGTGTTCACATCACATGAATAGAGATAAAAGTAAGTTCATTACCTTGAATTATTATAATGCAAATAGTGTAAGGTTTGGTAATGATGCACCCTATATAATAAAAGGAAAAGGTTCTATCAAACTGACAGAAAATATTTTATGTGAAAATTCTTATTATGTTGAAGGACTTAACTATAATTTTTTGAGTGTGTCACAACTAAATAATTTAGGTTGTAAGGTTGAGTTTGAAAACAAGATTTCTAAGATATATGATACTGATGGAAAACTAATTGGAAAAGGTGATCAAACTAGAGGTAATCTATTATACCTTGATATAGAGGATGGTACTTGTTTAATTGTAGAATTTAATGATGTGTGGCTATGGCACAAGAGGTTATGTCATGTTAATTTGGATAACTTGTTTAATATTAGCAACATAAGAAGAGTCAGAGGTTTGCCTAAGTTGAAGAAACCTAACAATATAAATTGTAAACAATTTTAGTTAGGAAAAATGAAAAAGTCAAGTTTTAAGAGTAAGACTCATACCTATAAAGGAATATTAGAGATTGTTCATACTAACTTGTGTAGACTAGTTTAAGTGCAAAGCTACAAAGGAGATAAGTAGATTATGCTACTTGTTGATGATTATTCTAAAATGATGACAATTATATTTTTGAAATAGAAATATGATACTTTCCAAATGTTTAAGTGGTACCTAGCAAGAGTTGAGAAGGAAACAAATAAAATTTTGAAATGTTTGAGATTTGATAGAGGAGGAGAATTTACATCAATTGAGTTTGAGATTTTTTGTAATGAAAAAGGAATCAAAAGATAGACATTTTCTCCTAGGACCCCTTCACAAAATAGAATTGCTAAAAGGAGGAAAAAATCTGTAATGGACTGTGCTAGGACACTCATGATGGAGAAAAATGTTGCTTTGAAATATTGGAGAGAAGATGTAAGTATAGTTGTATATACCTTGAACCATGTGCAAGTCAAGAAAGTTACTAATTCAACAACTTTTGAACTATAATATGGATACCTACACAACATAAAATATTTTAAGGTATTTGGAAGCAATTTTTATATTCTCAAAGATTTAGGAATGGTAAAATAGATGCAAAAAGTGAACAAGGTATATTCCTTGGTTATTCCACAAAAATTAAAGTTATAAATATTTAAATACTAACAATAACAAAGTTGTGGAAAGTGAAAATTACAAAATTTGATGAACATGCAAAAGTACATGAGGCTGAACCTATGAAGTAACTAGAAGAATACAAATCATTTGTATATTTTTATAACTAGAAGAATACAAATCATTTGTATATTTTTATGAAGTTATGCCTACAGATGAAGATGTTGTAAATCAAGTTGCAAACCAATAGCAAGTTTCAGTGACTGCCAAGTCACATACTATGAATGTCGAGTTGCATTCAGGAACCAAGCTACATTTAGGTGCCAAGTTATAGAATGAAGTTGAGGCACATTATGATTCTGAGATTAGTTTACATGAAAAATATGTTGAACTACTTGATAGAGATGTACATAGTGATTCAGAATTTGAGAGACCAAGTGAAGAAACTAGAGTAGAATGAAGATTGTCTAAGTATGTCAAGAGACGTCACCCTACTACACAAATCATCAGAAATAAAGATGTTAGACCAATGGCAAGGAACAAGTTGAGAAATGATACATTTTTCTTGACCATGCGAGAACCTAAAATAATGAAAGATGTCTTAGAAGATGTGAACTAGAGTAAAGCCATGGAAGAAGAGATTGAATAAATTTAGAAAAATAAGTCATGGACTCTAGTTCCTAGACCAGAAGATAAAAATGTGATTAGTACCAAGTGGGTATAGAGAAAAAATTTAGATAAAAATAGTGAATTCATAAGGAACAAGGAAATATTAGTTTGTAAATCATATGCACTAGAAGAATGGATAGACTATGGAGAAATATTTGCTCATTTTGCAAGATTGGAAGGAGTAAGAACTTTGCTTGCTTACTCTACATGCAAAGGTTTCAAAGTTTATCAAATGGATGTTAAGTCTACATTTCTCAATGGAATATTGGAGAAAGAGGCTTATATAGTACAGCAAGAAGGATTTTTTGATGATGACAACAAAAATATGATATGTAGACTACACAAAGCTTTATATGGTTTGAAGAAAGCACCAAGAGCATGGTATGAAAGGCTTCATAACTATCTTTTGAAAATTGGATTTGAGAGGACTAATGATTATAGAAATCTATACTTGAAGATAGAGAAAGGAAATGGTATTTTACTATCTAAAATTTTTGTTGATGATATCATATTTGGAGGTCAAGATACTTTATGTAAGGTTTTTGCAAATGAAATGAAGAAATAATTTGAGATGTCTATGTTTGGAGAGATCAAATTCTTTGCAGGTTTGCAAGTACATCAGATGAAATATGGTATATGCATCACTCAGTCAACTTATGTAAAAGAGATATTGGAAACTTTTATATTGGAGGATTTTAAACTAGTAAGCACACCTATGGTGACAAGACATAAATTGTCAAAGAATAATAATTTAGCTAAGGTGAGTCAAACATTATATAGGTCTATGATTGGAAAATTATAATATGTAGTACCCAAAAGACCTGATATTGCATTATCTCTTGGGATAGTTGCAAGATTCTCTATTAATCCTAGGGAGAATCATTTGATGGAAGTTAAGAGAATAATAAGATATCTGAAAGGAACAAAAGAATATGGTCTATACTATAAGAAAAATGAGAAATTTGAATTGAGAGTCACATTGATGTTGATTGGGCTAGAATATTAATGATAGAAAGAGCACTAGTGGAGGAGTATTTTTCTTAGGCAAAAGGTTGGTTACATGGAATAGCAAGAAACAAAACTACACCTCTCAATCTACTACCAAAGCTTAATATGTTGCTAATACAATAAATTGTATGGATCAAATAGCTATTCAAATGTATGAAGGAGGAAATCACTAAACCTGTGATACTTTATTATGTTAATACAAGTGCTACAAATATATCAAAGAATCCTATGATGCATACAAATACTAAGCACATTGCAATTAAATATCATTACTTGAGAGAGTTAGTTCAAGATAAAGAAGTGAAGATGGAATATGTTAACACAAAAGAGAAAATAGTTGATATCTTCAAAAAAGAATTACCTAAGGATTCTCATGAGTATCTAAGAGGTAAACTAGGGTTGATACCCCTATCAAATTCTATCTAAGAAGCATGAGGAGTGCCCTACATCAAACAAGTTGATTGACATTTTTTATGCAGTAATGTAGTGGATCTTACTTTAGGAGCTTCCTAAAGTAATCAAAGAGTTGGAGTTACAAATAAGTCTTAAGCTAAGTGACCAAGGGAGAAACTAAAAATGTTCATATTTGCATATTAAGATGAAAAATCTTTGGTATTGTTGTCAAAGAGGGAGAAATCCTAACTACTGAGGGAGATGAAAGAAAACATAGAAGAAACATGAATACTTAATAAGAGGAAGCTAATATCAAAGGTGATATAAGAATTAATCTAGAGGAGTCATAAGGATGTGTTGATTGATTATCCATTGATTAGAACATAATTTTGTAATGTATTCAGAAGATGAAAGTTACTGATAGAGGGAGAGATTTCAATACAAGGAAAAAAAATTTGGTATTTTGTTGGTTATACTAATTAAGTTTGGTCAGTTTGGTTTTCCATCAATGCCAAAGAGGGAGATTGTTGAAAACAGATTGATACAAGTATGATAAATGTTTCAATCATTGTTTAATCACTAATGTCAAACTTGCTACTTACTAGTAAGAAAATTGCTTATATGATTTGAGTACTATCATTTGTTCGATTGATGAAGAGGATTTGATCAAATGAGGTAACAATAGCACCCAAAGGAAAGGTTGAGTTATGATATGGTAAAGGAGTACAATGATTAGTTAAGACGGTGATATTATATAGTGCATTGGTAATCTACTTAAGGTTGCAAAGGATGGATACACTAATTAATTTTAGAAGAACAAGTTAAATAAAGTTTTTGTACCAAACTTAACAATTTGCATAGTAGGTGCTGAGAAAAGTTAGTGTAAGATGAGCAAAAAATCAATTGGAGCTGAGCAAAGTCAATTTCAGTGTAAGCTAAGTAAAGTTTAGTTGATGTTGAGCACTAGTAAATTTTAGTTCATGCCAAGTGTTTTGATAGTGGATGTCGATCAATGAGTTTCTATTGAGAATCAGAAGCAATTTAATGCCAAGTTTCAATATTATGAGAAAGATCATTAATTCAATGAATGTAAACTAACAAGTTTGATTTCTTGGATTGTGTGAACCATGTGGGAGATAAGCTTGATGAGTTGGTGGCACAAAATTCATGGTGAACCATTTTAAAGAAAATTCAAACAGGATTGAAGGAGAAGTTTCTAGAAGGGAATGAAATGAAATAATGGGTAGATTCATTGAATTCTACCTAATCTAGCCTAACCCTAAAATGGAAAAAGGAGGATGAATGGAAAAGGATCTTAATTCTCTATTTATAGAGATGGCTGGTCAAAAGAAAAAGTTGTCATGTGTGAGAACCTAAGGAAGACAAGGAGTCTAGGGTATTGCTTCATTAAATTATCTAAGAGAAGAGATTGCATTGGCAAGAAAAAAATAAGAATTAAGGGTATGGAGGCTTGAAGGGTGAACAAGCTATCAGAGTTGAAGTGTGTGAAAGGCAACTAGAATGGAGAACTAAAATAGAGATCTATAATTTTCGAGTTTGGTGTAAGTCATTATTAAATCAAGCCTTACTGTTACTTTCTAATCATTGTAATAGTCTAGGGTAAATCCTTTGGATTAAGGTTGACCTAATAGTCATTCATAAATTCTTTAGCTAGGTGACATTCCAAGTGAATGATCTAAAGTCCTCTAACAAGGCTCACTCCTAATAGGATGAATGAAATCCTTTAACTAGGTCACATTTAATAGTGTGCATATTAACCTTTAATAGGGTTGGCCTTTCATAGGGCATCACTTCATAATAGTTGGAATGAGTAGCATGTTACTAGTGGTTTTTCTCAAAATGGGTTTCTACATTAAATCATTGTGTCAAATATGTTATTGAATCTATTGTGTTTCATTCTTATATTTTTGCAAAGTTGATTTGACAGTAACCTACAAGTTTAAGTGATTGTATGACCTAATGGATGCATGCATGATGAAAATGTTTTATGGATATGGGTTCACTAAGTTGTGAAAAGTTTTATTGTACATCTAGACCTTGGATAACTAATTCATCCCCCTATTAATTGTTCTAAATAATTCCAACACTATGTTGACATTAATGACAAATATAGTTATGAATGCAACATATCAATACTCTTCAATGCTTAGGATACTCCCCCAATATAGTATTGTCAACATTCATGCTAACAATTCTGTTAGAATGAAAAAGCTTAACATTACCAAAGCTAGGATATGAAATAGCCAAGAACACTTGAAAGCTTAAATAGGAAGAAAAACACAAGAATTCTTTAGAAGAGTGCCAGTGCACTGTAATAGATTCTGCTCATCTAAAAAATATAGAAAAATTTTCCATAACAGTTGAATAAGAGAATGAATCTTACATAAATATTTTTAAAAATACAATAATTTTTTGGAGGTTGAAATTTCATAAACAATGGAGAAGTTCCAAATTCCAGATCTGACACATCATAATCACACAATAAAAGGTAAGACGATAAATGGCCATGTCCACTTAAATCCAACTCTTGAGCTCCTAAAGCACTTAGATCCCATAGATCTGATTTGAGGTCTGAGGAGATGTGAAAGGATAAGAGATTTAGGGGAAAAGAGGGGGTTCTACAAGAGCATAATAAGAAGGGGTGCTAAGAAGAAGACACGATTTTGCACATTCAACAACCCATAATAATCAAATACTACATAAAGACAATGAAAGCTGAAAACAAACAAAATTTACTTGTTGATTCAATCAAATTCAAATGGATAATATTTTCAACTATTACGATTTAAATTTAAACAATGATCATATAGTTATTGTAATCAGGTCAAGCATTTTAATGAATAACTAGAGATCACTAATTTGTGCATAATTATATTAATACTACCACATACCTATTTTTTTTCAGGTAGTGGGCTAATTCCTTTATCTCTTAGTCTCATCTCTTTTTCATCTTCAATGATTTCATTTCACACTAGTTGTGGCACTATAGGAGGATGTTTGTGCTTTGGGTTGAGCTTTAGAGCCCTTCTATATTGGTCTCTCATAGTCTTTAGATGTTTGCAAGATTTTTTTAGAATTTGGGCTCTATTCAAAATATTTTGACCAAAGAACTCCTCCATAGTTTTTATGAGTTAATATTTTAATTTAGGACCCTCTCATTCTACCTTTTAAAAAAAAGGAAAAAAATTTAGATAAAAAAATTAGTTCAGGCTATGTACATTGAATATATTACAATAAAGGGATAAACAAAAAAATGTAGCAACCAATTATATTAAGCTACGTACTTTTTACGTAATGTGAGCCCAAATATCTTCAACATTAAATCATAAAAAGTTACATAAAATATATTGTTTCCTGCAAAATCATCATGAGATCATTAGTTGAAAATGAGTTATGAATAAGTAAATAACAATTACAGTCAAAATAATTACAATTTCAAAGTACCTAGAAGCTTAGGCAATTTTAAGTAAATCATTTCTTTCTTGACCATCAACAATGATGCCTCCAATGATCTAGTACAAGTAACACAAGCTACTCCATGAAAGGCTTGTAAATTATCACCAGTACTAGTATCAATTCTATCACCATGAGAAGGTGTACTTGTCCCTACACAAAGTCAATCAATGTCATACTATACTCAAATGAACAACAAAGTACAAATCAAATCATATTTAACACATAAAAAATGTAGCAAAATAAGGATTTACAAGCTCTAGTTGTAGTAGGTGTGGATGTTTGCATGCTCCTTGTTGTTGATCTTACAATTTGTAATCTCAGAGTGTTTGTAGCCTTATGGAAGTAGGTGTATAGAAATCATCAGCACCTAAAAAATAATCATATATATATATATACAATGTATTGTCTTTTTAAAATATAGATTGAAAATACATGACAAGAGTAATATAAAATTGTCAATAATAATCATGAAGAAAATAATGTCCCTTCTAATGATTAAGAATTGAAATCATATACCTATAGGACCTACATCACTACCCTCATTAGGTGGAACAACTCGTTGTGATATCAAAAAATCCTATGATCAATATATTAGTGTAAAACATAAAGCTTCATTGAACTATTGTCCTAGAAAAGGACTCATTGTTGCTTACTTCTAGACAACATTCTCTACAACACAATTCATTTATTGTGGCTTGCTTGTCTTTTGATGGATTTGGATCCATCACAAGCCTAAGAATTTGTAGATTGATGCTCTTTAGGGTCTTTTTACACATGGTTACAAGGCCACTGCAATATACAATGTCATCATCGCATAACACTATGACTGCCATAGTAGCAAGTAATTTCTCTTTTGTAAGATGTTCTTTTTCTTTTTGTAAGAATCAAATTGTGACAAAAAAATCAGTAAAACAATAAAAACAAGTCCAAAATGTTAACTAAAGTAACATAATAATATGACATTTTGCAAAATTACAATTGCATAATTTTTTATACAAAAAGTTTACTTGCACTGTAGAAGGGATGGGAGTAACATCCCTACCTATTTCATCTAATGGATTGACCATGTCACCCTGTGACAAAGAAAATATATAAAAATATCAGCTTAATGAAATGAATAGTCAACTTAGAAAATAAAACTTATTATTAAAATGGTATATTGTATATTGGAGTTTTGAATGGAATTAATTAGTTTAAATATTACATATATAGTACTTACAAGTCCCATGATACTAACTTTCTTTGTATCTATGTGATTCAAATTGTAATCTATTAGCAACTCTTCCTCTGAACTTAATGATTTTATCGCACATACAAAACATGATTTCCCTCACGAGTCTCAAAAATTCAAATGGGTTACTTATTAGTTGACCCAAGACACATACTATTTATAGAACCTACAATGTTCCCTATTTCTTTTGGCCTTCCATCAATGTACATAGTAAGTCTTTTACTTTGATCATTTTCTTTCCATTGTAGATAATTTTTTGACAGTGCATACCTACGCATACTTTTTTTATATTGAACTATTTGAATCTAGTTTTTGTAATTGTAACAAGGTCCTTCATACTCTATCAATTCAACAACTTTGTTATAACTAACCTTTATGTCATCCATAGAAAATAGGCCCAAACCATGTAACGATGATGGAGTTATGTGATATATCCTCTTGTTAACACAAAAATGAGTGTTAATTGGAGGTAATTCCTTAGGTGCCCCTTCTTTCTCAAGATGTGTGTACCTCAAGGGAACCTTGATCGCCCTTTGTCTCATCATCATAAGAACATGACCCCCCTTGAGAAAGGAAAAATTGCATGTATTTATTGAACTTTCATCTAATCTTTTTCTCTCTAGTTTTTCTCTCTTTTGTAGACCTACTAAATGTCTCACTATCCTCTTTTATTCCCACATTTCCCTTACTTGAGGAAGACAAATCTAATAGATACCTATTTGGTGGTACCTAGAGCCCATCAAATGAGAGATATAGTTAAAGGAGTGAAATATTTTTATATAAAATAAGGCTAATATTGATGAAGTTTTCCTAAAGTTAATGTTGAAGGTAAAGAGAAAGAAAGCATGTAATAAACTTATACCTCCCAATCCATGTCACATTATATGATCCTCATTAAAGTGTTATAGTTTCCTACATATGTAAATCATTTTTCTTAAGTTAGTTACAAATTACATGATACTTATGCTAAAAATTACATAGAACATAAGATGAACAATATGGATACATCACAAAAAATATAACATTGTATATTTTTAATTGGTTACCTCTACAAAAAAATATATTATAAGAAATTAACACCTAATACATTTTGGTTAATCATGTCGTTGATCATCTTCTTCATCCATCTCATCATCATGAACATCATCACCAAATCATCAAAATGACCATCATCAACATCATGATCATCCCTATGACCATCATCATCATCATCACCATCACCATCACTACCATCATCATCTTCAATTCCATCATCATCTTCACTGCCATCATCATCATCATCATCAATTCCATCACCATCATCATGAACATCTTTTCCATCATCATCATCATCTTCTTCACCATTATCAGCATCATCATCTCCTTCTTCATCTGTTCCATCATCATCATCTACTTTGTCATCCACTTCTTTGGTATCTTCTTCTTCAATCACATTATACTTTATTGGTCTTCCTCTTGGATATTTTCTAATGACAAATGACCAACCTGATTTATGTGGAGTACCAAAGTAAAACACTTTCTCACATTGGCTTGGAAGAACATAGGGCTAATTTCCAACTAGCTCAAATGACCTTGTACTAATCATTGTAAATCCATTATCATGTTCAATAATAGTTTTATCAGGATCATTTTGATTTAGTCATAGCTTGTACCATTTGACACCAAATAGAACTTGTTTAAAGGAATTAAAGTTGCACTCAATTATATCATCAAAAATTCCATAGTATCTATTTTCAAATTGTTGAGGATGCATGTCATTTCTATAAGAAATATTGGTGACCTCAAAGATTCTAGTCATCCCAGAATCATAAGTTCTCTTAGTCTCATCCACCTTTTCTATGAAAATTTTATGTCCACTATAGTACATAGCTCTATGGTTATTGACCTATTATTTTTCAAACATGTCGAAATTGTGCATCAATCCTTGAGTTGATATTTTAAAAATGGGTCATGATAGATTAACTTATAAGTAACTTTCCACCTCTTAAACCATTTTCTAGATCAATTACCATTGGTGTAACATTGGGATCTCCATTGCGATGAGCTTCTTTAACCAATGAAGTAATACCTTCACATGTTAATGAGCAACTATTTTGTTGAGATCATTCAATCTATACCATTATCCAATCAAAGATTATTTTTAATATACAAATGAAGTGCATCCCACTCACAAGAAATTGTATAAAATAAATAGACCAATTAGAAACAACTTATAATGATGATGGATAAGAATTAATTAACTACAATAATATCTTATAAGTACCTCTCACTTTCCTCAATATACCTTTCCCCATCAAGTACTTCCCTTCAAATTTGTTCATGGAGTTGGGATCCCAAATGCGATCTACATGGATCTTTGATGCAAACTTGGGAAGATATTCACTAATGTACACCATGGTTTGGTAGACCATATATCCCTCAACCATGGAACCCTCAAGACATTCTCTCTGTTGAACCAAGCCCTTCAAAAATTTCAAGTGCCTCTCAACCATCCACATTGACCTAGTTGGTACATGTCCACACAATTTGATCTCCTCAACTAGATGTATGAGGTAGTGTTCTTGTGCCTTGAAAAAGTTGAAGGTAGACACTTCATAATCATCATTAGAGGCATGACTATCATCATCTTCATCATCTTTATTAGATGCACCAGTAACATCTTCTTCGATCATGTTCTCAAGAACATAAATAGTGACACCAATACCAACATCTTCAATTGTATTCTATGCCTCAGGATCATCTTCTTCTATGGGAGCATTACCTTAGATATTCACACATCTATGTTCCACCAGTTCAAAATTCACATTGACCAAAGGATGAAAATTCTTTCCCCCTTCTATAGTGTCTTCTCCTAGTTTACATTTTGTTATTATTGTCGAGCTATTTTAGACTAGTTTATGCTTGATTATTAGTAGCATTATCTTTTAGATTATCATATATTGTTCCATACTTGGTTGATTATATGATGAGACTACTTGGTACTAGTTACTTCATGTATGCATGATTATACCTTGATGGTGATTATTATAGTAATTTCAGCTATTTGATGTTGTTAGTTAGATGGATTATTGATACGTATTTTCCTATGGATACTTACCCCATACTGTATGTGTATGGTGTGCGTATATATTTTCTTTATGTATGACATTTCTGATGTGGTTAAGGAAGGGAGTCATAGTCACTTGCTAGTCAAGATCTACACGATGCAGCACTTCCTACCATTTCTTATTTAGTTTAGAATATATGTTTTTGTATATGCATGGATTTTATGTAGATTACAAGTGCCAAGTATCGACTTTCCTAAATTTCCAGGATGAGCATACCCTATCGCAATATCTCAATGGTAAGAGAGGGGACATAAATTCTTGAATCCAAATCCCAACCTTTAAACTAGTTGTCTTAGAAAATTAGGACAAGTATCTGAGATGATTACCTTTTTGAATTTATCATATGACATAAATTCATGATTATAACCCTTGAGTTTGATCTTATAAGTGGTATTTTATGATGGGTTTCCATATTTTGTCTTGTAGGTCTTTGGTATTTTTCTATTAATTAAGTCAAATTAAAACATTAATTAATGATTTAATTTAATGGAAAATTATGATGATATTTTCAATATTTAATTATATTTAATAAATTTGGAAATTAATTAAATAAAAGATTTAAATTTAATGAGAAATTTATAGTATAATTTTAGAGCATAATAATATTTATTTAATATAATAATATTATATTTAGGAGATCATTTTTAAATAAATGCTAAATATTATTATTACTTAAGTTAATAAATATTTTATCAAAAAATACTTCAAAAATAAATTAAAGAGTGAAAGAGAAATTAAATTATTAAAGATATTTTAATTTGCATAAAGTGTGCATGAATATTCGAAAATGTTAATAGGAAGTTAAAAAGATTGTGATCAACAAGTCCCCTCAAATGATCACACATTCAGTGCCCCAATTTTAGGGAAGAACTCCATATCAAAGATTTAGAGTTCTTTTCACAGGGACCGGGAATTTTGGAGAAGGATTTTTTAGAGAAGGTTTTGAGAGAATAGAATTCTCTCACAAATCTTCAAGTGATTTTTTATTAGCATCAGAACTAGGTAGAGCCTTGTGTTTTTTTCACCCAATGAATCATGTAATTTAATATTCCTATCTTCATCGCGCTTTTTGAATGGTTCGTTTCAAATTTCATCTGTGACAAAACCTTTCAATCTCTCATTGTGAATTATTGTTATTCATATGAATTCTTTTGTATATGAGGATTGGAAATTAGGAAACCCTCATTCCATGAATTGAATAATTGTTAATTGTTCAGAGTTAGATTTGAAAATAAATCAATTTTAAATTGAAAATTTGACCGGTTGATATGGGTTTTCCTATCAGACTGAATTTTCTATGTTTACAAATATATATATATATATATGTATGTATGTATGTATGTATGTATATGTATGTATGTATGTATGTATGTATATATATATATATGTATGTATGTATGTATATATATATATATGTATGTATGTATGTATGTATATATGTATATATGTATGTATATATATATATATATATATGTATATATACATATATATATATATGTATGTATATATATATATATATGTATGTATATATATATATATATATATATACATATATATATATATGTATGTATGTATATATATATATGTATGTATATATATATATATATATATATATATATACATATATATATATATATATGTATGTATGTATATATATATATGTATGTATGTATGTATGTATGTATGTATGTATATATATATGTATATATATATATATATGTATGTATATATATGTATATATATGTATATGTATATATATATATATAAATGATTTTTTTTGGCATGGGATTTGTTTTAAAAACAAATTTTATTAAAATATATATAAATTAAATTGGGTGGGAGGTGGTTTCCACACTCCACCTCCCCCCCAGCTGCATTAATAATCGTTGCTAGTCACAGTGGGTACTGCGGTAATAGTAGCAGTACCCTATACTATTTTTATGGCCACAGGCCACTACGGTAGTAACTATCCAAGGTGGTCATACGATAGCCTTCAATGGTCAACTAGTGGGTCTAAAATGCTCGATAGTAATTGTGATTTTCCTTTTTTTTTTAAATTATAATTTTTATTTAAAAATTAATTATTATTTTATTAATAAGATTTTTATTTATTATTAATTTAATTAATTAATGAATTTTTAATTAGTTATAAATAATTATATTAATAGTATTGCTAGTTATTAATTAATTAATAATTAATAATATATTAATATAGTTTCTTTTATACTTATTAGTTTTATTTAATTAAATGAAGTTTAATTGAATTTTTATTAATGATAAATATTATTGAATAAAGTTAAACTTATTCATTATGTTATTATTTAATGACTTTTAATTATTAAAATAATAATTATAAATTATTTATTTATTAAATTATTAAAATAATGAATTATTGATTATCTCATAAGATAAGGGCATTTATGTATTACGTTCAAATACAAGAAATTGGTTAAATAGTAAGGGTTAAAATGTAAATCTTATGTACTCAAAAAATTACTTTAAAATGAAAACTTGACCTTACTATTAAGTCAAAACTATGTGTTTTCAAAATCAAACTAAACTATGAAACTACACTATTATCTGTATGTTGTCTTATGTTTTGGGTTTGGGTTGAGTGGAGTGTTGACCAATCTTAGGACTTCTACCGAAGGCTTAGGTGTTCTATGTTTGTGATATTATTATGATGCTTTGATTTTGATCTTTTAAACTCAACTATGGTAATCTGTCTAGTATGCTCTATGATGAGTTTGAATCTATTGTTTGTTATTTCTTTCAATGTTCTTGTGTGATAATGTGAGGAATGGTATGACATAACTATCTTGACCTTTGAGTCTTCAATCAGCTATTTTGGGATGTTTACCAGTTGCCTGTAAAGAATTGTGGTGTTATTATAAATTATCTTTTGATGCTTTCCAGTCACTTGTATAGGATTAAGGAGAAAACTATGATTCTTTGACTTGTACTTTTATGAGCTTAGGGTAGGTTATCTATATGTAATGTCAAGAAGTGACTTGCAATGGAGGTCAGGGCCCAAAGTGGCTACCAAGGTAACCCATTGTAGGTTATTTAATATGTGAAAATACTACACTAAATGAGAGTCAAAGTCTGTCTTTCATCACCCATGCCTCGAGTGCTAGTACAGACTAGGATGCAAGTAGAGAGGACACTTGGTTTCGACCATGCATCATTAGTATGCATGGTTAGTATGAAAGGATACTAGTGTTGCATAGAGTCACTAGGGGGTCGGATAACTCTAGCACTAATTCATGTGATGACAATTGCCTGCTTGCATAGTAGATTCCTATGTGTCTTTGTTTGCCTCTAGGTCTAGATGTTGTATTATCTTGGAACATTTGAGTTAGATTACTTTTAGGGTTTCCCTTGACATAGATATTACTTTTGATTTTGGGATTAATATCCTATTTGGGACTTGAGACTTATCTCCTTAGCATGGTGGGAGTGGACCTTTTTGGCTTACCATGAGGTTGGGTGGTAGTGCTTTTTACTTTTACCATTGAGATTTGTCCATTGATGCCATGGTTATTTGTTCTGCATTTCCTTTCATTCTATCTTTGTGTATTATGATGGATGGTTATATCTATATGATGGATGATTTCACTTATCGTATTGTATTTTGTTTCGTGGATCTGAAAGGGATGATGTAATCTATTTTATAAATGTATATTCTTTCAACCTTTCATACCCTATGACATGTACAGTGGATGATTGTGCATTCCAAATTTATTTCCAAGTGGCATTCAGAACAAATGTATATTATTTACATGGACTTGGACTTGTAGTTATTCTTTTATGTGGATGCGTTATTTATTGGACTTAGTATTATTTAAATTTAAATGTGATTCAATGTCTTGGGATCTTTAAGGAATGTAATCTATCATGTTTTCTTATGTATTATTGTATGTATTGCTTTTGCTACTTTATGATTATTGTACATGTTATTCTTTTTTTAAAAATATTTGGAAAACTTAGTAAAACTTTAGGTTAGTCCATTTGGGTTCCTTAGCGAGGTGTTACACCTTCAATGTAATCATGTTGCCTACAATATGTCTGAGCTATTGTGATTAGAATTCTTCGATTCTTTAAGCCCTTACATTTTTTGCAAGGAAAATAACATTTTTCATCACCATTTCTTTTGAACTAAGACCACAATCTAGTAATTGCTACCTTATTTTGTTCTAGGTTCATATTATTAGGTGTGAAATTTCTTCACAAGATAATATTCAGGCTATAAAATTGTATCAAATATAAACATACAAGCATTAGTAGTATCTTGTACATAATTGATAATAATTAAATAATTAAATATTACTATCTCTTCAATAAAGATGGCATCTAAACAAATCAAATGAATTATACAATATAAATATTTGCATTGATTTGAAAAAAATTTATTTGTTTATGTATGTTGTCACTTGAAATATGTTGCTACAACAAATGCGAGTAAAGGTATGGATCTTTTTGGAAAGATTAGTTTAGGATCAAGAAACACTAGGGGGTGGGGATGGAGGGGTGTGAATAAGTGTTATTAGATTTTATTATATTTTTTAAAAGAAGAAGAGGTATTTCATTCTATTAATTTTATCAAAAATACATTTGTTATACACAATCACAATGTGATATATGGGTTTACTTGTCTGTAGAAACTCAAAAACTTAAAGGCATCTATTTTCGTGGAAGAAATGAGTAGCCTCCAATCAAAATTAAGGACTACCATCTCAAGTGTATGAGAAATTCCTTAAGAGTACTATCCTATGAATATGGATTGAAAATAACATTCAATGGAAGATGTCATAAATTATTTAAGGAACTCATATGCCTATGAATTCCAAATTACATTTCTAAACTACCAATGGAGTTTGAGAAACTTGAGCATCTCAGTTACTACCATGGCCCTTTCATGCAATCCATGAGTTTTAATGAGGTAAGATATACCCTCCTCAAACCATGCCATTTCAATAAACTTCCATTCATTAAGGCATATAATAACTCTTGGCATCCATTAAGATTGTTGCCGAGAATGGGGTTAGAGATTCTAAAGTTCTTCCTAGAGTAACTTCATCCTATGATCACTTTGAGTGCAACTTAAGGGAGAATGAAATAAAATTCAATGATAGATCATTACTACAAGACCATGTGAGGTACCTATGTACAAAGGAATATTTCACAAACATCATAGAGGAGAAGAACCCATGGGAAAAAAGCCCCCCTAGGAGAGAAAGAAGATGAAGAAAAAAATATACAAGTGAAAAAGGAAGGAGGAACCTATAAGGAACTTCTATCACCAATATACTATCATTATTCCTATCTATTGGAGATAATAGGATAAGGTATGCAGGCCCACAATGTATAATCAAATAAATTAATGTTCTATGTTCAATAAACAATGATGAAAATCAAGAATGTTAAACAATGTTCCTCTTGTTGGAAATAAGAAAAATTGAATATGTATGCAAGGTTTCTTTGTCTGCCAAATAGTAAACTATGGGAAAGAAATCATAATGTATGATTCCTCTAAACTCTTCTCAAATTTTACACAAAAGTATCAAAACATGAAATAAAAACATGTAATATTGGAACCCCTATAATGTAAAAGTGGGCCCATATTTTGCAAAATGTCCAAAGTTGGTGCAAGGGCCCAAGGTCCTAAATAAGGTGGTCAAACACTAATTTTGGATAGAGTAGGAGGTTAATAAGTGTCCAAGATGACACAAGACATTTAGACAATCCAAAAGTATCCCTAGAATTCATTTAGACAAATTTCTTGCATGTTGTAATAAGGCATATAGGAAAGTCAAAGGTTGGTCAACATTGGTCAACACTATGAGTTGACCAAAAGTCTTCATTTTCATGCTTTTTAGTATTCTTGAATTATTTTTTAAGGTTTGGTAGGGATTTAAATTCATCTATTTCAAAATATTTGAAAAGTGCAAAAATTGCAAAAAATAAAATTGTCATGCAACTTTTTTTGCAAAAATGAAAGATCAACAGTTAGTTTTTTGTTTTGATCAAACATGTATGAATGAATTTGTAAGGTTAAGAGGTTCAACCTATAAAGTGAATATATTCAACCTAGCAAAGGGTTGGAATATGTTGTATGAAATTTGAATCAAATAAACAAGTGTTTTGGTGGGAAAGAGATGTGCAGACAACAAGTACAAATATGAGATCTTCTTGCAGTATTTAGAATGTACCTATGTTTATGGTGAAAAGTTGTATTTTTTTATCATCTTTTAGTGTACTAATTATTTTATATTGAATGGAATTTATTTTTTTTTTCATTTATTTGGGTCTACTGGTTAAGCTAGACTATAGTTAGGGTTTTAACTGAAATGGCTCCTCCCTCCTAATTCCCAAGATGGAAAACCCTAATCATTGCTATGTAGAAGGGTATTAGGATGGAAATGTCCATTCTAGTTTTTGTTTTACCACCACCCACCTTCTTGGGATATTCTGCCACCATTTGAGGCTAAGCAATTAGTATGCTTGGTGTGTTGACAATCTAAAATAACATTGCAGAAGATAGAGAATAGATCATGGGTGCTTGATATTGGGTGAGTAGCAATATGGAAAGATTCCCTTGGTGATGGAAGAAAAAAATTAATTTTTTTCTCAGGTTTGAAGGCTTAGAAACCCAAATAGTATTATTACATGCATTACTTGCATCAAAAGTAGAATTCAAAACAAAACAAAAAATAGGGGAGGGTGTGATAGTAGCATTGCTAATGTAAGAATTTGGCTTAGGTCAGAATTCACCCAAGAACTAAAGAACTCAACACAAGAACACAGTAGACTAATAGAGAGAGTATGATCAAAATGATGATATTCATTCAATATACCTGCTTGAGAGTACACTAGGAGTGCCTATATATAAAGGTCTTAGGAGAGCTTCTAGAATGCATAGAAGTTAACATCATGATAAGTCATACAACCAGGCACATGTCCACCAGATATGGGTTATCCTTCATTAAGCACAAAATTAAGTACGATGATGTGAGGATAAGCCTACAATGGTGTAGCAAACAAATTAGTGGCATAGACAACATGTGCTAAATTCGGAGTGTGAATAACTATGTTGTCAACATGACAACTCAGTGAATGATGCAAACTTCTATGTTGTAGACACCATGTGCATAATTAGAGTTGCACACTTTTGTGAGAGTACACAAACTCCTAAGTGTCTCACCTAAATAAATAATAAAATAATGTAAAATAATTAAACAATGCATTAACCTAAGTAAACTTAAGTAAGTGTAATAAGTAAATACTTATTTACACCAACACCCCCCCTTAAGTGCAACTTAGGGGAATGCCCTTAAGCTTATGAAATCTAGGATACAATGCATGATGGGTCTCAGCTACTAGGCCATGTTAGGTACCCAATTACATAATGCAAATGCAATCTCTCATAAAGTGGAGAAAGAGGGAAAACCTCATGGGAAAAACCCTCCCCAAAAAAGAGAGATGAATAAGGATGCATGGATGAATGGAGTAATCAAGACCCCACCCCCACCCCCCCCCCAAAATTATGACATACATCCAGTATATACATAAGAGAATGATGAGAAGATGAAGAGAGATAGGATAGCCCCCCCCCCCCCCCCCCCCCAAAAGAAGAATGTTGAATAGTGACTACTTTGATGAAGAAACTGATCCAAGACTGTAGAATGGTGTTCCTCCCATTAGGAAGAAACAATGCCAAAGGTACAAATGAGACACTTCTACAATGCATGAAAAGAATCCCAAGGATAAGTGATGTCTCTGAAACTTGCTCAATTGGCTAAAGAACCTATCTCAAAGAATTTCCTATCTCTAAAACTAATGAAGAACCCTGTTGCAACTGCTGATCATAAGTATCTACAATCACTTCAACTTGTGATGTTCCATCATGTAGAGAATGAACAAGAGAGTTAGATAGAACCCTTGTGACAATTGAAGAAGGAGTTGCTGCATCAAGAAGAAGAGGCAAATCATCAATACTGTCCCCAAAATCTATCACTAAACCTATATCTGGAAGACTAGATGTACCCTTCTGTTCTGGACCTATCACTATGGCTATGAATGCATGTGGACTGAACTAAAGTAGTGACCTATCACTATAATTTTTGATAGAACTCCATGTGTTTGAATCTATTGAAGCACTATCACTAGTGTCACTATCAGTTTCCACTGTGTGTGATGTGTGGAGAGGATTTGAGGACAAGCTTCGTGAACTTTCCTCAAAGTATACATCCTTCTCCACAAAGATCTGAAGTGTCTCAAGATCTAGAAGTCTGTATGTCTTCACACTGTCTTCATGACCAATTAAGGTACAAGGTTGAGATGATTGTTCCTTGCATCCCCTAGAAGATATGTTTGCCGATGCAAGACAACCAAAGACTATGAAGTGTGTCACAGTAGGTTTTCTATCACACCATGCCTCAAAGGGAGTCTTTCCATCTAAGGTAGGATGAGGAGAATGATTAAGAATTTGAGTGGCACTACTGATTGCTTTGAATTCTAATGATGGATATAGAGACTTGGCTTTTATCATGCAACTTGCCATAGACTTAAGAGTGTGGATCCTCAAAGCTGCAACATCTGTCTTATGCAGACTGAATGATGGTAGAGTTTGAAGATCAATTCCCTCATTTCTACAAAAGTCCATAAGTCTTTTGTTCATATACATGCTTCCATTGTCCATTTGGAGAATTTTGATGGCTTTCTTGGATTTCCATTCTACATGAGTCTTGAAGTCTAGAAACTTGTCCAACACTTCATTCTTATTATGAAGAAAGTAGACCCAAGTGTATCTTGAAAAGTCATCAATGAAAGTCAATATGAGTGACCCTGTCTGAATGCAAAAGGACTTGCTAATACCATGTGAACCATCTATAGAACACCTTGTGCTCTTAAATACTTCCCTTTCTATAACTTCCCCTTTGGATGCATATCCACTGAATCTATTGAACATTCACCCTTAGAAAAGTTGATTTGAGGTAGACCTTTCACCATTTGGTTTGTGCAAAGTTGCTAAAGATAGCAGAAGTCAAGATGACCATACTGTTGATGCCATAATTGAATGTTTGAATTTGATTGAGATAATAAGGCCTTTGAAGGAGACTTGGGCACAAAATGAGAGAAAGAGTGCAACCTTTTTTTATGATTCAATTTCTCCACTACAACCAATGAATCATCTTTAAGACTATGCACCTTTACTAAGTCTGGAAGGAACTCAACTCTATGTCCATCTCCGAGGTGAGTGATTTGGTAGATTGATAGGAGATTAGAACTTAGGTTTGGAAAATAGAGAACATCTTGAAACTCTCCATTTTCCATTTCCACATTTCCTTTTCCTTCAACTTCCATTTTTCTATCATCTCCCATGAAGATGTGTGGTACCTTGGACTGCTTCATTGAAGGAAAATCCTCCTTTGAAGAACCCATGTCATACGAGGCACCTAAGTCAAATATCCATTCCTTTGAAGAGTTTGAATTAGCCATGAGTGCTTTCCCTTTTTCCTTTGAATTTGAAGAAGAACCTTTATCTTTATAAGCATTACACAATGGAACATTATGTTTCTTCATGATGTTGGTCAATTCATCAATCTTCTTAAGATAACACTCATGCTCTTCATGACCCAATTTCTTGCAATAAGTGCACTTCTTCTTCTCCTTATTGTGATCCCCCTTCTTGTTGGAATTCAAGGACTTGCCTTGTTGATGGGATTGTGGTGTTTTCTTTTCTGCATCCTTTGATTTGTCTTTCTTCCGCTTCTTCTTACCCTTTCCTTTACTTGAAGATTTTCCAGTTGAATTTTTAGAACCTCCATTGTTAGCCACCAATGCTTTAAACAAAGGTGATTTGAGAATCCTCATTGATTTCAAATTCTTTTCTTCAGTATCCAATAGGTCAGCATATTCATCAAAAGTGACTTTCTTGTAGGAAGACCCTAAGGTAGGCTTAGAGGTGTTAAAAGAAGATACAAATGTGGAATACTCTAATGGCAACTTGTTATGAATAAGATAGATCAGTCTGTCATCTTTGATAGGACTCCCACAATCAGCAAGCTTTGCCCTTAGTTCATTCACATTGATGATGAAATCCTATATTGAATCATATGACCTAGGATCTAAGGAGACAAGCTTATCTTAGATTTTGAAAACATCCTCTTTAGATACTTTACCATAGAGGTTTTTGAGGGTATCCCAAACTTCCTTGGATGTAGTACACTTCTTGATTTGATACATGATCTTATCATCTACCCCCAAACATATATCACCTAGGGCTTTCCTATATCCATTGCTACCCAATCTAAAATATCACTTGCTGATACATTATCACCTAATGGTTTAGGAAGAGTACCATCTACATATTGTGAAATTCCATTATGCATTAAGTGATACCAGATTTTGATTGACCATGTAGCATAGTTATGAGGAGTTAATTTAGGAAACTTAAAGTTTTCCATAATGCAGAAAATGAAAGAAAAGTGAAGAAAATAGAGAACACAACACCAAGAACACCCCCCCCCCCCTTTCACTAAATCAAGAAACCCCCCTAAAATAAATGCTTTGGGAACTTTATCAATAGTTCGATTACAATGGGCCACTTGCCAATTTTGGCCTTCGTGGACTTTTGATTTTTCTTGTTGCAACCTCTTAAAGGATTACAAATTTGGAACTTTACAATGTACTACAATTCTAAAGTAATACAAAGCAAAGAAAGGCCCTATTGCTGAAAGTGACACTTTTGTCCACACAACCCTATAATTTGACTATAGATGTGGAAAGTAGACAAAAAATAACACACTTTAAAAAAAAGCAAAACCTATTTTCAACTACAAATGTGCCCATATAGAGCATTTGAAGTTACAAAATGTAGGATTATGCAGGTACAGTTGCCAAAAAATGCAAACTCTAAACAATCCATGCATCAAAACCAAAAAAGAGCTACACCACTAAAAAATTCAAGAAATTCTACCCAATTTCAAAAAAAATTACACCTGATTTAGAGTCTAAATGTTTGAGTTATGGCCTCCCGAAGTTGGACTACAAAAACCAAAATCAATCTGGAGAGGGGTTGCATTAGAGAATGATGAGGTTAAATTTGATGGTCATACAACCATCAATAGTAGTTCTAATTTGGCCTATTTTGATGGTTAGATGGCCATCAATTTTAGGCTAGTGAACTGATGATGTCAGTGACTCAACTCTTGTAATGATGTCAGCATGATGTCATTATTTTATGAAATTATACGAACAGACACATGTCACAATCAGTTTACTGAAATGGCAGCTGAGTGTGTTGTACGATGGTTGATTTGGATTAAATGATGTCTGATGACTTGGCCTCCATGTGGATGCTGGTGGTAACTAGGCTAACGCATGTCATCGAATACCACGTGGGTAGCTATTATTGTGCCATGTGTTGCATAGGTGGTTCTGTGTGCAATTAATTGACTACCGTAGGGTAGGTGATTGTCCTACATAGATGTGGACACATGTCTTGCAGGGGTGTTGTGTGCCAACGAACTGACTGCTGGAATCCTATGTGCAGTCGCCACTGCTTTAAAATTATGGCCAAAAAATGCTTTAAGCCTATCAAAGAATCCTCTACTGTGCCCAAAATATATGGAGTCTACGCTGGATTATGGAGGGTTTAGTCCCATATTGGTGGGTATTTGGTTTCCAATGTTATTTTAAAATGCCACGCTATGAGTGTTGTAGCAAAGGAATTCGTTGGTGTATGAGTTGCCCACCGGGAGGATAAAGCCAACATCGGATTTTTGTTGGCTGAAAACTATGTATTGTGGTTACTATTAGACTGTAATGCTTGTGCCCAAATTTAATAGGTACGGCCTAAATTTAAAATGATAACCTACAGATTAAATAATAAATACCCTACAATAAAATAACAAACTATTTCTCCACCAAAAAAATTTTCTCTGCCTGTGTAATAAATCCAAAAATAATTCTAAAAATACCCAATAATTGCATGCAGATCTCAACAATAACAATTTAGATCATTTACTATAATGCTTGCACCTAGATTTAGCAGGTACGGCCTAAATTTAAAATGATAACCCATAGATTAAATAATAAATACCCTGCAATAAAATAACAGAATATTTCTCCACCAAAAAAAATTTCTCTACCTGTATAATAAATCCAAAAATAATTTTGAAAATACCCAATAATTGCATGCAGATCTGAACAATAAAAAATCAGATCAAATAAATGATCATACCCATAAATTAAATTTAGATCTAATCAATAACAAATCAAATCAAATAAATGATCATACTCGAACTGCAAATCAAGGCCTCTGGGTTTTGATTTGCAAAAAAAAATTTCCTTGCGATCAACTTTCACCTAGCATAGGCAAATTTATAGTCTATCTTCATCGAATCAACACTCTAGATGCAATGATGAGGTCAAATCTAGCTCTAGACACTCCCAATTTCTATGGATCCTCTAGATGCATGTCGAGGTGTTGAAGCATGAACAGTCTCAAACAACTATGTGTAGAGAATCTTCCCAAGCTCTGATACCATGTAAGAATTTGGCTTAGGCCAAAATTTACCCAAGAACTAAAGAACTCAACACAAACACATAGTAAACCAATAGAGAGAGTATGATCAGAATGATGATATTCATTCAATATGCCTACTTGAGAGTACACTAGGAGTGCTTGTATATAAAGGCCTCAGGAGAGCTTCTAGAATGCATAGAAGTCAGCATCATTATAAGTCATACAACTAGGCACATGTCCACCAGATATGGTTTATCCTCCATTAAGCACAGAATTAAGTGTGATGATGTGAGGATAAGCCTACAATGGTGTAGCATGCAAATCAGTGGTGTAGACAACATGTGTTAAATTAGGAGTGCAAATAATTATGTTGTCAACATGACAACTTAGTGAATGATGCAACTCCTATGTTGTAGACACCATGTGCATAATTAGAGTTGTGCACTTCTGTGAGAGTACAAAAACTCCTAAGTGTCTCACCTAAATAAATAATTAAATAATGAATTAACCTAAGTAAACTTAAGTAAGTGTAATAAGTAAATACTTATTTACACCAACAACTAATGTATTAAGTTTTATGACTCACTTGGTGGATATGTTGTTTAAAATATTTGAATATAAATATAAATGAGTCAAAATCATGTGTTTAAGAAACGAAGCTCTTTCTTTAAAATCACTAAATATTTTTTGCAAGATGAATTATTGTTAGTGGTTACATGGTTAATAGAGAAACTATGGTTTAGAACTACTCTAATTACTTGGCACTTAAATGTAGATTCTATGGATGGAAAGAGATGGAGCATAGTGGAGTTATCTTGGGATGTTAAATATGAAGGTATAAAATAGCTTGCTTCCATGATCAATAAGGGTGCAAGCCATCCAAATTGCTAATATGTGGAAATTTTTAGATGATTATGTTTTTCATATGATCTAAATTCGCTTGCTATCAAAAATATCTCCTACTAAATTATTTAAATTTTAACACCTAAAGATATTTTGTATGCAAGCATAATGTTGAAGAAAAATGGTGTAGCATTGGTCCTTACCTTTTAGCAATCAACAATACATTTATCATGCATCCAATATCAGAAGTCAAAAGTATACAACAAATATCAAAAAAAAATCAAAGTATCTATACCCTAATTGTCAAATTTTGTCCTATTGACATTTGGATGAAATTGTAATGCAGCCCTTGATTATGTACACTAGTGTGCATTCTTTATAATTCAAGATAGATTACAAGTCTTTCTAAAATTAATCACACATACAAAGATTTACATATAAAAATTAAAAAACATTATGACTCATAACATAAGAAATAAAATAGCTTAAATGTTTTGGGTATGTTCTTAGATCATCAAACAGCTTACCAACCAAATTGGCTTCAAACCCTAGAAAATTATTAGGATGGACAAGCTAATAATATCCAAAGCTCATCTCTACTCTTGATTTTTTTGGTAGCTTCTCTTAGAAAACCTTCTTACATGAAAGATAATCCTCTTTGATGAAAAGAATGGTAATGAGAAGCCTTCTCTCAACTCACATTTTGGTCTCATTCAACTCCTTCAAAAATAGTAATTTCCTCCTAGATAATGTAATGAATGCACTTAAGAAAATAGAAGTGTACTATACAAATAAAAACTAAAGTTGGTTTAAAAAAAGGTAAGCCTTGCAAAAAAAAATTGAAAAACCTTACCTTCAATGACACTGGAAAAATCTTTGTAAAGTCTCCCTCCCGCTCGCACTTTTCCACGTGAATAAATGAAGATTCACTTCTTCTTCTTTTTTTGTTTATATCCTTGACAACGTTGAAATATCAATGCTAAACTGAACTTTCTTCAAAATTTTGACATTATCAAGATCATTTTTTTTTTAAAATGAATTTGACAAGCCAAATTGGCCTACCATCAAAAATTTTGGTCAAGAATGACCCCCAAATGTACTAGTGCATTGTCACATTTTATCTTGTTAGTATGTTGAATAGTTCCTTTACCTTTTACAACACATGGAATATCATTACCAAATTTAACACATCCATGCTTTTATGAACCAATGTCCTAAAATTTATCTTTATCACCAATCATATGATTTGAACATCCACCATTAATTATGCATCTATCACTTTTGTTTACATATAAAATTAATGCAGTTTTCTCATCTTCATTAGAGTCTTCTTTCATAGAAACATAGAAAACTTCATTGTCATTACTTTTATATTTATTCTTAGTTTATTCTTCAACAATATAATAGGATTTCTTACCCTTGTCATCTCTTTTTATCTTGAAGTATCGGTCATCTCTTCTTCCTTTATACTTCTTTTACTTCATTTCATCCTTATATTCTCAATCAGGACACCTAGAAGCAATATGATCTACTTTTTTGAATGAAAAATAGATAATAGGTAGTTTACTTTTGTATTACATTTTCCTCTTCCAACATATTTTTCAATGAGGGATTCAAGTTCATCAATCTCATCATCAAAAATATCATTGTCACTCTTCACATGTTTTCCTTTTCTTTTGGTAAGAACCAATTATGACTTAAAGGTAGATTCAATAATAGAAGATTTGTAGTTATCAAAGTTAGACATTTCAAAAGTAGTAAGCCTACCAATTAGACCTTCCAAGGTAAAAGTGTTACCTAGTGTGCATCTCAGTTATTGAATATCAGACACTCTAATGGCATAAATAGGGAATAGAGTCTTCAATACCTTTCTTATCATATTTTCATCTTTGATTTATCCATTTGCACCACAAATAGAATTAACAATTTATTTAAGACTTATGTAGTATTATACTATTTTCTCACCTTCGTTAGAGGAGTAGTTGCTACCTTTGTTGAAAACAATTATGTAATTGTATGTTTTCTTTGATGTTACACAAAATGCAAAGCCTTACCAAGAAATTAGTGAAAGCCAATCTTACTCAAGAATCAAAGGAAATTTCTTGTGTATACTTAGCATTTAGTGATAACCAAGTTTAGAGATAGTATTGATCGAGCTCAGTTGGTTAATGAAGCATATCCTATATTGACCTAGTTTACTTGGTTACCAAAGGAATGTTAGCATGGAATCAGTATTAACCAAGTTGGGTTGGTTAATGTTAGAACTCCTTTTCTAATTGAATTGGGTTAGTTAACAAAGGATTCTTAATGTTGACCAAATACTAAATTCTATATTAGCTGACTCTCAATATATTAAGCTTGATAAATTTATTGGTTAATAAAATTTGACTTAAGGTTTAATATTTTAGTGATTAAAAGAATATTCAAGACATTTTGACAAGGTTAATCATATATGAAAGGTCAATTTTGGCATTGAATGTGGAATTAAAGAAGATGAATAAAGGAAGTGAATTAGAAGGATATTTGTAAAGGGAAGAGCATCCAAGTTGATTGAGATGCAAAGAATATTTTGAACAAGGAGGACCAAGTAATCAAGCCAAAACTAAGATCTGAATTAGCAAAGATTGTTGCATCAGCAATCATGTCAAGTCATTATTACTCTCTAATAATTGTAGTAGTGAATCAAATCTCTTAACAAAGTCAATAAGTATTTGGAAAATCCTCTAACAAGGTGGTGTTTCCAGATTGAAGTGTATGAAGACATCTAACAAGGCCACTCCTAATAGGGTGAATTAAATCCTCTAATAGGATCACACCTAACTGTGTGTTTTTTAACCTTCAATTGGGTTGGCTCCTAACAAGGCTCACTTTAGAAGAGTGAAAAATAGTAACTAGTTACAATTGGTGGTTTTCCCAAATTGGATTTCCACATTAAATCTTGGTGTATCTTATGTTCATGTTATTTCTTTTATGTTTTGACAACTAATTTAATAAAGGATAGTCACACTAATATCTTAAGATCTATGTACTAACCGAGTGACAGTAATATATTTAGTGTTAACTAAGTTACAGTAGAATATTCAATGTTAATTGAGTTACAACATGATATTGGTTTAATATTGTGTTGACATCTTAAAAGGATGTTTGGGTTTGTTGTAATTAATTCACCCCTCCCCTCTTAGTTACTCCTTTACACTTCCAATAATTAGTATTAGATCATTTGGTGCTTACAGATAAGAATTTAAGGACCTAGTCTAAAGATCAAAATGTCTTACAGAAGGGAGATTCCTAAGTTGAGCAGAGATAACTTTGAAGCATGGTAAGAACTCATGAAGCTACATTTGGAAACCATTGGAGATATGGACCTAAACTATCTAGAGAACAAATATGTGGCACCTATTGGACCTTTGTCTATGGATCAAACAATGGAAAAGAAGAATCACAACATAATGATGATTGGCATTGCCTTTACTCACAATTATGTTGAATTTCATGAAGTCAAAGATTTTCCTACTACTTATGAAATGCAAAAAAAAGCTAAAAGATATCTATGGAGTAGATGACAATGTGAGGAGAGCTAAGGCAGAAAATCTAAGAAGTCAATTTGAATAGATGAAGATGAGAGAAGATGAAAATACTGTACAATACAATGAAAGAATCAAAGCAAGTGCAAGTGTAATCAGAGCCTTAGGAGGGAAAATAGATGATGTGACAATAGTTAGCTAGGTACTCAAAACTCTTCTTCCTATTTATGAAATTAGAGTACCATCTATTCAAGATATGAGATGTGATCCTAAAAATGATATAATTTTCTATGCACCCATGGTCTTGCTATTTTTTATAGGAAGTTAATTAGTAATTTTAGTAGTATATGTGCACCCCTAACTAAAACAATGAGGGGGGATAAAAAATATTTCAACTGGACTATAGGAGCTACAAGGAGTTTTGAATTGTTGAAGAAGAAGGTGACAAAGCAACCTGTGTTGGCACTTCCTAATTTCAAAAAAGTGTTCTAGGTGGATTGCGATGCTATTGGGCTATGTTGAGCCAAGAAGGTAAGCCTATTGCTTATTTTGGTGAAAAATTAAATGATGCAAAGAAGAAGTATTTTTTTTATGATCAAGAATTCTATGCAATAGTTTAGGCCTTAAAGAAATGGAGGCATTATTTATTTTCAAAAGAATTTGTCTTGTATACTAATAATTGGGCATTGTAGTACCTAAATAGCTGAGGTAAATTGAATTAGAAACATTTGAAATGGGTAGATTTTATGCAAAGCTATACATTTGTGTTGAAACATAGAAGTGGAAGGTCTAATAGGGTTGTAGATGCATTAAGTAGGAGATAGTTGTTAATAATAGAAATGTAGGTTGAAGTGGTTGGGTTTGATGAACTCAACAATCTGTACCTTAAGGATCCTAATTTTTTAGAGGCTTGGAAGGCTTGTAAAGAACCTATTACTCTAGACAAGACCAACTGGTAGATTACATGATCCATGATGGTATGTTATTTAAAGGAAGTCAATTATGTATTCTAAGGAGTTCCATGACGGAGAACTTGATCAAGGACAAACATAGTAGAGGGATGGCCAGATACTTTGGTCAAGATAAGACCATTGCCATTATTAGTGAACATTATTTTTGGCCTCAATTTTCATAGGATGTGAAGAAGTTTGTGCAGAGCTGTTGAGTATGTCAAACAGCTAAAGGATTTAGTCAAAATAATGGACTCTATCAGCCATTGCCTATTCCATCAAAGCCATGGTAGGACATAAGTATGGATTTTATTCTTGGATTGTTGAGGACAAAAAGGGGTAATGACTTAGTATTTGTGGTGGTTGATAAGTTCTCCAAGATGGCACATTTCATTCCATGCCACAAGACTCATGATGTAGTGCATATTGCAGATTTATTTTTCAGAGAGGTGGTGAGGCTACATGGTCTCCCAAAAAAGTATTGTTTCTAAAAGAGATACTAAATTTTTTGGGTATTTCTAGAGGACTTTGTGGAAGAAGTTGAAGATAGAATTAAATTTTAGTTCTGCACATCATTCATAGATTGATGGACAAATAGAAGTAGTGAATAGAAGTCTAGGCAATTTACTAAAGTGTTTAGTAGGAGATAAGCCCAAAGGATGGGATTTGATTCTACCACAAGAAAAAATTTCTTATAAAATTTTTGTAAATAGGAGTATTGGTAGATCTTGATTCCAAATTGTGTATGGGAGTAGTCCAAGGACTACAACAAAGTTGAGGAAGATGGAGCAAGGGGAGAGAACAAGTGCTAAGGAAGAAGACTTTGTGAAATATATCAAGAACCTACATGAGGAGGTACATGCACATATTTCCAAGATGAACTTGTAGTATAAGGCTAGAGCATATCAAAAGAGGAGACATAAGGAGTTCAAAGTTGGGCATCTAGTTATGGTATACTTGAGAAATGAATGATTTTTTGTGGGTACCAACAACAAGCTGAAGATGAGGAAATTTGGTCCCTACAAAATTTTGAAGAAACATGATTCAGGAAATGTATATGAGGTGGAGTTGCCAGATGGGATCACATTTCTCCTATTTTTAATATTGCAGACTAAATAGAATATCATGATTATTGTGTAGAGGAGGAGTTGATGCTAGAGTCATCTCCAATTCCATCTTCTAAGAAGGAAGAGATTGAAGAAATTTTGGATAGTCGTGTGGGTTGAAGTACCAGAAACATGTAGTATCAAGAACACATAGTGAAGTGGGAAGGAAAATCAGTGGAAGATTCAACTTGGATATCCATAGTAGAGGTTTCCCATTTGGATTTTCCTCTACCAGCTATAAAGTGACAGGATCACTTTTCAATTTACCCTGGGTGCTTGATGCAAGAGCGTCTAATAGTGTAAGGGCAATCCTGTATCACCCAAAAAAATGCTTAGTGTTAGTTTATGTTTAATGTATCTTTATTTTTGGATACCAATTTAGATCAAATAGAGATTCCAACTCTCATAGTTCTACTATTGGTTTTTTGGGTTAGAGTTTTTGAGCATCTTGGGATATGTGCCAATGTAAAAAATAGGTTATTTTGTAATTTAGGCCTAATTATGATGATTTAGAGAGTACAAGTTTGAGGGATTATTATACTTATTATTTAAAGTATTCCAAAAAAAGAATCAGGTCAAAAGGCTTTATGGTTTGAAAGTTATTGCAGTTTTAAGTTACCTAGATACCCCTTAAGAGAGCTTCAAAGTCAGATTTGAGGCACTAAATGGCCTCATATGGGCCTGAAAAATGGGGTAAAAGAAAAGCTGGTACATAGGGCTATAGAGTGCTTGGAGATATTTTTGAAAAATCTAAATGATTCATCAATCAAAGTCCTAGATCAAAAGTTATGCCTCCCATAAGTTGGACTACCATTTCTAGGTTCTTCTAATTTTACACCAACTTTTGACATATTTTCTAAAACCTTCTATTTTGGTGGTGGATGCCAAATGACATATTCTAGAATGTATTCCTAACCCTAAACCTAATTTGGCCTACTTAAGGTCATTTCTAGCATTGTAAATGCAATTTTTGTGGAGTTTTGGGAGAATATACTGTGAGGAGGGTTTTTCTCCAAAATCAGACAACATTGTAAGCCCCTAGAGCACATTATTGAGTTTTTTCTCACTGTACTAAATGTAATAGCATATCACTTTTGACAATAATATTCCCCTTTTCCTATTGTGTACATTTTGTCTTGGGTTGTGCCCTCATCAAGTCGTATCGGAGCAGGAGTTCTTGAGTGTGTGGACAGATCACCAAACATGAGGTAGTTTGCACTAGGACCTTGAGTTGGGTAAATTTTTTCAAGGAGTTCTTGATTGTGTAGAATTATTGCCAATTGTGAGGTAGTTTACATGAGGTGCTTGTGTTGCACATTATTTGTCTTATATAGACTTGATTATGGAGAAGAGAAAGAAGAAGGTGACTTTTGTGATTGGATGGATTCTGAGGATTCCTAAACTTGAGAAAATTAGAGCAAGAAATCAAGAGACATTGTGAGTTGTATTCTTTGATTTATAGAAG